>VWZS01007473.1:0-186264 GCA_013397075.1 Rhabdornis inornatus | reverse complement strand
TTTTTTTAGATTTGGTTTTGTGATCAGATGTTTTATTAAATATTAGCCATTCGTGGTAATTGGGACTGATTCTTTAAGACCAGCTCGGCACATACTGTTCATAAGCTTCAGGAAATAGTCATGAGAACTGGAATCTGTCATTAGCTTTTCAACACTGAAAATCTGGCCCACTGAGGCACAAAAAAACCCCACAAGAACAAAAAAACAAACAAACAAAAAAGCTCAACTCTATCACTGAACATAAGTCCTGAATGAAAGTATAGCAGTCATTTTAGAGATGTTATTGCAGTCCCTAATCACACCTCCTGTTCTTTAACTTTCAATCTGATGTATTTATGTATGTGTCTATTACTAAGTCCCAAACTCTATTGCATAAGTACTTATAAAATAGTGCTTCAGTTTTTTAATCCTCAGCTAGAATTATGCTGCTATTAATATCAGAGTTATTAATATGCTCTCAGAAGACTAGATCATTAATTAGAAGACCTAAAGGATAACTAATGGGTCTTTTGGAAGACTACTCCCAGTTATTGTATGGATCTCATCTATCCAAATAAAGCTGTATGTTACAGCCCTATTAATTTTTTTTAATATGTATCTTCACATTCTCTAGCATTGGTCACTAATTATTTTATGTTATAACCTGTGCTGGTAGATGGTGTGACATTAATACCATAGTAAGTCACTGTAGCATTTGAAAGGGACATGATGACAGCAGCATTTTAAAATAATTACTTTTGTTTTTAAGGCATGACTGTGAAACTATACATCATCAAGTCCTTCATTGGCTTCCAAGAGATGACCAAAAGCCCATCCCTTGCACAGCCACCAACAAAGGATGTGCATCATGGTCACTGAGGGTGGACACAGCCACCTCCCCAGCCCTGGGGACAGCCAGGGCTCTGTTGCTCACCTTCCCCCCTGGGTACCACACAGCTCTCAAGGGTGAGCATGCCCTTCCATTGGGGATTGTTGAATTAAACTCACAAAATCTCAGAAAGACATTTCATTGATCGCTCCAAAAACATCCCCACATCCTTCTTTAGGTGCTTTATATTGCAATGTGTGCACCCAAAATATATCAGAGGTCATATGTGTGTATTTCGAATCATTGCCTAAAAGATCATTGGATGAAATTAAAACTGAAAAACATGCATGAGTGAATTTGTTGCAGATACAAGGATTAAATGTAACCTTTCTCACCTGGAAAAACTCTTCAGTATATCTCACTAAGAATTTCATTAAAATATTTCTTTCAGTAATTAAATTTGGTTCTACTGTAAGTAGAACCAAATGTAAGTTTCTGCCTATCACATTCCTCTAGACTAACAAAGAAATTTAAAGAAGAATTTGAATTACTCATGGTGAGCATATTTTTCTTTCTGTAGACATTATCCTTGTAAATTCCCTGTAAAAAGTAGATGCTAGTAGCTGTTTTTCCACCTCATAATAGCTCCAGCAGTTTAAATTCAACAAATGTATGAATGTGGAGAGAGCTGGAGGAGAAAACCAGAAACACACCAACACAGCTTTACATCAACAGATGATACAAGTTATATATATGTACATGTAATTTATACATATATCTATGTATATATATTTATGTACATATATATATAACCATATACAGCACCATCTCTATACCAAGTTTTCTGTCTTGCTTTAAAATGGCATCACTGGAAGAAAGGAATACACTGCATTAATGTCTTAGTTTCAGTTAAAACTTTTATTATTTAATGCTAATCTAGAAGTGACACTGTTCCAGTCATTGTTCTCCTAAAGAAGTGAATTTTTATATCACTGGACAGTTCTTTTACTGTTTTCAGTGCTGCCATCAGTTTGTTTTTCAACGTGGTCTTTATCTCACAATAATTGTATACTAGTATGTGAGGATACTGTAACACTGCAGTCAATAGCAACAGGATATTCTCTCTGCCAAAAAGTAATCCTATATTGTCCATTACACACAGGTTATTTTGGAAGGTTATGGAATACTTTCTATAAAGTAGCAGAAACCTTTTTACTGTAACATAGTTCAGCAGTATTAATGGTCGTCTCTGCTCTCTAAACAACTCAAGTATCTGTTTTTTTGCTAAAATATTATTTGAAATACTGTATGTGATTTGAGGTGGTAAAATACTTTAGGTAAAGTAAGAGACTTCAGGAATCCACAGAAACATCAAAGAGGCATATGTAAATATTTGAAAAGTTTAATTTTTTTTATTCCCCATTTCATAAAGTAATTTCCTGATTTGGGCCTGAAAAAATTTTCACAACCAAAAACTTGCAGTTGTGATTTTTTTTTTCCCTTGCAACAATCTATACTTGTATTTTGAAATAATTATTTATATTTTAAAGGAATGGCTATAGTTTTTAAATAATCCTTTATCTGATCTGCAGTTCTCTAGCTGTAGCAACTGAGGCAATGAGAAGGTAAATGATCATCTGGCAGGCAAGCACTAAACTCCACCTCCCCCGATTGTTTGGCTTCCTTAATCTGTTGGCTGAAATTCCCTCCTTTACTGCAGGAAACGTAGTCAGTGACTAATAAGTGTTTATTGATCTCTGCTTGAGATACTTGCTAAGAGATGTAGATATCAATGAATATTTGATCTGACTTAATGTTAAGAACAAAAGTATTTTCTTTATGGCCTTACTTATACAGGATATTCATGCATGTGTGATCACTTCTAAACACCATCTGACTCTACCACCTGATGAGAAGGGAACTTGAGTGAGATAAACTCTAATGAATTAATATGCTATTAATTGTACTTTTTCTTAGCCAGAAGTTAGTAGTGTAGTTGTTGCTTTGAAGGGTAAGTCAAAATATTATTGATTCTCAGCAGCTGTACTTGATAAGTAGAATATAGGTCTAATTCAAAGCCCATTGCAGTCAATTAAAGGGACTTTCTATTGATTTGAGGAGGCTTTAGACTCTTTTCTAAACCAGACCTGCTTGGTGCTCTGTCTTTCTTTCCTCCTTCTGTATTCCACCCTTTTTGTTTGGTCCCTTCCATCCTCCACATGTGCTCTGGGGGGAAGGGACTAAGACAGTCTTAACAGGTGACAGCAGAGATGTTGTCTTCCTCCCTTTCCTCTTGTTCCTCCCAGTTCTTACAGAAGCCAAAAGAAACGGTGTAGGAGACTGCAGGAATAGTGGGTCCTAGGATCATGAATATTCACCTTTCTCTCTCCCTTTTCTTTCTCTTTCTCCATCTTTCTTCTACCTTCCTCTTCTTAAAGCTGAACCAAAAATTTCCAGTAAGTACCTTGTTGTGTCTGGATGAGTTAAAGTTTGCTAAGTTAAAGTTTGCAAAGTGCCAAAGTGCCTTACTTCATCTGGATGTTTTAAAATTTTCCAAGTTCTACTTAAGAGTTCTAAAGTTTGTGGGTAACTGTTCTCCTGAGAATTTGGGTGTTTCTCCCACAGGCAACCCAGGGTAAATCCAACCACCTTCCCCTAAGCCTGTGGAGAGGGCTGGGGCAATAGATGTGGACCCTGCATTGTGGAAGTGAATGTCAGGTCTTTTTAATGCTGACTCCACATTGTAAAATTGGAGCAAAGAATTTCAGTCCAGCCTTGGCTCGTTTCATCCCTTCTCCCTCATTTTCCTGTCCCTCCCATGCTTGCTGTCTTTGCCAGTGAGAGGGAACTGCATGGTCAGAGACTGGGGGGTTGCTGAGGTGTGGTGCTTGTGGAGGACTTGGCTGCCTATCTGAGAATTTGGGTGTTAAGGGGGAAAAAAGAAAAAAAAAGTTGCAAGGCTTGTGTGGGAATCAGCCAGGGGCTTGGAACATTCATATTTACCTGTGCAAGTTGAAAGGTTTCTGGGCAGCAGTGAGAATTTGTGCAGGCACACTTTCAAGCCTGTATATGACTGATTCACTCAATACAATTTCTGTTCTTACATCAGAAAAGAAGTTTGAGTGTTCTTAATGGCTTTTAAAATTGAATTGTGATGATGAGTCAGAAGAAAGTATAGCTGAAGATGGAACAGAGTCACCATTTGTGTGTTGCTTCCTGAATCATAATTGTTGGCATCAGTAGGCATACATTCAAACCTTTATGAAAAAAGACTTTTCAAAAAGTTTATTTGAAATTGAGGCTATCCAGGACCAGGGAAATTACTGGAGTACTCCACTTACTGTAGATAGATACTCGCTTTTATTAAACCAGCAGGGGAAAAAAGAATACTTACTCAAAATTGCAAATACTTCATACTTCCATCTATTCTGAAAGAAAAAAAAAAAGAAGTAGAATTTCAAAGCCATAGTTTTACCGAAGGACCTTTAAGAGAATGGCTTCAGAGAAAAATTTGTTGGATTCCTTTCAAGCATCATGTACAGAAGGTTATAAATAGTTTGGCTCATTTTCCATCTTTAAGGTACTCCAGAGATAAATGCATTGCCATAAAAAACACATAATGACGTCATGTATATGGATTAAAAGTATAGCAGAGATTACTCAAGTTTACTTATTTAATAGACTGCATTGAAGAGGTGTTGAGAAAGAAAAACACACACTTGCCTAATTCTTTAGTTTGTACAATTCTCTCTGGTACATTATCACATAAACCATAATATTTTATTTTAAAAGAAAAATAAATCAGCATATATATCCCAGTTTCTCTTCTGTTTTTCTTTAGATAATTTTAGATCACTTATTCATTTCACTGCAGCTGTGCTAGTTCTGCAAAAGACTTACTTTGGGCCCTAGGTAGAGGTGACAAAGGGAGAGTATAGCCAGGAATTGGAATTATTTTTTTTTTTTTTTTTTGGTGAAAATATTGAAGTTCTGTTTTAGTTTAGTATAAACAGAAAGTATTTCAAAACTTTTCACCAAATAATACCTTCGGGGTGTTTTACCTAGCTTGAATGTAATTACTTTTTTTTTTTTTAATGCTAAGTCTGTTTTGATATTACATTAAGTTTCTGAGCCAGTGATGTCAAAACAGAGTATTTTGAGGTATGACTCTTGTGCCTGTTCTCTTACTTTCAGAAGAAACTGTGTTGGAAACAGCAGAATACTTAAAATCATCACTATTTACATTACTGTTATTAGCTCATCTCCCGATGCTGAGTCTCCCAACCCAGGGGCAGCAGCTGCAGGTCCCTGGAGCACCTGCTGTGCCTCCCCCTGCAGCCTCTGTGCCTGGCCCTGCAGCAGGGACACAGGACAGGTGAGCTGAGCTGAGCTGGGCTGTGCTGCCAGGCAGGAGCTGTGCCCAGCCAGAGCAGGCCATGCACTGCCCATGGGTCACACAGGTCCGCAGCCCTGCACTGCCTGCTCGCAGTGTGACAACAGGACCAAAGCCACACTTGGAATCATTTGCTGTCCATTCCTCACTGAATCTTCCTCTGAATTCAGTGGAAATATGCTTTCAGATTTCATTAAAGGTGTAGAGACCCAGAGCTACGCAGTGGGAAATAGCTGTGTTCATATAGCAGAGCAGTCCAGAACTTGAGGGCAACAATCTGTTCCTATACCAGAGAATCTGCTTAATCTAACGTGCACTTGGGTAAAATTCCACTTTTACTTTCGGGCTCAGTTGAAAGGTGTTTGCTGTGCCTGTACACTACCATTTTTCCATCACTGTGCTGGAGAAATGGTCTAATGTCATGTTGCATTCTGAAACAGCTTCATTGTCTTTTTCCGAACAATTTGTTTCTCTCAGGAGCATAAGTAACTTTTTGCCACAGATATGGGGTGGGCCTGTGCGAATACTCTGTGCTGTATGTGCCTTAACCATTTCTTTTCTAGCAACAGACTATGTTTTGGTCTTTTCCCTTTGGTTAAAAACAGTTGCCACAATGAATATGAAATTGGATTAGGTATTTGACAGTGTATGCCTGTTACCTTTGCTATCGAGGCATTTACTCATTCATACAATTTTCTAGAAAGTTGAATTCTGAATACTCTATGGAAATACAAATATTTATCTGTGCTATGTTTAATTCTGCTCTTAGTGCAAAATACCATGCTAGAGACCTTTGATTCAAAGTGTGATACTTCAGAATCAATATCCTGAATAAGGGTGATCTGGCATGTCCTATGCAACCAGGAGCTACTTGTGCCACCACAAATATTGAACATAAGATTTCTAGGAATGGAGTTGGGAGGATATTCCTTTCTACATGATGTAGCTATTGACTGTTTTACAGTTGGTTCCCAATGTTTTCAGACAGTGAAGAATCATGCCTGGAGATAAGTATGGGGCACAAATCTCCTGAGGCAGGCATCAGAAGCAGGACTGAGCATGGGCACAGGATGTCTGTCCTTCAGAGAAGGTTTTGCTGCTGTTGTACAGTTAAACCTTGTATACTTATGCTACCATTGCTATTTTGCAGCCGATTGGAGTCAACTCCATCTGGGGCACTCTTTCAGCTGCATTTAGAACTACCCGGGAATCCGCGCTAGACCCAAAAGGCAATCATCTCCCTGCCACAGAAGCCAGGGCGTGTTTCCATCCTTCTTCCTTGCACCTTGTCTGCAGAGCTCAAGTCGTGAGGTTAAACGGTGTTGTGCTGCTTTAGTGTTTTCTCCAAAAGTTCTGGAGCAGATTTTCGAGTCAGCAAAGCTCTGTGCAAGGGAGCAGATACGGCTGGGCTGTGCCTACGACTAACAAAACAAATTTGGGTTATTAGTGGGTTGCTTTGACTCACCACTCGGACGCTTTGAGAGTGTGAGGAGGTTTCTGTAAGCGAGGCAGGCGACTGTGGTTTAAAGTCTTGCTCTTGACAGCACGTTAGAAAAATCTCGTTTCTTCTCCTACTGACCTGACGCAGTAAGACAGCGGTGTGAATCGATAAAGTGCATTATCAGAAAAAAAAACAAACAAAAAACAAAAAACAAAACAAAAAAACAAAACAAAAAAACAACAAAAAAAAAAAACGGGAGGAAAACTGGTGGAAGCGGTGAAAGTTACTCACCTGGAACGTTCCGGGAGCGAGGACAGCCATGGGCAGAGCGGCTGCCGGCNCAACAGCCCTCCCTCCTTCCCTCCCTCCCTCCTTCCCTCTCCCCTGCCCTCCCTCCTTCCCTCCCCTCCCCTCCTCCCGCCGAGGTGGACGGGCACCCACCTGGGGTCCGCTGCCCACCTCTCCTCTTATCCTCCTCTCTTCTCCTCCTTGTTTACCTGCACTTTTCCGCCGCCTCTTCCCCCGCTGTCCCCGCCGCCCCCCGGCCCTCGCTGTCCCCGCTCTCGGGCAGGCTCGGCGCCCCGCAGCTCCGCTCCCTCGGCGCTTTGCCCGTGGCCCTACCCCGGGGAAGGCACTTGAAGGTGGATCTATTAAACCTCCTGGCGGTCTCTCCAAGTGGACCAAATCTCCAGCATGGATGTAAGATTTTACCCGGCTGCGGCGGGCAGCGCGCTCCCCGGAGACCCCTCCAACCTGGACTTTGCCCAGTGTTTGGGTTACTACAACTACAACAAGGTGATTATTCCCGCGGGTGTTAATTCCTCGTGCTGCTGCCCGCGGACCGGAGTTGGGGCTCTGCCGGGGCGGAGATGCTCGGGGCTGGGGGATGCGCGGAGCCCGGGGCGGGTACGCCCGCCGCTCTCGGCGGGGCCGGGGGATGCTCGGCCCCGGAAAGTTGCGGTCGGCGGGGCCGGGCGGCTCCTTCTGCCGCGGCCGCCGCGGGGCTTGCTCCGGGGAACCTGCTCTCGGACCGGTGCCCGGGCGGTTCAGAAGGGTGCGAGCAGCAGACAGCCGGGAAGAGCTCGGGGAGGCGATCCTGCTCCCCGTGGCCGGCGAACAAAGGCGCGTCCCGAGCGCGCAGCGTTCGCAGTGGGGTCGGGACTTGCCGAACTTTCCCCGGGCGGGAGCCCGGCGGCTCCCGGCGCGTTGGGCAGAGCCCGGTGGGCTCGGACGGCCCTGTGAAGAGAGGACGGAGCCTCCCTCTGATCTGTTCTCTTGGCTCAGGCCGGCTCTGTTATGGCCAGTTCCTAACTAGAGGATTATCCAAACGGGAGGATTATCTAAAAGTGCATCAGCTGCTGGTACAGGAGGGTAACTAACGCTCCGCTCTGGCGAGGGCTGTCAGAGAAGTTGCAGTACCACTTCTGTCTGTTCACACCTCTGCGGCATGTGCAGTGTTTGGAGTAAACCTTAATCAGAAACGCAATGTCATTTCCCAGTGTCTTACCTTCGTTTACAGAAATATGTTTTAATAATACGGGGATGATTTGTTTCACAAATTACCCAAATCTGGGAAAGGCTAAGTTGAGAATGACACTCTGACTCATGCTATTTTGAAAAAGACTTAGCTGTTTGCACTGTGATGTGTCAATAGCACATTGAGCTATTAGCACTGGGCCCTCACACATGCACATAAAGATCCCTTTCACACTGTGTTTTTCCTGGTGCTATGTTTGTCCAACCTCTGGGGCCTTTTGTGAGGTACTGTATGAGATGCTGGGGAAAGAAGGGTGCTGCATGAAGCCTGAACTTACGTTAAATCCTGTTTTTTTCAAAAATCCTTTCCAAATGAAGAGATAAACTTTGCTGAAATGCAAAGCTCACTTTCAGAGAGAGAAGTAAAGTCGGTTCAAATAGATTCAGCAGCTGGAGAAAACTTTTTCCTAGAGAAATCGCGTCTGGCTAGATAGATGTGGGTGGACTCTTGTATCCCTCTGCGGGCTGATGTCCATCGGAGCCGCTGCTGCTCAAGTTTGGCAGGCGGGGCGCGGTGGCCGCCCCGTGTCCAAGTGGCAGCCCCGTGTCCAGTGGCCGCGGTGGCCGCCCCGTGTCCGGTGCTCGCCCCGTGTCCGTGGCCGCGGTGGCCGCCCCGTGTCCAGTGGTGGCCCCGTGTCCGCGTCCAGTGGAGGCCCCGTGTCCGTGTCCGGTGGTCGCTCCGTGTCCGGTGGTCACCCCGTGTCCGTGTCCGGTGGTCACCCCGTGTCCGTGTCCGTGTCCGTGTCCGTGTCCGCGCAGTGGCGGTGCCCGCGGCGCGCGGCCGGCCCGCGCATGCGCCCGCGCGGGGCGCGCGGCTTTGTTCGCGCGGCGGAGGAGCGCGCAGGGATGCGGGTTGGGGATGGAATGTCAGCCCCAGCTCCGGGCGCTGCTAAGGACCCCGGCAGCTCTGAAACGCGCGGTAAATGTCCGCTGTTGGCTGATAAGCCGGCTAATTTTGGAAACTTGCAGCGCTTACTGGCAGCCAGCATGTTTACTGTAAATTTCACTTGTTCTGTGACTTTCCTGTGTTGTGCATGGCATGCATTTAATTCAGGCTCAAGTTCAGGTTACTCTGTAGGCTCTTTCTGAATTTTTTTTTGTACGTCCAGAATTTTAATATCTCCTGAATACTGGTAGTTTCTTGTGTCCATGAGCTTTTTGCTAGCGCACAGTTATATATAACCTTTTAACTGTATTTCCCATCGTTGTACAATGAGAACAGAGCATGCATTCAGAAAAAGTCAAAAGTAACTAACTTTTGGCCTATTCAGAAACACATTTCATTTGCTGTACTCCTGAACATAATTTTGGCAAGTACCTTGTAGGCCAGGCTTCCAGTCTGCAGCAGCAAATATTTTAGTTAACAGAGTACAGCTTATGATGCTTGTGCTTTATAATAGATATCTTTGTATGCAAAAGGCCTGATCTGGAGCAGGCTGACACATGCAGAATTGTGTTGCTGTTGCTGTGAGCTCTTCATTGGCTCAGCTGGGAAAACAGCAACGTGGTGTACAGGTGTTTCAAGGACAGAAGAAGAATTTGTGAATGAGTTCCTAGAAAGGATGGTCCTGTGTTAATCTAATCTCATTTTCTGCATTGTTTATAATCTGTAGTTATAGGAGTCATTGTAAAATTGAGTTTTTGAAATTATTCTTATAAAGACAGTACATCTATTTTGGTATCTTATCTCCCTGCTTTGCTTTCCTTGTCTTGTATCCTTTTCCCTGTGTTTCTAAGGAAAATAAATGATTGTTCTGTTAGATGACCAGAAGGCACTGAAAAAAAGGGCTGAAATATTTACTCTGCTGAAGTAAATGGGAGAACTGTTATTGATTTCACTAGGGAGAGTATTTCACCTCAAGTCTTTCTGAAACTCATTTGAGTATCCTGCCCACTCATCCATGCCTGCTTCATTGTTAGGAGCTGAATCCTTATTCTCCTTGTGACAGTGACATTGCCTGTGACAACTGCCGGAAAGCAGCTTGATGGCAAGAGTAAACAGACTGGTTGGTTGTATCTATGTGCAGAAGCAGAATTATTTATGCAAAAATATTCTCAAGATCATTATGACATAGAGTTGATGGCATATGGCCCACCTGTAGAAAATTGTATCTTGCATCATAGTGTCTAAAAATATAAAATATAGAGCCTTTTAGTGGAAATACATTGCACCCAGTGAGACAATGCTGTCTTCCACCTGCGTGCTTTAAGCAGAATTTCTCAGGACTGCAGGGTTTTTTCTCTTCAGTGGGTACAACACTGGCACGAGTGTGGCAGACTGACCCATAAACCCCCAGGCAGGACTTGGGATCTCAGGGTGCCCTGTGAGGAAGGGTCAGAGGTGATAGTGGAACTGCATCCTGAGTGCTGGGTTTGGAACCAGGCATGCTGAGCAGCTGTCCTGGCCCTGACCTGCAGGTAGCCTTCGGTTGGCTTCCATCCCAACTGCTTTCTAAGAGCAGTGTCGTGCTTTTGGAATTGGTGCTCAATACTGGATAAGAAGACCTAAGGGTAAGGGATGTCATGTTGGGGTTTTCTGGAGGAGAGTTAGTGTTGAGTACATGACAGGTGTTTGAAAACTGACTGCTGTGCATCCCTGCCATCATTGGCTGTACAGCATTTTCTAGAAGATTCATTGGGGTAGCTTTTGGTGAGGTGGTGCAACATGGCATGCACATGTCGAGGGCAAGAGGGCAAACGCGGACACAGAAGTGCAGTGGTTTGTCCAAGGTTACACAGTCAGTCACTGACATAATCAGGGCCACAACCAAGGTATTCTGAGATTCAGTCCAGTGGTTTATGCTGAATCTCATTTACTCTAATAGGATTACTTACATGTTTAAAGTAAAGCATGTGCTTAAGTGCTTTGCTGGATCAGGGCCATATTTGATAAGTTTTCAGTCCTGATGTGAGAGTGCATAACTTGACCCTGCATGTGTCTGGCTGGTGGTGGTTCAGGATAACAGTGATCGACTTCTGCTTCATGGAATTGCCCAAGTGGAATCATGGTTTGCCTGCTTCTAGAAGAATCCTGCTGCAGTATACTAAAAAAAAAAAATCACCAAAAAGGAGCTATAAAAATTACAGAAAGTTGAAAGAGACCAGCTGTTGTAAAACATTCTGCTTCTGTTTTGAGCCCTTTTATGGTTCTGCAGATGGAGAATGATTTTGGACATTCAGTACAGTTGAGTAGCTTTTTCTAAACAAACTTTTTCACTTATTGAGTAAATTATATGTCTTGTACTAAAAATATTTAGGGAACTAGGGAACTAGTATTCATCCTGGCATATACTTTTTTTTTTTTTTTAAAGGAACTGCAATTCTTATAATGCCGTTTGGAAAAAGTGAAAACTCCAAAACCTAAATACATGCAGCTCAGTGCTTGAGTTATCATATTAAATTCCAGAATCCTTACTTCATTATTTAGCTGCCTGCATTTTATAATGTTTATCTCTACTACACAGATTGTCCTTGAAGGATACAAATTTCAAACATACATACCTTAATTTAGGCACTATCATACATATGAGGTTGTCAGAGCTTGATGTTTTTGGCTGAAATATTTTTCGTTTTACAAAGGAAGCTCAGGAAGTTTATCTTGTTCTTCCAGAGGTAAAGCAGAGACAGCAGTAGTTTAGTAGCAGCTAAACTGGGGCTCTAAGTCATTCCTATTAGTGTGTGTTTTGTTAGGAAGAAGTGGATTACAGTTATGCAAATAATTTAAAACTACTCTTCTTGCAAATTTAGTGTGGCTCTATATGCATAGGTTTTCCTCTCCTGCAGCAGATGGTGAGAGACAATGGGTGCATGTATGTTGCTAAGATAGAAAGCTCCATGCTCACTCATCAGCTGCCCTGCAAATATGCTCGTTTGCATCTGGGCCGTGCTCTGGTGCAGATGGGGCAGTCTCAGCTGCTCTGTGCTGTGCTCGTGTGTGCATCCACAGCCTGACTGTGGCAGAGGTGGCCCCAGCTCATGGGAGAGGAGGGGGCCACAAAGCACCAGGGAGCTCCCAAAAAGTAGAGCTGTGTAGCAGAGACACAAATACAGGTCTTGTTGGAGACAGTTTAGGCAGGGGATTGGAAACTTTCTGTTGCAGTATCAACTCAGTAAATGATGTTTTATCACCAGTATTTTCCACTGATCTTCTGGCACATGTGGCAAGTGTGCTGAACTGCTTCTTTCCCAGAGCAGCCAGCCCCTGCCTTGGATATCTCAAAACCTCAGGATTGTGTAGGCAACTATTGCTAGGGAGTAAAAAAGTTCCGAAAATACTTGTCTGTCCAGTCCAGCACAAAAATTGTTGGATATATAATTCCTAGTCCCTGGAAGAGGAAGTGAAATGGTCTTATGAGTATATCCACCAGAATGAAAATTATAATTTTTATGATGACCCCACCTTGCATTATGCTGTTGTGCAGGCACAGTCATCCCTGAGGTTTTCTGACATAGCTGAAGAGCTGGCTGTGAAACAGGAAACCAGGAAACCCCTGTATGCCACAGCTGTGCAAGAACCTGTGGTGCTCAGAATGAACATGTGTAATGGGGATACTGATTGGATTGTGCAGTGTACAATTTTTCTGTTGCACAGATAATGCAGCTCCTGTACTGAATGTACCATTTGTTGGTTGAGTTGATTGTATACAAAATATACTTGGCAGAAGTCAATTTTTAGAAATATTTTTTTTATGTTTTCATTTCAGTGGGTTACAACCACATCAGTAAGATGCTTGCAATAATGTACAGTAATACATGAAGAGTTTGAATTTAATGCTTAGGAGATATTTAGAGTACTTAAGGTATCTGTGGAAATCACTAGTGGGTGGAGTTTTTAAAATAGTGATAAGTTGTAGTAATCACAACTCTGGGGCATGTTCACCATGGGCATGGAGACCCACTTTACACCTCTGGCTCTGGAGTGAGGAAACATTGACCAAATGACAAGAACCTCATTCCCATAGTCCCACCCATTCACAGACATTCACACCATTCACAGACAGGTACACAGTCCAGCCTAAACTTATAATGAATTATCACAAATTTATAATAAAATCTAAAATAGAAGCACAGGAAATAACAGCCTCTGTTCTTTGGCAGATACTTGAGAGGAGGCTCTCAGCTGTGTGATTCATTTGTTCCAGTTTTGTGCAGTGTCTGACAAAGCAAGGCCAGTCAAACTGTGACCCGTGGTTTGTGCTGAAGCTTTTATTAAATTTACAGTTAATACATGCCTGTATATTTGTTGAATTCTGATAGTCCTTAAAAACCTAGGTAATGCTATTGAATGATGATGATCAAATTTAAGAGGAGAAGAATTTGTACAGCACTAATCCTACCTTTTTATCTGTAATCACATTTCTACTGCTGGAAAATTGAGTACTGTTATACAGACCTAATGGCAGGGTTGAATTTTCAAATGCTTCACACTCTTATCTGATAGCTGTGTTCTGTACTGTTACCTGTCTGTGTGATGTATTTATAGAGTGCCAGTCACCATAGTATCTTTGCAATGATTGCTACCAAAATTGAGAACTCTGAGGTGAAAATCTAATCAGGACTTTAGATAACAATGTCACACAAGAGCCTTCTGGTCTTTGCCTCTGTGCTCTGTTCAGATGAAGACTTAGATGAGATCATGCTTGCTGCCACGTTATTCATTATTTATTTTTGTAACAAGATTTCTATTTCCCATCTCTTCCACTGCATGATAACATGTGTCAAAACAGTCCAAATCCTTTTTTGAATGTATTCTCTCTGTTTATACCTGAAACAATGTGTTGAAAATCACAGGCATTGCAGAGCCGCTGAAATATTAAAACCAAAAGGGGAGACTGTCATTACACAGCTGCTTCTGCCATGGATACCTTGGATATCCAAACAGATGTGTTCATGAACTTCTTCATTCACTTCATGGTAATGAGTAGATTAGCTGAAAATACTATTTTCATCACATTAGAAATAACTGAGTCTTATGAGCAGAGTGCTGGAAGTATGATTGACCAGTGCTGCAGACTGAATTGTGTTGGAAAAAGTGTGCTACTGAAACGAGACAATTTTAATGTATAATTGAAAATGAAAACTGTTTTAAGCAAACAGTTCATCTAGTTTTCAGGTTGTTTGTAGAGTTCATGTTCCATCTCTTGGCATCAGTGTTTGCTGTTTATTCCTGCATGACCAGTTTGCCCAACAGTCACATTTGGTTGAAAAGCTCCATATCAAGAGGGAAAAGAAAAACAATCCATTCTCAAAAACGGCAAGCTGAAAGTAGCCCTTGTATCAAAGTGGTTTTTACATCCATAGAAGACCCATTCAGTGTGAGCATCTTTCACATACTTACATGTGCATTAGATCAGGCCTGACCTTGGTATTTCATGGGAGAAATTTTTATCAATTCAATGTTTTGTTTTCACTCTTTTAAAATATAGCCCTTCTTACTGTCTGGGTCACTAGAGCCACATATCATCATTCCTGGCCAAAGACTTCTGAGAGCTGAGACTAACATGGAAAAGAGTAGGTTGTGACATAGGTTAAAAACAAAGGATGCTTTGGGATGAAATGCCAGAACTTGGACTGGTAACCTCTGAAATAAGGGATCAGAGGTCTCAGCTACTGGCCTGGGTGAGAGCTGCAGAGGCAGCAGCACAGCACAGCAGATCTCGCTTTCCTCATCTGCTTTACCACGTATGTAAGTGATGGTTTTGTTAAATCATTATGTTAAAGCAGAACATTTCTCAGACAGGTACATTTGCATTTGAATTTTCCTTCTCTACATTGAATATTCTGAAGAGTTCTCATCAACTGGGCAACCTAACAAGAGGTTGGAAATACATAAAATTACCACAATTTGTGGAAAATGAAGTCTGTGTGCAGATGGTTGAGGTCACATGAGGTGAGGTATCTTCATCTCTCCATTTGATTTCCTTAAGAAATTTTGTCAAGAGAAACTCTGCTGTGTTTGGTATTCCAAGCGGTTATAGTTAGTATTGTAATTCTCTAAACAGTTAATATGACAGAAAATAGATAGGGACCTAAAATCTAAATAATTGTAGACATCCAAATTAATAAAGTAGGGTTTTTTGTTTTGTTTTGGGGTGGGGCTTTGTTTGTTTGTTTTTGTTGTTATTGTGGGATTTTAGTGCATTTTTTGCAAGGAAACAACATAAGCTTTCTGAATCATCCTTCCTATCCCAATGGGACAATGCCTGTATTCAAAGTCACTGAATTATATAAAGGTTTGTAGGTTCAGGACATATTTAAACACCTCAGTATTGATTAACTGTCTAATTTTGATATGAAAATGGTGCTAAAACCATGCAGAAATCAATTGCTGAATGTTGGAGTAGCTTATTTTCAGAGTAGATCATATTTATCGGCTGTTCTTTTTATGCTACTCTGTGGTTGTAAGGCTTATACAAATAGTTGAATTTTTGAATGGTTTGGGATACTGTATTTCAGTATTTGTTATTAATAAAATTTGTTTTTAATAAAGTGCTTTTTCTAAAACTGTACTTTTATCAGTAAACTGTTTACCTGATAGGGGATTAACAGTCCTCTATTTACATTCTTTAAATAAAGAAGAATTTTATTAGGCATGGAAAAACAATCATTTTGTTTGCTTTAATAGGTTAATGCTGTTACTTTTGTGGGTTCCTGAAAAGCATGTGGCTGAAATTATGATGAGAATAGGTGGTGGCCATGTAAATGTGAGGCTATTGTGCTGTTGATCTGCTGTAGCAAGAAACTTGGTTGTTGTGGTTTCCTACCACAACCCAACATGGTTCTTTTTTCTGCTGTTGTTTTGCTTGCTACAGTTTGAAATATGTAGTATACTTTGCATTTTAAAAAAGCCAATTTTATACATGTGGTAAAAACCCAAGAATTTTATGATGCATTCTCTGCAGAACTTTAAGTAAAAACAAGACTGATCTCAAAACTACAATGGACAAACCACAGGTGTAAATACACTGTGAGGTGCAAACACAATAGCTTAGTATAGATTTGCACTACAAAGCAATCATGAGAGTAAATAATACATTTATGCCTATGTGACTTTCTGTTTGTGATTTTATGAGAGTGTCCAATTGCTGTATTGCAAATGATAAGATGTAGTAATTTGTATCAATTTATTTTGTTCTGCCAAATAATTTGCAATTTCAGGATATTGTTAAATAAAAGGATTTAACAGATGCTTCTGCTGTCCTTTCTTCCTGACGTTTTTAAAACCTACTTAGAGCTATCTTTATGCTCCCGTGGTGCAGCTGAGACCCAAGGAGAGCATGTGGAGTGGTAAATCAGATGTTATGTCACACGGGGCAGCCAGGCTTCCTAAACAGTGGCTTGCATCACTGCTTCCATGATAGAGATCTACCTGCTGTTTATGACAGAGCACAAGTGCTTCTGTTTCATTCTCATACCTTCATCTAAGCCTCTTTTAACATAATTGCTCTGTGCTGGGGTCTTGGGTGATGCTTGTAAGGTGCATTGGGTATTGTATGGCTTCTTGTAAGTGTTGTTTCAAGGATGTGACAAGCCCTCTGTGTGTGCAGTCCCAGATCTCATGTTTGTCTCACCTGGGTCTGTTTCCAGCACTCTGAGTCGGCTGTCCCTGTGTGTTGGTGGCTGCAGTGCTCTGCTTCAGTGCCCCCTGCTCACCCTGTCCTGCCTGATGGAGACAATGGCTGCTTCTGAGATTTTCCCTTTCTGGAATCAGCTTTGTGGGTGCCTTTGCTGTGAGAGGGCTCTTGGAGTGAGCTCTGCCTCAGCACATTCCTTGGGTGGTTTTCTCCTCTCGCTGTGGCTCTGCTGCCTGCTCTGGCTTGGTCTCACTGGTTGATGGCACAAAACAAAACCCTGACATTCTTAGAGCCACCCACAACTGGCACAGAATCTCAGTCTATGTGCAGCTCAGATTGAATTAGGTGAAAGACAGGCAGTGTAATTTAGGGTTAAATATGACTCAGAGTAATAAATGAGAGATCATATGAAGGGAAAATATGTTCATTAAATAACTCCTCAAGCAGGCAAACAAACAACACTTCAGTGTTGTGCATACACAGATGTGTGGAATGTCCAGTGTGCAGCTCAGAGATCAATCTTGCTCTTCTACCTGCAGTTTTTCACAACAAACAGCTGTGCAATGGTAGTGTGAGCTTTTGTGTTTATTTTGCCTCAATCTTCAGCTATAGCTTGTCCAGTTTAAGTAGAAAACTGTTTTTCTAAATTTAGTTGGCAAACAACTTGTGATAGGATAGCAGCCCTTTTCTGCCTTCTCTGCTGGAAAGTGTTTGAGTAGGGATGGTGAAGATTGGCTTTGACTTTTATCAGCACAAATATATTGCTGGTGATAACATATCACAGGAGTATGCTGCCTATCTCCTCTCCTGTATTCTTGTCTCTAGTAAATAGCAATTTTTCAAGGGAGGTCTCAGAATTTGCCCTTCTGTTAATAGTGTGCTGGAGAGTTTACATACCAGAAAAGAATCCTGATTCTTCACTTGATAACATATTAAAGGACTTGTTTGGGTTTTTTTCTGGTTTGTTTTTTGTTGGTTTTGATTTTTTTTTGAGGTTTGTGTTGGGTTTTGTAAAGAAAATTGGCAGCTATCACTTGTAATACATGTAACTAATAAATGTGAAATTGAAAACGTGACTCTTGGAGAGTCACACATTTTTAAAGCTCAGACAATTGTATTGGTCTGCGCCAGCTCTAACACAGTTCCACTGCTATGCTGGAAAATGTGGGGAGGGGCACTTTGCTCCTGCACAGAATACCTACATTAGGATACAAAACTCTTGTTGGAGATCATGGGGCTCCTTATGATGGCTTGTAACTTTTGGATTGCTAACTGGGTTCCATTATAGAGCACTCTGCATCATATTCCATGTCGTTTGTGTGTTTATGCAGAATTACTTCTAAATAGAAGCTTTTAAGGTTATTCCATCATGAGGCATAAGTGAGAGTGATAAAAAGCTTGATTCATTATGACTAACTGCAGGTGAATACTGTTGTTATGCCTCATTCTGAATGTTTCTGTGACTCAAAAAGGACTCCATTAAAATACCATGACGTCAATGGAGTATTTTAAATGCACATAAAAGGATAAAGTCTAGAAATCATAATACTATAAGTATCTATCCATATACTTTTAGACTAAATAAAGCATTTATAGATCTTCTGGGTTTCATTTTTTCTCTGTGTGGGTGAGACCTGATATCAAGGATACATTCTACTTTCTGCTCCCCTAGATGTAACCATTTTTCTTTTAAAATAAAAGCAAAAGTAAAAGAAGGAACAATATCCATGGAGGAAAGTTATTCTGGACCTTCAGACTCATGAAATCAGATTGATTGACACTTTTTTCCCCCCAATTCTTCTTATCTTGCTCATTCTTAGAGTTCTGCTTCATCTTCCACACTTCTGTGGTAGGAAGCAGTCTTTGCATTATCAGTTGCCAAAGTAAATGGCCATTTGTTGATTCAAAAGGATAGTAAAAGGGATGTGAAACACCTTGGGGAGAAGGAGGGAATAGTGACTTGGGAACACTGCTAAATATTTACAATTTGAGGATCAAGTGTTTTCAGTCTCTGAGTTCTTAAACATCTTTCTTTTATTGGTGAGAAGGAGGAGTAGAAGAGGGTGAAAATACATGTTATTCCCATTTAAAAATGTTCCCTACATTTTAAAGAACTGATTTTTGCTTCTCATTTGATCGAAAGAAAGAGGCAGGTTCATCTTTGCTTCTCTGTTCGGTTTGTTTATGGCACCCAAGCAAAGAAGCTCCTATCTGCAGCCTTTTCCCCAAAACTCAAGTATCCAGGGATCTTTGAATGCAGAAATGAGAAATAAGAAGATTTTAAATGATGAATCTCAGTATGTATGCTAGAGCAAGGCCAGTTGCTTATTGATCCCAGCTACTGAAGTTTTCCCTGTGAAGCTGATTTATGTTTATCTTAAAAAAATAATCAATCAATGAGACAAACAAACTGAACTTCATGTAAGAACTGATTTAAAACATATTCAGCTTTTTCTTTCTCATCCTTACTTTGTAAGAAAATCTTCTGTGGATTCAAAAGGAAAGGGTGCAATCCTGCTTTTGCACATAGGAATATACTCTCTTTGAACAAGAGAGTTGTATCTGCTTTTGAATTGGGCTTCATAAACTTGCTGGGAAAAATTCAGCTCAGAGGGTGCATTTTGAAATAGTAGTTTCTTGGGCACTGAACCATTCATTTCCTAAAAGGAAAAAGCCAGTTCTTAGTACCTGCTGACAAGACAAAGGAATCAGTGCTGCTGGTGCTATGTTATGTGAGGACAGGCTGTAGTGTTGGTGTTAACTCTGGCTGGTGGAAACACCACTGCTGCTGTGCCTGTCATCCTTACCAGGAGCAACACTTTGGTCTCACTGCTTTTGTCTGTACTTTTACTAAATAAATGAATGATTATTATGTTTTCTCTGGCTTAGATACCAAGCAAAAATGCAGGAAAATTGTGCATTCAGCTGAGAAGGTGTAGATAATCTTCATGTCTGAAGCATGAAAGAACTGACACACAAAATTGCAGGTCTGGCAGAAAAGTTTAGGGTTTTCTTTTAAGCACCTTATAGTGGAGAATTTTTTTTTTTCTTAGGAGAAGAAGACATAAGAGACAGTATCTATGGCCTAATAGTAATAATGGAAAGAGCAGGATGAGAAATAAAACAGTGTTGTTCCAAGCATGGCTGTATAAACACTGGCCATGAGCTTAGATTGAGAGGAAAGCTTTCTCTCCAGAGGGCTGAGCTGCTGAGGCAGCCTTCACATAGGGAAGGAGCTGTGATCACTTTTAAGGCTCAGGGTTGATGCTAAATGTCATCTGGTTGGGTGAAACACAGGCCATAGGGTTGGCTGTACTTTTTATCTTGTTTAATGTTGTTCTTTTAGGTTTCATCTTTACATTCCTAAATATGTGATCTTGAATTTGTGTTATGCACTCTGTGAGTCTTAGAGTCTGGACAAGGCAACCACAGATGTGATAGTTACTTACACACTTAATAACAACTTGGAGTATTGCATAACAGCTGTTAAAGAAAAATCATGTCTGAAGTCTAATTATAGAGTGGAAAACAATTAGAAATGAGATTTATAGATGGTGGGTAGTTATCTAGTATCTCTTAGTGAATGTGGAGAGACTATTCAGTTCATCCTTCAGAAGTGGTGAGCTTTTCCTTGGTGGTGATGAGGGAAAGGCCTTTAAGCATCTGAGGTGGTAGAACAATCCACATTTGGAACCTTCACAGTCTCTGGAAGTGTGGTATTAAATCATTAGTTTGTCTTGATGTGGGTGTTTTGCAAGTGCACATCAGATAATTATTTGCTTCCTCACCTCCATGCTCTGCCAACCGTGAGCATGTAAACTCTTCAGTTTTTGAGAACACAGCATTCCAGGAAATACACTTTGTACTGGATCCTGTGGTGTTCATTTGTATTTGTATTATATTTTTAATTCAGTGTAAAAAAAAATAACAGCATACTTACTTATCTACTCTTTTAGGAAAGTTTCTACTGACCAATATTACCATTATTATTATTATTATTATTAGCATCATATCTTTGATGTAATGATTATTTTTCCTGTATGTCCTTTTTCAGGCCTGTTACATGATGGGCAGTGTGGTTTTCATTTTAAACAAAGATTATCTGTTGGCTTCTTGAAATGGTTCTCTAGTTGAAGTATATAAAATTGAAACTTCATCCAAGTAATTTTCTTTGAAAAATCACATGAAATAAGGGTAAAGCTGCAGAAGTTGTATGTCAACAAACAGTATCTTGAGAATTCTTCAACTGGAGTGGAATCAGTTTAGTTTAGTTTTCAACAGACATGGCCCAAGCATGTGGCAGAAAGACCTGGTAAATCACAGATCTCTGAAAGCCTCTCATTCATAGCACTGGATGTGACACTGATATTTTTGGAAGTGATCATTTGGCTGAACTGGTTTTGAGTTTCAGATTCAAAAAATCTGTAGATTAATCTCAGAAGTTCAGAAAAATTTAACAATAGTAACTATCTGCTAGTTCTAAGGTTTTAAGAATTAGATGGCTCCTTCTGAACACTGGTAGCCTCATGTTTACGTAGCTGATTATTTGTATTTGCAGCATGATTTTGTGGGAATTACTGAGCTCTGAAATACACTGTGAAGATATGCTGGTTGGTTATAAGGCAGTTTAATTGCAAAAATCTTATTGTCAAATTTAATTGCTGCTATTTCTTAATATGTCCCAAGACAAGTATATTAATTTTGTGCTATTAAAGTGTGATTAAAAAGCAGTATAGGTTCTTTTTTCCCAAGAAGATTATAGCTTTGTATTTTTTTTAAGAGTAGGTTGAAATAGTTGAAAGTTAAACCCTGAAGTAGGTGACTGTAGCTGATGTAAAAGCTTTCTTCAAAACCTCAATTGTCCGAAGTAATTATTCTTCCTACTTTGGCTGCTAAGTACTAACAGTGGGATTTTATTTGTTTATGCTTATGCATCAGAATGGGTAATGAAGTATTTTATATATTATTTTTCTTGGTAAGTGGACTTTAGAAAAGGGAATACATGGGGCTTTTGTAGCATCCCAGACCCCTGAAGCTCGATGACAATGCATTTATCCTTGGCCTAATGTGTCAAACACTAATTTTGGTGTACTGGTTTGAGAGGTAGGGGCTGGGGTCTCACTGGCAGGGAGGCAATCTCTTGGCAAGGTCCTGGTGGACTGAAACATAAAAACCTGGAGTGAGAGCTTGCACAGTGGTCAGTACCTGACACACTGCCCTCAGTGTGGCCTCAGGGACCAGGGTTGGACCAGCCTGGAGAAGGAGAGACTTCAGGGGACTGGACAGCATCCCCTGTACCTGTCAGGAGATGAGCCAGGCTCTGCACGAGGGTTCATGGTTGGAGGCTGAGCAGTAACAGGCACAAGCTGAAAAGAGAGTTTCAGACTGGATGTAAAGAGAAAAAAAAAAAACCACTTTGAGGATAATGGGGTATTGGAAAAGGTTGCCCAAAATCCTTGATGACCTGACTGAAGAAAAGCCCCAAGCAAGAAGTTTCTCAGTTTGGTGCGGTCTGTACTTTGAGCAGAGGTTGATTAGAGATATCCGGATGTTCCTTCCTAGGGCTCCACATGGTGAATAGGCAGCAAAGATCCATTTGATTCTCCTTGCACTGTTGTAGGAAAACAGTTCTGGAAGGGTGGCACGGCTCAGCCTTTGCCTGGCAGGCCCCTGCAGTGGGAGAATGGAGCCCTTGTGTCACATCCAGGATAACCATCGCTGCTCTGCTGGGCAGGAGTTTGCTCTCAAGTGGAGTGAGCTGGTCACTGTGACCTGTCAGACCTTGGAGATTTAATACAGCTGTCTGGATCCCCCTGCCTTTGTAGATGGGTATTAACTCAGGACATCCTAACACAAACGATTTTTGTTTAGCTCCATGTAACCTTGCTGTAAGGGATTTCTAAAATGGAGCCCATCAGTTTGGTTTGGCAGTTGTTACAATGTAGAAAAAAAATGTGTAAAGACTTTATTTGAAAAAAGACTTTATTTGAAACTCCAATCTGGAATAGGTGTCACTGGTACCCATTCGCTTTTCATATATGTGACTTGGCTGCTGCTTCTATAATTAAGTTTTAGAGTTTCTTCTTTCCTTCTTCAGAACTCCATCCACATGATAATTCAGTTTTTATTCTCTATAGTACTCTTTAGAGAAATTCATCCAAAGGAAGGTAGTTCAAACATCAAAATTTCCTAGAAACCCTGTTGCTTTTGATACACAGAAAAAACAAATTACAGTAGCAGCAAAAATTTGGAGATATAAAGTAGTTTTCTTAGAAAATAAAACTTTATTGTGCAGAGCATTCTTGGAAGAAGGTTTTTGAAGGAAGCTTTTAACTTTAGTAGATGATAATTACTGCATTCTACATTTCTTCTTCCTCTGTAGTTGCTGCCAGTTGCTGGTTGCATGAACTGACAAAAGTGCCCATGTGTGAGAGGAATAGGGAATGTGGTGAACTTTAAAATCATATATTGGATAATTTGATACTTTTCAAAGTCTTAGTTCCACCCTAAATCTTTGTGGTATGTAAGGGTACCCAAAATGTTCATTGTAGGATGTTTTGGATTCTGCATTTAAGACACTAGAAAAGAATTTGATTTTCAGAGGATGGATGTCATAGTTATGGCAGTGAAGCCCTTTAAAATGTCACATGCCCAAACCCCTCCCCCAATCACCACCTGTGTTGTAATAAATTAAGCCTTGACTGGTTAGTGCAGTCTGGGAATAGGAAGTGTGAGAATCATCATGGTGGTGATTCAGATCATCACTACAAGAGAGTGCCCTTTTAAAATTCCTTTGTTGGGCAGGAAAGGACAGGACCTAAACACTGAAATGGAAAATAACTCATGATTGTCTTCCAAAAACCCAAGATTTCACTGTCATTAACACCTGCTCCAAACAGTGAAAGTAGTAGTAAGTTGAAAATAAAGTATCACCACCTTTATATCTTAGTACATTTTAAAGAAGCTTTTTTATTCTTATGAAAATATTTTATAATCACACCAATTTATTAATCAGAAATAATTAGCTTTTCCAGTTTTAGAGACATCAGTCACAGAAATCACATAGCCTAGATAACATGGACCAGGACTTCTTACATATGGCAAAAACATGGTGCTGCCTTTGTGGAAATGGTGCTTTCCCTGTGTTCTTTTGTATTAGTTAATAGAAACCCTCCTTGAAAGAAAAAGGATACTCATCAAAGAATGTTTTATGAAACAGAAAAAGAGAACTCATAAACCCTGCTGGATTCCAAGAGTTATTACATTTTACATCATATACAGTTTATTTTTCCAGATGCCACAGTTAAAAATAATGTATTTTTAATATTACTTGAAGGATTCTACAGATTCATAATAGCACGTGACATGTTAATATCCTCTGCGACATCCTACTGGTCATATCCAACTGTGATAAACAGTGGTATATGCTATAAAAGTGACATCTATTATAAAAATAAGGATAATGCAAAAGGATACAAACAATCTCTTAAATTTGTAAAGACTGTTGCAAATCTTGAATGTTAATTTGAAGAAAAAAGTACATGCTAATGCTAAGTTTATGCCTTCAGTTAATAGTCCTTTATTCCTTCAGGAAAAAAAATCAAGCAGCTATACTTTAAATGAATTTAATGAACTGCAAAGACTGACATTTTCACTATAAAAGTCACACTTCATTTAATGAAGTAGTTAAATATTGATGCTATATTAAAATACAGACTGAATAATAATGACAATATGGTTTTCAAAATAAGAATTTGAGCTGTGTTTTTTCTTTTTATATTGAAAATTTCATGAACTGAGAAAAGGGAAATACAACAGAAAATCTCCATAATAAACACAAGGCCCTTTGTTGAAATAACATTAAAGTTGAAAGACCCAAACCTGTAAAAGTAAGGAAATCAAGTCACCATAGTCTTAACTCAGCATCTTTGTACTTAGACACTGGATGTTTAAATGAGTGGAACCAACAGTGTTTTCTAAAATTTTCAAAAATTCTTGGAAGCAAAGACCTGTGCGACAGGTGGTACACAGAAGGCCTACACTGTGTATGTCTACACAGGATCAATAGTTATATTGTGATATTGTTTGATCTCAATTCAAAGTAATTGTGCTTTAAGTGCTATGATTTTGATGACAATATTCTGGCAAAGTTAAATTTCCTGTGGTGTGGCTTCCACACATTTCAGTTGGTATAGTTTGAATTTTCAACTTAATTTTTATAGCTGCGCTTTCACCATAACATTGATGTGGTGAAGGAATATTGCTGACAAACAAGGATGGGCCATTTCCCAGCTCCGACACTTACATGACACTAAGGGAAAAAGAAAACAAGAATGAACCTTACCTTAGATGTGAATGGGACCAATGATTGAGTGATGGTATGATTGTCTTCACTTTGATGGATTGAATTATGTTGTAATGTACTTCATAAAGCTGTACCAGTTCTGACATCAGGCTTCTGAGTAGAACACTGAGGATGACATCTTTGGCTCATTGAAGTCAATGGCAAAACTCACATTAATTTCAGCTGTCTGTAATTTCATTCTCAGTAGCTGACTTATAAAACAATGGCAAATTGATATAGTACATTTTTTCCCTTGGGAAAGAGCTCTACTGTATGTAAAATGATTTGTCTTTTGACTTTCATACTCTTACACTAAAATCTGAATTTTAATTCAGGATAAATACAATCTGATCTCCTTCCCATATCTGTAAGCATGTAAACATCAAAGGAGATAAAATAAATTGAGCTATTTTTAAAGTGGTAGGTTGTACATGTAGTTATATACATGACTGCTAATTGAAAGTAATGATGAGGAAGGCAATTTTCTAGTGGAAGACTGTTGAATTCTTTCTGTGACTAGCAGCTATCAGGTGTGGTCCCTACAAGTGTTAGTGGAAATCTGGTTTAGGTGTTTGGGTTTTTTTTTTTCCCCCTCCTTACATGCGAACAGTTTTTTCCTTAAAGCAAAAACAAAGAAAACACTGGAATCTTAAGAACTGGTTATATAAATGTATTTGTATTTGGAATACGTGCTGTATTTGTTTTAGTGATAGTGGTCTTCAAAATTCTTCATAAGCTGCAAGATCATCATCTAATTCCATAGTTATGTGTCCTGGTATTTTGGCACAGCAGGCTCTGAAACATGAGCTACTTAATAGAACATAAAATTTTGTAGGCTATTACATAAAATCAGTGAAATTTATCTAGAATTAATAGAGCATTGAGAAATTGTTCCTCCTCTAGACATCCTTCCAGAAAAGGGAAGGAAATGGATGTCAAATCCATGTTTATGATCTTCATTGTCCTAAAGTAGTTCTGCAGTAGCTGTGGCTCTTGGTGGCTGATCTGCTCCCTGCCTAAGGCAGTGAGGAATAGAAAAGGGTGAAGCACAGCCCCAAAGTGACATGTTTAGGAATCTGTGTCCTTATGTAGGTAAATCTTCAATGGAAGAATTGTAAAAGGTACTTGAGAAGGTACTCTCAAGTTTCTATACAGCAGGAATTCAATAGTTATGTGTTACAATCATAATAGTAAAACTGTGCCAGTGCTGCTGTCTTTAACAGTTGTATGGGGAAAATGTTTTATTAAACACTAATTTCACTAGTTATTTAAGAAGTAGCTGGCTTTGCGCACATTAATCTCTTTTTTTTTAATTCAAGGTTGATAGTCTAGGTCTTACACATTGTATTTATGAATAGGGCACTCAATAACTATGCAAAATATCTATTTCTCTCATGGGAATCTGTGCTTTGATATATTCTGATCCTTATTAAATTTAAACAGGATCAAATTTATACAGCTTTGGCAGAGATTTATTAAAATACACTGACTGGACAGCTTGTGGGAGTGCAGTGTGCTGTAATAACATATGCCTCTTACCAGAGAATAGTAATTATTGAGAATCAAATAAATCTGTAGGAGGTTAAGTATATATGGAAAAGATATCAATTGTAGTTTTCTACGACCAGACACAAATACTGTCTGAAGATTTGTTGCTGTATAAAGAAGTGAACCCTTATAAAAACCCTAAATATTCAAAATGTCATTTACCAACAAAGCTAATGTTCATCCAGTCTTCAAAAAATGTTAATGACATTTGCTCAGTAGCATTAAATTCATTATTTAATGCTCTTTGTCTACATAAGCAGCTATTCACATTTATGCCAAAGATTTATTAAAGGTAATTGAAAACTGTTTGTTACAAAGTTCTGTAAATTTCTTTTCTTAATCAGTCTCATCATTTCCTTGGAAAGGAAAATACAGAATAATGGTTGCAGATTAAAGAATGAAAAAAAAATTCAAATATATTATATCATGTCTATCATTCTTCCAGAGTTCATCGTTTTGTTTAAGATTAGATTTAAATTACTGTATGTGGTAATTTCACTAGCTGAGAATTGAAAAGTTCATAGGTGTGCCAGGAAAAGGAGTAACTTCTGGCATAGCTTTAGGTTTGATGAAGCTCCTGTTATTTTATGATATAATTCTTTGGAATTTCAAAGCTGGAGACACGTAACAATGGTGATTTTTCTCAGTAAACATTGGAAAAAGGCAAACCAACCATCAGTGGGTGGGTGTGAGGGCAAAACCAAATATTCCATCCATCTTCACTGCTGCTGTGGAAAAGATTCCTGACTGTGGTTCAAGAGAGGAGAGTATGGTGGAATACACTCTAGTGTGAGCCATGGGGAAGTTGTGCAGGGCAGAAAGCACAGCAGGAATGAGCTTGGGTCTTTCCTGGTTCTTCCAAATTCCCTTTGGAAGGCCATAAAAGAGTTTTTTTTTGATCCCCCCACCCTGTTTCCTTCAGTTACATCTGGATTTTGCTTCCTTGTTGCTACCTGTACTGATTAATTCAATGTAAAACAGATTTGCTTTAGAAGCAGTAGATGAATATCTGTAGGTTTTGTGCTGTAGTAATTAGTAATAAGCCATTATCTTGATTTTTATGGGTTAGGGATGTTTGCAAGTCAGCAGTATCCAAATAGACAGTTTTGGATGTACATGGGTGTGAGGCAGCACTAAAGTGACCTTCAGGCTCTGGGCTTTGCTAGTGATGGTTTAAGTGAATAGAACTTCATTTGGGTTACTCTACTTCCATTTCTCCCTGTGGCATGAAAGATGTGGAGTAATTGCAGCAGGAAATATATTTCTTGGGGCTTATTGTGTAAAGAGAGTGACTTTTAAAAAGAAAATGCATTTAAATAGAGATTATATTTGATTTAAAACTACTACCATCAGAATTCCTCTGCATTTTATTATGAACATCAAGTGAAAGCCATCTAGTTTCTTGGTAGGAAATTTAAAAGATATTAATTTTGGTAAAACTTTTTGAACAACTTTTTAACTGTATATTTTTAAAAAAAATTCACTTACCTTGATGTGGATGTGATATAAATCTAGCTCACTCCTTATCAAATTCGTGGTGGTTCTTTTATTAGTCTTTTGTCCTGTTCTTCTTTCATCGTACATTTCCAAATGGAGTTCAAGATTTTTCTAAATATACTTATGAAACCTGATTACTTCAAGCTAGGAAGTGTGTTCTCTTAAAATAATACATGTTCTTTTTCTGTTCCTTACTGTAGGTGAAGAAACATTGTATTTGTTACAATAAAAGTCAGGGCTTTGGGTTCCAATCACATTTCAGTTATCACATGGCTGTGTGACCTTGGGCATTGTTTGTGGTTCCTGTCCCTCACTGACTTGTTCTGTGAAAGTAGAGATGATGATGATGATGATGATGATGATGATGATGATGATGATGACGACGATGATGGTGATGGTGATGATGATGGTGATGATGATATACAGGGACCCCCTGGTAGTGCTCTGAAGCTCAGTTCCTGGCTGTTATGTTGGGCTCTGCAGGCATTTCTACACTTTCATGCATATTATAACTGTGCATAATATATTTTGGCATAGATGAGGTATATATGTATACATTGTGTGTATCAGCAGGTTTCACCACAATCCTGTATAATTGTAGTTCACCAATGAGCCATCTTTTGACACTACTGAGATTTTTGTTTCCATTTGTGATTATTGTAGAATAAAGGTGGAAGAAGTAGGAGCAAATTCTTTTTCTTAAATCCGCAGGTGTTTTGACTCAGAACATTTATTTCTGTGGAAAATTTTCGTGTTTAAGTCTGTATGGAGTCAAGTGATTGTGGAAGAAAACTGGGAATCAGATGGGCTGCAGCCCTAAGAAAATATTCATCTTGTCTGTTAAATATTTATAGGTCATGCTCTTCATTGTCCGTGCCAATTAAAGAAAACACAATGTTTTCCAACTGATTCCTGTTGTGTTTTCTTTGAAATATACTAATTTTCTTTGGTGCAGTCTAGATGAAGATTTATTTGCTTATGAACAGACACAAGACAGTTTCTAGCTTAAGCACAGGAAATTTATTGTTTTAAAAGGTAGCTTTATTTGTTAATAGAGAGCAGCTGCATTACACTGGTTTGTATTTACTTATATTAAATGTTATATGTGATGCAAAAGAATTTAAATATTCCAGAGTTTAAACTCTTTTATAAGGACACTCACCCCTTGAAATTATTTCCTCTTGTAATGTCTCAAATCAAACGTACAGAGACAAGCTATTAGGCTATGAATTTATTCATTCATCACAGTAAATCGGGTTGGCACGGTGGCTTATAAGAGATCTTCATCTATATTGGTATCTTCAGGGTCAAATAGTCATATTGCTTGTTACTTTGAATTGTGGCTACTGGCTATATGCTCTG
The DNA here is from genome assembly GCA_013397075.1 of Rhabdornis inornatus. Taxonomy (NCBI): domain Eukaryota; kingdom Metazoa; phylum Chordata; class Aves; order Passeriformes; family Rhabdornithidae; genus Rhabdornis; species Rhabdornis inornatus. The sequence goes on along the minus strand of VWZS01007473.1, from coordinate 156,762 downwards.
CTACAGGCCCTGACAGAGGGGAAGATTTGTAATTGTATTGAGGGGATTATTAAGGATTTTAAAAAATGTACTTTTGCATTTTTGACTAAGATTTATCTTGACTGCAATAGTTAGATGTTTTGTATAATGCGACAATAAAATTTGTTTGGAGATGTAAAACAATTTATGTAATTTATGTATGTCATGGGTTTGTGTATGTTCTACGAAGACAGTGTAAGCTAAGGGCAATAGCCTTGTGCTCTTGGAAGACAGCTAAATAATTGTACTGAAATGTCAGTGGCTGTGACATTCTAAAAACACTGACATTCTCTTGAGTGATGTCTATTTCATCTCAGATTCACAATGATTAATTAATAATGCTGAGCAAGTGAAAGTTTTAATTTGAAGATAACATATGAGGTACAAGATATTAATTGCTCCAAAGATAACATGCTAATTAAAGGTTTATGCACAGTCATCTAAGGTTAACTGTGCATTGAAATACTTGGATTAGAAACCTAATTATAATCTCCTGTCTGAATGCTGCATTTTTTGCAAAGGTTGCATCTTTTGTGCTTTCCGATTTGCTTTTCCTGGGGAAGAATTCTTTGTGCAATGTTCATTTTGCAGTGAAGGTAGTTCAAAAAGGAAACAGGCATTGTAAGCCAAGGATTGAGAGCAGTACGAATAGTTCTGTGTTGAGTATTAGTTCCAAATGCAGTTGGGAAGATTGTCTCCAAACAAATAAAGTAAATTTTGAAGAGAAAATACCAACTTCTCACATCTTAAAACAAGGGAATTGTTTTTACCTCTTACAAGTCTTCATATTTAGATAGAGGAGTCTGTCTGGAGTCTGTCTCCTGGGCCAAGCTCTGTCTCATTCTCGTAGCAAAAAAAGGAAGGAGAAAAATGCAACTCCTGTGGCTCTCCTATGATTTATTCTGTTGCAGTGCAATTTTCCAGCACAGCAGTTTCTACTGTTCCTTCCTCTGTCCTCAGCAACCTTTTGGAAGTTTCAGTGTCACCTTACCCAGCTCAGCGCCTGGGCCTGGCAAGCTTTGGCTTTCACCTGCAGGAACGTGGCGTGTTGGAGCTGGTCCTGGCCGAAGGAGAGCCACTTGTGCCAGGAGCAGCGTGAACAGAGAACACACGTCCTGCAAGTGTCATGGCTTAAGATACAAACGTTATCTCACACTGAACCTGCACAACTTCTTATGTGTTCTCCTTGCAGGACTATGCAGTGGAAATAGATCTTTATGTTCTTCCTAGATTAAAATAAAGCCAGCAACTCCACACCAGAATAAAACTAAGTGGTAGTGAAGTGAGTTTGGAATTCTTACCTGCATGAAGTAATAGCTCTGGACATTGACTGTGATCTCACACCAGTGTTAACATCCATTCTTTGTTGGCTCGATGGGAGCAGCCACTCTTAAGCTCTATAAACTATTTATAACCTTCACTAACTCAAAGTGCAGAGGTAGTATCACTTTTATTTTAAATCATCAAGTTGAATAATGGAAAAGAGTCTCTGTTCAAGAAAATTAAGCAAACATTTAAAGAACATAAATCTTCAGTCCTGGCTTTCTTCAGTGCTTCCATAGGCAGCAGCAGCAGTTGCTGCTCAGTGCATATATATATATATATATATATATATATATATATACACACACATATATGGGGAGGTATTGAATTGCACATGAATACTGCATGTACAGCTAAGATAGCTTCATATTCCTAAATATTCTTCATTGCACAGTCATCCTTGTACTAAGCAAAAAAAGGAAGTCTTAGCTTACTTGAGTCAGATCAGTTACCACAATAAAATACATCAGCTGCTTCTTATAAGTGCTGATTCTGTAGGGCAAGAACTAATTAGCTAAATATTATTTCTGCTACTGCTATCTAGAAACCTAAATGTTTTAGAAGTTTATGTCCTAGTGTGTTGGACTGAGGTCTAGAGAGAAATTGTCTAAATCCAAAAGTATGAGCTTTAAAATTCTCTGCCTCAGTGTTCTTTTCCCTTAAGTCCATAGGAACCTGTAATTTTTATCAAAAGTCTTTATACTTTGAAAAAGTTCCTGTGTTCTACAGGTAGCCAGCAATGCCACCATTTATCCTTATCCTTGGAGATTTTGGTGCTTTTGGTTTATTCTCCTTGCCTTTGGAACAACACTCCTTTAAGTTTTCCTACTTATATTTTAGCGTTACCTACAATCTGTATGGTGTGATGTTAGAAATGTTACTGTTTTCAGTAATTGCTCAGGGCCAAGAGTTACAGAGAACTTAAGTAACTTGATCAAGGTCATGCAGACTCAGGTGGCAGAACCACGAATTTTACATGTATTTCCTTAGCTGTAATTCCATCCTTCCTCTCCTAGTGAATGTTTCTTAGCAAGATGTAGAAATCTAAAGGAACTCCACTGGGATTGTTAAATGTGTATCAGTGGCTTCCAGGGAAGAAATTAAAAAGCTGCCTTGGACTGTAATCAGTAAAAGTCCCCAGGCTGGTTACAGTTCCCTGGGCTCAGGAGATTGCACTGTGGTGTTAAAACTATTCCCCTTGTCCCTTGGCACAGATTGGGGTTTTGTTGGGTTACCCCATTTGTGTCTCTGAAGCCTCTCTAACTCTTCAGGGAATCATGTTGAAGAAATAAATAAAAGAATCTGTCTTCCAAGGGTAGTGATTCCAAATCAGTCCTCACAGATGTTAGAGTATTTCTTGTGCCAGAAAAATTAAAAATGCAGAGGAATATGTTCCTGTTGGTTATTGCTGAGGGACAGAAACACTTGCAGATATGATTTTAACTTAAATGGCACTTACCATTGTTTAAAGAAAAAAGCTCAAAATGAGCATACACAGACATACAGATTCAAATTAGCAAAGTTATCTAGGGTTTCTCATAGGGTATTTGTACTTTTAGTAAAGTGCATTTACTTGGACTGGACATTGTTTAGGTGCTCTTAATATTCTTACATTCTTTTTCCTTCTGCTTTCAATAACAGACCTTAGCATCCAATAAATTGCAAATTGATTTGCTCCAAAAGAAAAAGAGATCTGAAGTACCAGCTTTTTGTTGAAGCAGTAGAAGACAAATATATTACCCTTTGAAAACAAAATCTTTAGTTTATGGGGTTTTTTCTTACATAGACTTCAAAATACACAAAGCCCTATTAGAAAAAGTAATGTTCGTGAATGTTTTCCTGGAAAAATACTGAAGTGTGTGTTCTACTTCACATTGCATAAAATTGATTTTTTGACGTTCAAAATACTGCTTTTTTCAAAGCAGCTTATTTGTAGCATCTGGATTTTAAAAATAATCCATATTTCATAGTCAATGACATCTTGGGCCTTTTCAGCCTGGAAATGTCTGGATAACAAAAGTTTTATGTGGTTGGTGCTTCAGTTCACCAAATGCCTTAATTTTCCATCACTCACATTGATTTTTTTTTTTTTTTTTTTTTTTTTTAACAGAGTTGTTCTAAGTAAGAAAGATGCTCTTCTGTAGAAAGTACTTACCATCTTTGCTACAGAAATGAGTGTAATGACTTTTGGAACAGAATGCTGAAAGTGCTTATTTGAGTGAAATGGGTTGAATTCTCCTATCCCATTGAGCAAGTGATGGTGAACACATTGTCACCAATTGTGGAGTGACAAATTCCAGGCTTTGAAAATAGAGCCTTTAGGGCAGTTTACTTGATTGTGGTAACAGCAGAAGTTGAGACAGTTACTTAATGGCTCAGTCTTTCAGTATTTCACAGAGGTTATTATTTTGGAATCATTACCCCAGAGATCATTATTTCATTGTAGCAGAGGTTCACATTGGAAAGTCTGGGAGATGATGCTTCAAGGAGTTACTGTCTTGGCAAGTCATAAACAGGTTTTGGTTCAAAGCTTGCAGTTGTGCTGCATGAAGACACTAGTCCAATCTTCTGTTAACAGAATATGCAAGGGAGAAAGGATTTTCTAGCAGGTTTGGATCAGCTCCTTCTAAAGGGAAGTGCTGTTATGAGTATTACTGAAAACAGTATGTCAGTGACAGCCCTGGAAATGATCACCAGCAGCTCCTAGCACAGCATGTCATGTCAAAAGTATTCTACAGCCAGTGTAGAAAGTGTTAGGTAGAAAAAAATCTGAGAATAGTTTAAACAAGCTGTAACAAGAGCTAAGGCAGATTAAGCTACTACAATAAATGAGGAAGAGATTCTCAATGAAATTATATCCTGAGGACGACTTGATTCAGATACTAATGCATTACTGCCTCTAAAGGGAAGCAGTGTGCAGTTTTTTTTTTTCAATTTTGTGTAAGTGCAATAAACATTTGGCTTAACTAACTGGTTTGGTGATTCAGGACTGATTATTGGGGAGGAAGAAAAAGGAACATGAATTTTTACGTGTCATTGTTAGAACTCAGCTGTGTAGACAGAAGGTGTGCATGTGGAACATAATATGGTTGCTACTCTTGGGGAGTGCAGCAATGCCTGCCTGCAAGCAGCTGAAATCATGGACAAAGAGTTGTCAAAATCTGGACTTTTCTAAGCCATATCTGTGAATGAGACTGATGCAGACAGGCTGAATTCACTCTTCCTCGTAGCCCAGGTTGTTCCAAGCATACTGAACAAAACTTGGAAAGAATTCTTTCCTTTGCAGGAACTGGAAACATGCTAGGTATAGCTCTCATGAAAGTCAATGACTTTCTAGGCACAATGCTATGAAAGTGCTTAAATTTTGAATGTGTCCATTGAAGTCTCTCCTTGCAAGCTTTTTTTATTGATGCACATTTCATAACTGATTGGGTTCAGTGTCATAATGCAGTATCACTGTATTTGCTGAAAGAGTCGATGTGTAAAAGGCCAATTTGGAAGAAGGGAAGGCTGTTGCTGTGCATACGTAATGGTTTGAAAGTCCAAGACTGCATTACATGTGCAGTTTGTTCTGGCAGAAGTTAGTATTCACTAGGTGATTAGTTTGCCTTCTCCCTTGAATGTGCTACTTTTTCTTTCTAATGTTATAGTTACTATTAAATGTTCTCCTAATGACCACTTCTGATGCCCTGCTAGCATGGCAAGCAGCACTATAGTCCACTTTAGGTGTAAATGAGTTTTCTGTGGTTTTTCTCCTTGATGTCAGCTCATGTATTGTAATGATAAAGAGGAAGAGAAAAGCCATGGCAGCTTAAGTTTTTTACTACTTTCTACTGAACAGTGCTTGAAACATTTTACAGAAGGGACAAGAAAATTTATTCCGTTATTTGTACTTGGTTTTTCTATTGGAATAGCTGTGTCAGAAGGGGACTTCAAAGGTCTTAATTTTAATCTCTTCTCCAATAGTAAGAATTTTTCTCTTTGAATTTTGTGGAATTATTGTAGTAACATCACTCCTTGTCTAAAATTTCAGATTTTTGCCACTGTTATAACCTCTGCTAATAAAAATGTCCATTAAACTGTCACAAATATTTTAAATGCATATTCATGCTGGGCTTGAAATCCTGCACATCGTTTTCTTAACTAAGCCATTAGCCTTGATATATACTGTTACTTTGCAAATCTTCACTTCAGCAATTTTTACATGTCAAATTTAACCACTGCACAATGCCTAGGAGTAATAAAACCATCTGAGTTTAATGCTGTCTGTACACACAACTCTCAGTATCTCTTTTGACACTTGATAGCAATCGTGGTGCTAGATATGTTTTTCACTGTATAATGCAGAACACAGGTCACTTATTCTAATCATGGCTTCTCAGAACACAAATCCATTAACCTGTAGTGATAACCCTGCTGCAAAGACTCGACACAAACAATGCTGCACTGTGAATGATAGAGTTCATGACTGAACTGCATTTGAAGGAGCATTCTGAATAAAGTTAAGAAAGTGGCTTAGAAAAAAGTTAGCGAAATTTGAGTTGCCTGTGGTCAAGACACAACTGCTTACTGAAGTTTCTACTCAGAAAAAGACTAAATCCAACTAGAATATTGTACTAATGTTTGCATAGCCTAATGCAATATAGAATACTCCATTTTCTGAAGGTCTTTAGCAAATACTTTTACAGGTTGCTTCAGTGTCACTCATTTATGAAGAATTGAAGAAGCTCTTCATCACCGAGAGCCAGGGAGTAATTCTGGTATGATAGATGATGATGTTGGTAAAGCTGACATTATCATAGCACACCGTCATCACTTTAAATGAGACATTCCCCAGCACACTGCATCTATAGATGAAAATATGCTTCACTTTGACTCTCGTTCTTGGAGTATCTGTTGTTTGCTAGTTTTGTTTTCCCTCTCAACTCCAACAGATAGGAGATCTCCCTATATATATGTATGTCTTCTAGAGAACAGATTAATTGATTGTTTTTTTTATTCTTAGGTCTTCAGAGACCCTGGCATACCTTAAACTTCCATGTACGTTGTATCTCTTGCAATACATGGGATCATCTTTAAAGCTGTGTTGAGATCTCTCTCACTTTCTTGTTAGCAAGTTCTTTGAAAACTGCCTCAGGCCTTTCTTCTTCCTTGTATTTTGTTTTGATTTTTATAGCTTCCAACCTTGGCAAAACAATTTTTTCAATCTTGTCACTATGAGGCCCCTGTCAGGAACTGATTACAGTAAAATATTGAAAAGTCATTGTCATCCTGTAAACAGAGACTCCATTTAGAGCAGTTTGTTTCATTATTAACTTGATATTAATCTTTTGGAGGAAGTCACGTCAGACAAAGAGAGCTGGCAGATAATGTACTTGTGGGTGATTTTGAGGACCATTGGATCTACAAGCTCATCTTTCCAAGCTGCTTTGTGTTGAGAATCAGCTCTCTGCAGCAGACATAGACTGACCCACTTGTGAAAACCCTCTGTGAAGATCTCTGTCATCACAGAGACATTTGTTCATTCTTGAGAATAATCTGTTCACTCAGAGACAATGACTGAGGCCACGTCATCAGTGAAGGAAATGTGACAAACTTTGAGCTTGGAATTGATGCAGAACAACTGAAATCTTCAGCATCTCAGACAAGCAAGACAAAGCCTACCCCATTATTTTCTTTCCAAAGAGAGGCTCAGTGTGTGTTGATAAAAGCATTTGCAGTCACAGATGATAAGGCAGGTAATACCAATACAATGTAATACTGGCTCAGGTGAAACCTCATGCGACTGATGGCTTTCTTGTGAATTGTCTATGTCTCAGAAAAGCCCGGTGAAAGTCTTGCCAGGAATTGTTGTGCAATTGCACTAATGCTGATGTAGGAACATGTAAGAGTGATTAAAAAGAAGCTGAGATCAGCATTCCAGGTTAGACTCAAGCATTCCTTGTATTGTGCATGGAAGCACAACACCTTATCAGCAATTACTTATTACCTGTAATGTGTTCTGTGGTCAGGAAGTTAAATGTACCTACCACAAATACACCTATACGAGATCTTGATTTTAAATGGCACATCTCTCAGTAATTTTTCTTGTCCATACTTTTGGCAGTATTTTCAGGTTTTCAGCCAAGTTTCTGGTGCTTGCAGAATTCATTGAAATTATGAGGGAAAATAAGATATTTGATTGCTTTTAAAAAGAAAAGTAAAAATTGTAGTGGTGTAAATCCAGCTTAGCATGACTGAAGTACCTGTCCATGAAAGCACTCTATTTGGTTTGTATAAGTCATGTCTGTTCATGTTTTGGTGATCACAGTGAAATCCATCTCAAGCCTGTGTCAGGAGTACCTATCTTCTGTTTGATTCTGCAGTCTTTACTTGAATTCAGCAATGTTTTCCTGGATGAGTAAAGTCCCTGGTGTGCTTAGCAGCTGCATGGAACCACTCATGTAAGACCTGATCAACATGAAAAAGGGTTGAAGAACTTACTGCCTAAAAGAAATCTATGTGGGTATATTTTAATTGCTACATTACCATGACAGTCTACAATATTTATAATTCTAAAGACTTCTTTGAAACAAGGAAGATAAGCTGCTTGTATGCAATAGAAAAGAGTCAATACATCAGATGCCTGTCAGATAAACATTGCAGAGCTACCCTAATGAAGGTATTGCAATTGCATGAATGTCTGAGATAGTTTTAATGTCAAAAGCTTAATGCCTTTTGGTGCTTTTAGCCTTTCTGATTTCCCTAAGTGATCATAAAGCCATGAAGTTTTTCGAGGAAGTTGCTAAAAATCCTGTTAGGAGCTTTTTATTACACTGGCAAATTCATGTTGAATTGGTATTCATTTTCACTATTACAGAATAATCAAATTTGTGCTGTTACTGTTGAAAAAGGAAATAACGAGGATGTAATGTAACACTGCTAATGTGATGAAGCATTCTGACTCTGCTGGGTGAAGGATGCTCTGGCTGCCTGTTCCAGCTTCCTTCAAGCAGCGAGTGAGGGAGGAAGTGGAGGGCGTTCTGTTTGTGGCACGAGGTTACACACACACTCTGATTTCAACACGTAATTGTGTTTTGATGGCTGAAAGGGTGATGGCTTTGCCCACTTGTGCTTCCTGCCAGGCTGTGGTTTGGTTCTGGGCTGTAAAGGACACAACTGCCATCGTGTTCTGCCATCACACATTGGGTGCTGTGATCTCCGCTTTAGTTGAGATGAGCAGCTCATGGTTCTCTCTCCAGAAGAAATGGCTCATGTATTCTTTTATGTTCATCTGAGGATTTTTCCAAAAGGGAGTAAAGCTTTTAGAGTGTGTTGTTAAAAACTACAAGCAGCCCCCTAAAGGTTCAAATCTGACAGGGATGTTAGGAGGCAGGTCAAGTGACTGCCTAATGAAGATGAATGGAGAAAATTGCTGGTACAAGAATCACGTGGTGGGCGCTTAGCCCAGGTTGCTGAAAGTGTGATGGAATCTCACAGCTTCATTTATCAGTGTCATATTTGGGCTAAAAGTGAGCAGTATTGTTCTCATTTCTTCCAGATGGATAGGTCAACTTTAATATTTATTGCTCTTGTAGGACATTTGTTTGATGTATTTCCATTAGCTAGGCAATAATAGAAAAGCAGTGGAGAGAAACATAAAACAGCTCCCTTCGTCTTCAGCTGAAATATGGCATACCCTAATGTGTAAATATTTCTGGGACTGCCACAGATTTTAATTTTTTTTTATTTATTTGATGACATGATCATATATATTGAGGAATTAAAAAATAAAAGAAAAATTGCATTGAGGAAATACAAAATATTTGAATTTTGGTTGTGACTGTTAATCTTTAAACTTTCTTTGAGCTTATAGGGCCTTTCAGGAGAGGCTTTTACTTAAGAATGTCATCGAGGGGGAGAGAAAAGGCACAATAACACCATATTTGAAGGACTGTTATAAGTCTGCAAGTATTCTAGCAAAATCAACTTAAAATATTTGTTTTCTAAAATGGAATATGAATATGTTTATTTCTGTCATCTTTTTGTTCTTAATTTCTGTTGTCACTATTTACTTTCTCTATGATGGGAAAAGACCGCCTAGTCTGGGTTGATGTAGAATTTAAAATAAATAAGGGATTTAACCATTACAAAATGGTGGCTTGTAGCTGATAGTGGTACCCTGTGGTTACTGTTTATGAACTAATTTTTTTTTCCATTTATAGTAATCAGGTTCAAGGTGTTTGACATGTATTATTTTATACTGTGGAAGGAAACTTAGCTGTTTGTGAAGCAGGTGTTGTGTTAAGTGCAGTGCAAACATCCTAGCCATATGTTTCTATAATTTAAATTAATTTGGTACAGTCATACTGTTAATCTTTAGTGACTTGTTGATTGGCATTTTGCAGACATATTTCTGGAAGGCACCCAATACCATTTTCTGTAGCCTTTCTGGCAGTAGCAGAGAGTAACATTTCCACAAATTGGAATCTTGTACAGCTCTGGGAAAGGAGCCAAGATTTAAATTAGACAATAACCTCTGCTCTGTATATAGCTTCTATTCTTCAGCTGTAGGGAAAGTGATTTGTTTAATACAGTCAGCTCTGTAGCATATAATAGACTGATATATGAGTCACTCCTTGGCAATGTGTGTTTCTTAAATTTATATAGATTGAACAACTAGTTGGTAATGTACTTAGTTACAGTTGTGCAAACAATAACTATTAGCAGAGCTGAAGAGACCTAGAAAAAATTGTGTTTGCTTGGTGTTTGCTGAGGATTCTGCAGAACTGTTGGATTTTAGAACAATCCTGTTCAGATACATAGGATACAATTTCATAATCATGAGTATTCTTTGAGCTTTGGAAAATCAATAATAAAGCTAATAATAAAGCTTTTATATCAGATTTTATTAGTTTTTATGTTTTGTATATGGACATGTGTTCTTTAAGAATGAAACGTAGCATCAGTCTGTTACAGCTACATAATTACATTGCAGCTCTTTTTGTTTTGCCCTTGTATATTTTTTTCTCTCTTCATGTAAAAATCTGTTGCTGTCAATTGATACCTGCAAATGCAAAGAATTCTTTTCTTTCCAAACAGCAAGAATCTTTTCTTAAAAGGAGAGCTCTTTACACCATTCAGTTCATGTTTATTTAAAAGCTTAAAATCTTTAGAGCAAATCTCACTTTTTGTCCAACAGAAAATTGATTTTGCTAACAAAAGTGGTGTGGGCCTGAAAGAGAATATTCAGAAATATGCAAATAAGTACAGATAGAAATCTGTGTGAGCAGCTGAACAAAGCAATCAAATTTTCCTCATTGAAAGTTTGTTTAGCTCCGCTGTGAACGTTTTTGAACAAAATTATAAACTACTGTTAGTGAAATACTTCTTTTTATAGGAAAAAGGGGCATTCTTTTTACACAGAACTATTTTTAATACTCTACAATTTTTCTGCCAGGTCTTATGTTTACAAAATAAAGCACATTGTAAATATTGAACAATACACAGATATATTTCCTAACAGTTTATAGTATGCTGCATATTCTGGGTGGGTTCCAAGCAGTAGTTAGTATAAATGATATGCCAATCAAAATTATTTTTGCAACTATAACCTGTTATAATGCAGTCTCTTATCTGAAACCTCAACTTGGTATAAGCCAGGTCTCTTTTCTTAAGCTTTAACTGTTACATGAATAATTTCCCTGAACTAATCCTGCTTCTGTCCTGTAAGCTTCTTGCTAGTGCACGACAGCAAAGTAAAATTTATCTATAGGTTATATAAATCTTAATAATCACTGCTTCCATTAGGTCATGTGCATTTCTTTCTCCTTAGTCAGGGCTCAGTTGTACACAGAATTTTTGGTGTACTTCAGTAAGTCAGACTTGTACATGTCCAGCATGTCCCTTCCGGGCTATGTCTCTAATGATTCAGCTTCAGTGTAAAAGCTGACTTTTAAAAGAAAGTCCCCTGATGGCAGTGAGATGAAGACTACAAATTTTACTATTTCTCTTGCTGAATAAATGTGTGGTTTCACACGGTGCCATGTTTGTCACTGTTGTTAGTTCAACATGTCCCTATATATTCTTCATTTCTGCCCCAGGTGGAAAAGAATCTTTAACTACATTTACCTCCCCAAATTCTCTGTTTCATTTTTTGCAGTGGGACCTGAAATAGTAGCATCAGCATAAGCAAAAGTATACTGAGTTATAGAGCAAATAACTAAATAAGCAAGTGGGTGGAGGTTTGAAGCATGATGCACGCTGAGATATTCCCTGAGACTTGAGGTCATTTAGCATCATTTCTGCTGGTGGCAGTGCTGACATCAGGAGTTTGAGTCACTGGAATGTCTTTTAGTTTGCTTCCCACTGCTGCTGATATAACCATTTTATTGTTACGTGGCATATAACCTTTTTTTGGAAGCAGGAAATGCTGTGAATATTCTTCATTGTTGATGATGGTCATTCTAGTGAGGTTGAAGGGCTGTGATATTCTCAAGCTGAACACAATTCCATATCTTTGATGCAAACAGGGATTACTGAGCCAGTAGCATGAGTTGTGCTTCTGAGGGGAGGAAGAGACTGGAAACAGGCCTGAATTTCCCTAGATTTATGTTTATGAAGGAAAACATAGGAAGAGTGAACACTGTAGAAAGAGAATTTAAAATTGAGAATGGTGAAGGGTTTATGCTCCTTAGCCCCTTTTCATACATGGTGTAACAATATGCAGAAACTTTTTCTTTGTCTCAGAAGATGATATATGTTGACATGAAAATTGATAACCCTTTTGTTTTTTTATAGTAGTTATTTTACAGCTGATATTCCATTTAGTGGAATATGGCACAAAACCAGCACCACCATCTGAATCAAATGGCACAGCCTGATTTGTGCTGGCAAATAACCCTTCAGTGTTTTTCTCCCTGGTGAATACCACAGCAGCAGGTTTCTGTTTTTCCTAGGTAATTCATACACAAATTATTGTTTGAATTTTGATGAGAGGTGTGAGGGTTGGGGGTTTGGTATGTAAACAGAAGCAGAGTGGTTTCTTACAATCAGTGCTTTGTCTGTGAGGTTGGACAAAGGTGAGGTTAAAGCACTGAAGTTTCCTGTCCCTTGGAATCTGTCCTTGGTGGTTTCAGTGGCACTAAGGAAGGTCCCATGTGGAAATGTGTGAAGGGTCATCACAGCATGTTACCCACAGTTTCCCATGGGTGTATGTGAACTTGGACACAGACAACTGGAAAAGGGAAAAACTGTAAGATTGTATGGGGTACAAAGGAAAGAGACCTCTTTGCTCTAGACCTCTTTACTGGTGGTCTGCAATGATGAGATTGATTTAAATTTCATATTTGCCATTACAAGCTGTCAGTTCTTTCAAAATATGAAAAAATGGCATTTATATGAAAGTGTGTGTAAAAATATGTGCTTTGAATTGTTTTTAGATGCTCTCAAAATCATGCTTTACAAGGTATTACAAAATATTATAAATATTTTTTGTTAAATTTTGAAAATTTTTCCTTTCTGTGTTAATCTTTCTTCAAAACTTATTTTAATCTCACTTCAAACTCTTATATGTTTCAGTTTATCTTTTCCTTATCTAGCTGATAAGCTAGTTTTTATTATTCTGCTCTAATAATCCTTGTCTTACTATACTTTTCTATGGGTCTTTATTCCACCCTTTCTCTGCCTCCTATTAAACACCACGTGAACAGCATTTCCTACCACTTATATATCCTTTTATTCCTCTTCAAACCATACTATGTATATCGTATATGACAACTCACTTCTTCCATTAAAATACATTTATTGTTCTTCACCGGTTTTGAAAATACAGTTCAATAACTTTGTTTTGATTAGCAAAGGAAATCTCTTTCCCAGGAAAACTGCTATAATTCCAGGGCAGATCAGGCGAGCAATTGCAGGCAAAACCATTAGTGTGAGGATGGCTTGGTTTTGGGATTTTCTAAGTCTAGAATCAATGGACAATAAAATATTATCAGAAACTGTTCTAGATGCTTATACAAATGAAGAGAAAGCAATTATTTATAATGCCTTTTATTTTTAACTGACACATTAGTTACTTTTCCCACCCTTTGTCATTATTTTCCTCTTTTGGTAGGAAAAAGCTGCCAGAACATCACGTGCTTTTGCCCTGTTCCTGCCTTCTCCATTATATTAACACTAACACTGTGCAGCATTTCCCAATTCAGGTAGAAAAAGTGAGTGAGAAACTTTATGGTAGAGCAAAATCACCCCAATTTGGCAGGTGATGAAGCAACCAGCAGAATGGATTTCCTGTGATTTGTTCTCACTGTGAACAGGCAGAGCAGTTTGGATGTTCTGTGCTCCCTTGCATGGTTTCACATCATTTCACTGGCTCAGTAGAACTGGACATGGGATTTGAAGTTCTGAACCTTCACACACAGCTGTGATACCACAGAAGCACAACATGTCTGTGTTGTAAAATTTGGCTAAAGTTATTGTGTGATCCAAAATATAATATGGTAATGAAACAGCTGTAGCCCTGGGTATTTCGGAAACAAAACTCTGAATATACAGGATTTTGTGAGAGTGCCCTGACTCCAGGACTCACTTCTAGTGCCCAAAGATTTTGGATCTCTGGGGAATTTTCCATTCTAAAAGTGGGATGGAATGGTAAGGTTCAAGATACAAAATCAAATTGTGAGAACTCCCTGGAGTTTGCAGCTAGTTGTAGCAGGCAACTGCCTGCCAGAAGCATGTGGTAGTGGTGCAAAGTATTACTTGGTTCTTTCTGAGTGGTTTCTGTATCAAAAATACTATCTCAGAGACAGCCAAAGAAATGTTTTTGGTAGAGCTCAGGTCATGTCGTCAGCTGACAAGGAAAAAGAGTGCTGCATGTATATAAGCTTGTGACTTTTCTGATTTGACCTCCAGTTAACAACCTGGCTCGGAATTAGCAGGTATCCCTGGGAATATGGTGTATAGTTTCTAACATTTAGACAAAGAAAGTTCATGGAGAGATTACAGCTTTTATACATCTACTGATTATGATTACAATTCATGCATCTACTTTGAATTCATGCTAAAGCTACATCCCATCATTTTAAATTCATCTAAGAAGTATTCAACTTCTTGCACATCTTTGATATGAATAGTATGAGACTGAATTATCTCAGTCCACTAAAGTAGGAGAATGTATTCAGAGTGTGAGTTGTGAGCTGGCAGCAGAAATGCCACTAGGATCTGGTGTCTCTCATACTTCAAGAAAAGAAATGTAAGAATTTGCATGTATCAAAGCCCATGCTTGCTTACATCAAGACATGAAGGGTAGTACTTGACTGTTCAAGTGAGCTTTTATTACCATTTTTAGTTTTATATTTAAAAACTTTGATTTTTCTATGGCATCTGAAAATTACAAGAAGGAATTACTGATGTGCTTTTTAATATGCACTTAATTCTCACATTAATTACTCGTTAATATTTTGACACACCAGTGCTGAAGATCACCTGAAGACTTGAGAGGCCACTTTGCAATGGTGCCAGGCATTTTCAGCCCTGCATGTCTGATGCTTTATAGAGAATCTCTATATTTTAATGTCAGGAGTTTCTTAATATGAAGGTTTGACTGAAACTTTATTAGTTTCATTTGTCATGAATGGAATTTGCTGTGTACCCTTCGTGTGTCCTCAACTCTCAGCTGAACCCCAGGGGCTGCAATCAATATCAGAAGTAATTTCTGTGCCCACTTTCAAGAAGAAATACAGTGACCCAATTAAGTGAAGAAAATGCTTCACTGTAGTAATGCATGAAAATGCAATTAAAGTAGGTTACTCATCTACAAAATAAAGTTTCTTCTGCCCAAAATGTTGCCTTTAGGTTGGAATGAAACAGTGGGAAGCTAAAGATAGATAAATTAAGCCTGATTAGTCTCTGTGGCATAAATTAAGAATACAAACCACCATGAGGGATTATTCTACTCTTAAATTTAATTCTCCTGCACTGTTATTTTAGAGCATTGCATCTTGCATGTTTAAATAAAGTCAGGTGCTGCTGAAGACTCTCCAGAGGCCTCCCTGCTGTGGGACTTGTAATCATGCCCCAACTAAAAATAGTGGAGAAATCCTCCAGGTTTCAGATTGATTTGAAATAAAGAAACAGGAGGAAGTGATCTGTTATGTGCCTGTTTACAAAATACATCTGTGATCTTTGTTATATTAACACACCTGAGTTTTCCAGACTGAAAAATGTCATCACCTGAGGAACATTCGAAGGTGACTGGTACCAGGTCTGGTGCTGGGCTTGGGGCATTTCTGGGTGGCTTTCCTCAGTTTCTCCCAGGGGTATGTGTTTAATAAGAGCAGTCGCATCACACAGGCTGTCTTTGCAATAGGCTTGCTTTGTACAGCCTTGCACATGGTGAACTAGAGTTAAAAGAGACTTTTAAAAAATGCTATTTATCTATTTGGTTATGATTAGTGCTTCTAAAGTAGAAAGTATTTTATTTCATGTAAAAATGCAGGATCGCATGGTATCAGCATGGCTGAGAGTTGAGATATTTAAGATTTTATGCATGTACTGATTTTAGACTGAAAGTATCTTGACTGATCCTCCATTATGATTGTTACAAAATGTCTGTCTACATCTGCTTCACCCTTTCTCTATCAATTTTACATTTAAAACCTGATATAATTTGCTAGTGTAGTAGAGCTGATTCACAGTCTAGAATGGAATTCACAATTTTCACAGAAGTGAGTGAAATTTAATATAAGATTTTAAGAAAAGCTACTTACAGCCCGAATTGCAGTATAATCACATCACTTTAAATTCGTGTGCGAAAATGTTACAGTAATCTTGAATATAGTGATGTAAAAGTATTTCTTGGGATCCTAAGTATAAAATGCTGTCATTATGCTAAGAAATGCTTAGGTTCAATGCTTAGACAGTTTATATAAAATAAAGGGGGGGGTAGACATGAGTAGCAGCTTGGTTGTATGAATTTAATGCCTTGGAGGGGGAAGTGAAACAGAAAGGTTCATTATGGCAAAACCAGTACTGTGTTTATGCATTTACCTTCTAAGAAAACCAACCAAACAAAACTCCCTCTAAGAATATCCCTTGCAGCAGTTGAACTGCTGGGGATAAAGGTGTGCTCAGAGGTGCAGGAGAGGGGCTGAAGGAGGGCCCTTGATGCTGTCCTTGGTGCCTTGGGACTGCTCCTCTCAGGTCCTGGCAGTGCTGGAGCGCTCCTGTCCACGAGCTGGGCATGGGGCAATGGCTCCAGCCATGGCACCAGAGCTCCTGCCACAACCTGGGCGCAACTGGGGAACCACGTAGGAGGGGCAGCCCCAGCAGCAGGGCCACAGACTTGGTTTGGGTCCTTTTTTCAGATTATTCTTTGGGTGTGTTGGAGGCCATTCTGAGAAGCTGTGGATCTCCCTTTTGATAAATGTCATGGAAAAAAGAGACATTTCCATCTTCTCACGGGACCATGGAAAAGGCTCACTGGGCTTCAGCCCTGCGTCATTCTTTAGAGCAGCTGTGTGAAAAGAGCATGTTGTAACTGCCATATGTCCTTGGATGTCATCACAAATGAAATCTTATGCAGAATTTCAGCTGTTTAGAGTAATGTAAAATACGTACATCAAAAGGGTGACGTGAAAACTGCATGTGTGAGAAGTCCTTTGCTCATGTGGAATCAAAATTGCCACAAAGTTGTAGAAAAATACGTACAAACAGGGGCAATATAAGTAAGTTCTTTTTGCATTTTAGCAGTCTTTTCCTTCCATGACATTTATGCCTAATCTGGTTTATTGTAGCAACAAGTATGCGCTCATGAGAGTGGTTGGGAAAATAATTTCGTAGTTCATCACTGCAAACACGTCTAGGTTAAAAAGCAAAGCAAAAAAACATGTTCTTTAAATATTCATATATTTTTAAACAAAGACTTAAACTACAGTGGCCTCTCCTTGGATTTATAACTGAATATCTTAACATCTGGTATCTTTCTGTGTTTCAAGCTTCAGGCAATAACAGGGTGTGGTGAATAGGGAATGTACTTCAGAAATATGGGAAGTAACATCTGTAGATCTTGTAAGGTCTTTTTAACATGAAACTCAGTGGATTGGTGTAAGTTTGATATTTGTATAGCCTTGTACAGAGGAGAAGTAATCTTAGCATATGTGGGAAGACACAGAGATACATCCAGGATGTATGTTTGAGTGTCCATTTTATTACCTTTGAAGGCACAGCTCCACAGACTGTGGACAGACGTTCTTTATTACAAAGAGTCAAAATAGTAAATTGAAACTCTTTGAACATGTAACAGCAAAATTGTTGGTATGTTTGTATTGGAGAACACTTTCAAGATCCAGACTAATTTTATAACACCTTAATCTTGTATAAATATTAGGACCAGGACTGTTCTTTGAACCACCTTTTAGTATGTATGCATTTCAATATGGAATAAGTAGCATTAAAAGTCTGGCATATATTGAATTGCCTTGACTGTCAGTCAGCAGAATAATACTGTGCATATTCATACTAAGTTACTTCTTGCATATAAAAACATTTATAGAATGTGTCCATCTTAAGAGATCTGAAAATGTCTAACATGAGACCATTAAATATTCCTTTCACTACTGTTCCTAAGACTCGTTCAGTAACACACTTTGCAAAATATCATTCAGTTACAGCTTTTGGCTGTGGAACTCACTGAAGGAGTTCATATTAAAGCATTTGGCTGGAATCACAGAGATTAAGTCAGTGCTTTTTATTGTTATTGTCGAAGTTTTTATTTGCTGGCTGAAAGCTTTTAAAGTAACTTCAAATGTTTCCATTCTAATTGCTTTCCAAAATTTTTAAATCTGTACTATCTGCAAACAGTGTGTCTGATGGATATTGAGGCTATATGAATAATATATAAATGTCTGTTTTTCTTTTGGATCTACTCAAGTATTTTATCCCACTAAGAATGTTTTTGGCTCTAAGCAGAGTTAGAGAATGTGTATGTGTACACATACATACAGGCATAGCCTCACTTATATGAGGATCTATACAACAATTAGTGTGGCAGATGTTTGAGACTCAAAGATTGGAATCTAAATGGTCCCCTGAATTAAAAGCTTTAAGATTTTAAATATCAAAAAGACCATCACATGTATGAGTCTACACATATTTATGAACATATTCAATAATTATGAACCACTAATGAGATTATTCATTTGCCTAAAATTCAGGATTGAGAATGTGACAGCAAAGATGGGTACTTCATACTTTAAAGTTTTGTGCTCCTGTCTGTTGGCTTGTTGATCATCAGTGATGTGGCTGTAAACAAATGCAGCTTTCTGGCATGAAATCCCCCTATAGGAATGCCTTTGGTTTTCTACAGGGTCTGCATTCCCTCCAGGTCATTGGAGGATCCTGATATGGTGTGATAGAAAATCTTGATAGGGAAGAAATGGAGAGAAATAACTGCTGTGTAGCAGGTTCTGGTGGCCAAAGTCACGAAGGCTGACACTTCTGTGTGGCTTTTCACAAGTCCATGAAGATGTGTCCTAGCAGATTTGTAGGCACAACCTAGCAGGAAATTAACCCTCTTCCAGAATGAACTCCTGAATAATAAGCAAACAGTGTAATTTTTCTCAGAAAGCGGATTGCTACTGTACTATTCTATAAAAATCACTAATCTTAAATCTGTTCTAAAATTATGAACAGAAAATCCCAAATATAAACTTGGCATATATAGTACATGTTACCTAGTGGTCCAGTATTTTATGAAAGTGTTCCAAAATGTTATCTTCTGCTGACAGAAGCATTGTGTCTGTGTACATGTCCCTTGTGCAGTTTGCTCTTAGATGGAACTGGGATACCTTATGTGCTGACTGACCTGTGGTCAGAGGCTGACCCAAATGTCTTCTGCCTGCATCTGGTCCAACTCTCCATCTCCTTTATGCTCAGTGACTCAACCCAAAACTTCCTAGAGCTGCCTATTGTCTGTGGTGATACTTCTGGTGCTGGGCAACACATACCTTCCAAAACGTTGGCATCCTGCCAGAGGAATGAGTCCTAAAATTTCTGTGGGTACTGATGTAGTGTCAAAAACAAGGCTACCATTTTGCATTCATCTTGAGATAAAATTTCTTCTACATTTGGAAGGTTTGAAACAATGCTTCATTCACTTACAATGATATGAATCCATAACAACGTTGCTGGTGTGGCACCTGTCAAACAACAATTTGCCTCATTGTTTCTAGCAGCAAAATCAAAATAGAATACTTGTATTTTATAAAATAATATGGATACCATCTACTGCTTCTGAAGTATTGAAACTTCCATGAACTACTTGCTCTTCCAGTAAAGAACTCCCTGCTCCTCCTATGAGCACATAAGAACTTAGGAGTAAAGCCTCTACAGAGATTAGCTGGATATCCATCTAGAACAGAAAGGATTGGAGAATTTTATGTTCACTGAGAAAATAAATTGTGCTTTCTGATGAGAACCCCCTCAGTATTTAATGTAATACATCTGGTGAGGACACTGCTGCTTGTAGATGGTGATAGTTAATACTATTTAAAGAAAAAGGTCCCCTGTTCCAGCCCTCCTCCCACTCCTTCTACTTCTGTTGCCAGAATAATTTTAGTGTATATTGTTTTGTTTGGAATAATCAGGCTGAAGTAGCATTAGTCCAGCTTCTCATCTTTTAATTACAGACAGTTTATTGTCTATGCTGTCCCACTTTCTGCATGGTTCCCCACCAGCCAGCTAGACTTAGCAATCTCCATTAATTTAATTTGGCATTTCATTCAACCAGACAGGCTGTGAACATGATGAATTTTTTTTTTTAAATAACACAATGCTCATTCTTAATTGATGTCCTTATCAGACATTGTATTTGCCAGAGCTGTAATTATTGGTCAGGCAGCAAAATCAAATCTGCCCGAATGCAGTGAAGATGTTCTCCAGTGAAATTATTAAGATACAGTACTTAGACCTGCAAAGTAATTTAGTTTTGGTCTGTAATTACATCTTTTGGGATTGTTATCTTTCATTTTACTCATAAGAGTAGTGTAACCTCAGAGGAATTAATTTGCCAAATATGAAGATAAAACTGAGATTCTTGCCATAATATATATTTGTGCTAGTTGATATTTCTGTATATGAAAACCACAAGAATCCTCACACCATAAAAGAATGATTTTATTAATGGCTATATTTTAAAAAATATGGGTTCCAATTTTACTGCAGAAATATTAAAAGTGCGATCATTTGAGGGTGCCATTTTCCATAAGCAGTAAATCGGCATCAGAAATAATAGAATTTGGATGTGTAACTGCCTAAAATACATACACAAGTGGACATGTAGTGCTGTCATAGAACTGTTCAGAGCTTGTTCTACAGGCAGTGAGAAGTTGGACTTGAAATACGATCCTGACAAACTTTAAATGTGTATTTTGACTAAGCATTAACTAATAATTATGAAAGGACTGCTAGTGTCATAATAACTAAGTCCAAATTCTGTTTTTCAGTAAGAGTTGGTATAAGGTCTTAATTTAAAAAAAAACCAAAAAAAAAGGTAAACAAAAAAACAAAAAAAACAAACACACAAAAAAAAAACCAAAAAAACCAAAACAAAAAACAAAACAAGAAAACCAAACAAACAAAAAAAAGGGAGCGGATTCTGTCATAACTACTACTTTTTTTCTTTTTTCTCATACATGATATGCAGTCTTTGAGTATAGATTGCAGTCATTCCTTTTACGCAAAATTTAAGTTGATGGATTAGCTATGAGTAGATGATAAAATGTGTTTAATTCCTGTTCTGGATATATTTTAAGTTTTTCATTTGGGAAATTTATTCACATTTCACGGTTTTGTTGCTATTCCCTGCTGGAACAATAAACTTTCCAGTGGTGGTTCTTCCTTGAGGTTGCACTATTAAACAGCAGTATTGTTAAAAGCATTATTTGGCATATTTAACAAATTTGCCTGCTGAATTAAATTTTCTTTTTGAGTGTAAAAGTATTGGTATTTTAAACATTCAATTTTTTTCTGTTGAGATGCTGTTGAGATGTCTATTCTCCTTTTTGTCTGGTTTTAAGTTGCTTATGTATTTCTGTATGTGACCTCTTGAGGAAATGAATAGTTGGATATGAGTTCTAACATTTTTCAGATTAGAATTGCACCACAAGTCAGTTGATTTAAAGACAGGTTGTAAAAAGTGCTAATGACTGAACATTGTAAGTAAAATGATTTCTCCATTAAAATCAGTGACAAAATTCTGATTAACTTTTATAGGTTCAAAATGTTATTCTGTGTGTACATAATAGTAACACCTTCAAATATTATTTGCTTTAGTTTTGAAGTTTTTTTAAAACTCTTATAGTTTTGTGGTGTAAAGTTCTCTTTTGCCTATTTTATCTCTTGCGACAGTGAATCAATCACAGTTGCCAAAGAGCCCACAGAGTGGCCACAATTCAACATTTGAGATTTTCTGAAGATATGTTTAGTAGGAATTCAGACTCGGTGGACATTTAATCACTGATTTTTATCCCAAGCTGTCAAGGGTTTTCTGTGGTGTTCATCATATCAGAATTCCGCCTTAAACTAACTGCTCATTAGTCTCAGCTTTCATAACCAATCAATTTTTAAGCTCTGGTAAGTACAAAGGGTAGTTTGAAAACCCAAGTAGCATTGTGCTGTGTCAGTTCCAAGGGGCTTATCCCTTGATTTACAAACAGCATAACATTTAGCTCCAGAGGTTTGGTCTAAGAAAACACACACTCTGTAGAAGTGTGACAGTGATACAGATCGATATCCACAATGCTGGGCAGGAGTTGATTTGGCCTTCATTAGGGCATCTGTTGAGGAAGGAGAGGGTGTGAATTTCCCCTTTGCATTGCAAATTCACACCCTTGCTAGAGAAGCTGAGTCAGACCAGGTGTTTGGCTTCAGGTGTGGCAGTCAAAGAGAAGAGAAGAGCTGAGCTTCAACCAGCTATTTTAGAATGAGTGAGTTTTCTGGACATGCTTTATACAAGGCATTAGTAAACCAAGCATCCAGTCTCATTCCAGTCTTCATGTCTGCCCAGAGGGATTTCAGCACGGCCAAGATTCAGGTGCCCTTCCAACATACAAGAGTAGAGGACTGAACTGTTGTAGTTTTAATGCAGTGATTTGCATGAAGAATGGAAGCTGTGATTCACAGCAAGCTCAGAAGAGGCTTTGTTTGTGTGCAGTTCATTTCCTGAAATGGGCAGATGCCTGTGGTTTCCATGGGTTGGTGGTGGCAGTCAGCTGGGTACTCCCACTTAATGTGTTCATCAAAACTGAAGAGAGAGTTTGAACTGAAACCAAAGGGAAAAAATTGTAATGCAATGGTGTGTATTGCCAAAGGAAGCTGGAGATATTTTATTCTTTCCTAGTTACAGAGCAAGAACGCTCTGAATTCTTCAGATGAAAAAGTTTATGGAAAACCTTCCTAATTGCTCTGGCAAAGTTCTTGGCAAAGCATCCCAACACCATCCCAAAATAAAGAGACAGCTGGACTAGGTGCTGCATCTTACTCTTCTGTCCCAGGGAAACCCAACAGGTGGGAGCCTCTGGGAGTCCACCTGGCCAGGCCAAATTGCTGGGTCTCCCCTTTAATCTGCATTAAACCAATGCACTGAGCTGTTTAGGAGGGGTCAGAGCAAGGGATTGTGAAGAAAATAAATGGAGAAAAATATTGTCTTTTCACAAAAAATTATTTTACTAAAATAGGCAAGAATCTGTTGTTCTATTTAGAATGATTTATAACTGTTCCCAGCTGATCACAAAGTGTTTCTAAATTAAAAGCCATTAATTATAGCCTTATATAGATACAAAGATATGCAAGAAGTGCTTTGTAATTCCAGCTCTGCACTTCAGGTGAGAGCTTTTTAAATTACTTGGACCATTGGAGCCACCTGCTTGACTAAATGCTGAGGGCCCTGTGTTTCAGTACTCATCAGTGCATTGCAGTGTTAACATTGTTACTGATTTTTCTCATTTCTCCAGGGCAAATACTAATTAATGGATACAATTCACAGCTGATTAGCTGTAGTTTCTTCAGTAATTACATTCGCAGACTAACTGTTCAGAAGAGGATTTCTAACCCAGTTCTTATTTCACTCTAAGCTTAATTTGTTTTTTGAATTGTTTAGGTCCTTAAGATAATAACCATTTTATTTTCTTTTGTTGTTATAGGTACCATTAAATAATACGGAAGTTTAATCTTAGAAATACTCACTGATAATTGTTATGTGCCTTCAATGGATTTCTGGTTCAGAGACAAAAAATAAATGTTAAGAATATTAGTTATGATCATACTAACAAAAGCTGAAATATTCCAGTTTCTGACATCATTGTCTGAGTCATACACAATGGGGTCTTAAATATTATAGCCTAAGAACAGAATGACTTGAAGGATATGTACCTGTAACTTTTAGCTTTGACATTCTTTGTTATATCATTTGCTTCCAGAGTCTTAATAAAATGGAAAATTAAATTGTCACTCTTCCCTTTGTTTTACTTTAATAAAGCAAAAAAGAAGAAAACCACCCTGGCAATCAGAAAGCTGTGCTGTGAGCAATACATGTACATCAGAACAATATAGAATTTTACTCTTCAAGGAAAAAATCAGCCACATTTCTGTTTTGAGGCACTGGAGCCCTTAGGATGCTAAGGTTATTAAAATAGGGTAGGGTTTGTCCCCACTTATTTATCCAGTGTTAGAGTAATTCTTGTCTAGTGTACCTTTGCCCTTAGGTATCCTTTGAAAACTTGATTTCTCTTTTATTTTTTCTTTTTTTGTTCCTGTAGAAAGAACAGCTCTATTCGAGCCATTTGAGTTTTCCATGTAAATCATTCTTAGTTTGCCACTAACTGACATGAAAAATTCTATCCTGTCGATTGCACTGTTGAGCTGAAGTAGTGTCTTTGTGCAACAAATCCACACACACATCCGTATGTGCCAAAACAGTCATTTGAATGTGCAATTTTACTTGGATTTTTTAATCTCCAAACATGGGTGACATCTGGGCTTTTAAAAAATGGATGACATTACTTGAGTATCTGCATAGCTGGGAATAACAGAGTTTTAATAGCTATGAGGCAGCCTACATATTGTGCTAAGGCCTCTGTTGCTTAACATGTGTTATAGGTTGAAAGATTCAGAATGATAAGTACACAAATGGAATTTGTTACTTCAGAATGAGGGATCTCATCTTGTATTCCTTCCCTCCCCTATAAGTGTCTCCTAATTTTGTTGATGTCCTATTTAGCCAATCTGTCAATCCATCAGGTACACAAGGCTTTATTTTATTTTTTTTAAATCTCCTTTTAACTTGGTCATATTGCCAGAAGTGGATGTTTGAGTTTTCAGGGAAAGAGCCTTTATTGAAAGGATCACTGGTCCCAGTGAGAAACTGGAGAATCTGAAACATTTCACTGCTAAAAACAGTCAGGCACCAAGTACAGCTGGAGCAAAGTGGTTTTCCTTTCAGGACAGGTTCAGCTGCTCTGAAACACCCCAGAGTTTCTTGTTTGGAAAGAACAACCTGTGCAAGTGCATGGTCACCTGTCCCCACGCACTGGTTGCAGAGCTTATGCTGCTGTTGGGAGTGTTGGCTGTTGTGGGGCTGAGGAGTGGGGTGCAGGTCCACCAAGATATGGCAAGATAAGATGAAAAAAAGCCTTCCTAAAAATATTTGTTTCATAAAACTAGAAAACGGGAGTTAAGGGAGTGGCTTTAGCAGCAGTGTGTGGTAGGGACAGCACGGGGACTTTCCCCCCGCTCAGCACTGTACCTTGCACTGTGCTCTGTGCCTGGTAGGAGCAATGTACACATGTGAAAGCCTGTTTTACTCCAGGTGCCTGACATGCCTGGTGTCTGTTCCTTGAAGCAAAGACTCTGGATGCCTCCCTCCTCTGGGAGCATGTGCAGGACTGGTTATCAGCCTGCATGCCTTTGGAAGTGCTGTTCAAGGGCATAAGGCACAGTATTATGCTGATAATCTCTTTCTTGTCTGTGTTCAGTCTGTAGAAGTAAAAGTACCTATCTTCCTCAACAAATGTTTATACTTGAGAATTTGGAGGAAATGACTGGCATTGAAGGAAATCCCTTGTGATCACTGGCATGTGGCATGAGAGTGGCACCTCAGTGGGAGCAAGGTGGCACTGGGCACATCTCGGGGTCTCAGTGTTGGACAGTTTCTCTGATTTGCAAAATTTTCTGGTGTTAGTGTTCGCTGGGAGAGTGGGAGCTCCACTGCAGGGGAAGATAAACAAAGGGGGATTGCTTGGCTTTTCAATTTCACGGAAAGAGTGGGACTTCAGGAGCAGCATAGCAGATTGTTATTCTTCCTCTTACTGGCCTTCAGCTCTTGGAAACCAGGTCCACTTGGAGTAGGAATACAGCAGCTACTTCTGGCTGCAGCATCCTCTGGGTCAGGATCACTGGCAGAAATATTATAATGTGCATCAGAAGGGATGGAGAAATGTCTTTCCTGGGAGTCTCTTCCTAATGGATTCTTAATTTCCAAAGTCACCTTTAGGTCTCTGGGGTGGCTGTGTTGCATGGGCAAAAAAAGGTGGAGAGATACACATGAATATCTTCCTTGTAAAGACTGGGGGATGCAGAGTATGTAATAATAATGATGATGATGATATTGAATCCAATTGAGTTCTGATTTCAAAGAACATCTGCAAATGCTTTTTATCTGTTTGTTGTTTTTGGTTTAATTGTTTCTTTTTTTTTCTTCCCCCAACCTTTTATATGCCAGTAATGGGGTAAAGGAAAGTTTATCATGGCATACATTAAATCCAAATATTTATTTTTCTTTCAGTTTGGAAACAATAACAACTACATGAACATGGCAGAGGCAAATAATGCATTTCTTGCTGCAAATGAGGTAGATGTTTTTATTTTTTATCTATGCTCATATTCTGCTGTTTGTGGTGATAATTTAACAGACTTTGAATGGATGAAGAGTGAAGTGCTGAATTTCTATGTGTTTTATGGAGCACAAAATAAAGACTTTAATGAGAAAGAAAATAACCTGACAGCTCTCCATTACTAGTCAATTTAGCTGTCCATAAGGCTGTTACTTACATAGCATGTCAATAGAAACAAATCTGCTTTATGTATGGAAATTATGAACAGAAGGAAACAAATAAAAGGCACAGTAGGTGTACACTTTGAAAGCAAGCTTAGTAATAGTCATTACTAGCTAATGTTCTAATTTTTGTTACAGATACAAATAGTTTAATTTGGGTTCTTAATACTCATACGAGATAGAAAACGAAAGCCAGGTCTGTTGCCTGAAGTGCATGTGTTACATCAAGGAATCTTTAGAATCCAGGGTCCAGAACAAACCCAAAGGCTGGGCTGGTGGAGGCTGGCTGGGTTATGCAGATGATGTATTTGATCACTGCCTTTGAGAATGGAAACAGGAGAAAGTGTGGAAACCCCAGGCTCCATGTATCTGCTAGGTGGGGCCAGTTACATGTTATATACATATAACCATATTATAACCAGTTAAAAGGCTATCAACACGCTAATCCTAACCCAAAGTCCAGACAGAAACTGCCTTTGTTCATCCTTGAAACCCAAGCTCTTACTCCATGGACTGTCTAGTTTGTGCACAGCAATATGGAGAACAAGAACTCTTTGTAGGGTGCATGTCATAAATGATCTTCACAACATGAGGAAAGGGTAGGAAACCAGGCAGCCCTGATTTTCTTGTTGTAAGTGGGGAAGTCACAGGTATTCCTGTGCACTTCTAAAACAGTGACCTCAGAGAAAATAAGCAGAAAGGTGTAACAATAAATATGAAGGTTAGAATTAAGGGTAGGATTTTATGAATCATTTATACAATGGTCACCATCTCTTTTTACCCAGCAAGACTGCTTAGATAAGGGAATATTGTTTGGCACTAGCTCCAGTGTTATTTGTGATAATGAACACAAACCCCATCTGTAATGACAACATGATGTTTCTTTCTGTAGAATTTCTTTCCTACATTTGAATCAAACATTGATGAAAGCTCTGCTGCCAGCAGCTGTTCAGAGACAATTTAATTCCAGCTGTGATAATTCACCGTGTCAGACATTGGCTGTTATATGTTGATACAACAGTTCTTCAGATTTGCATTTTTATCAAAAGGAACAAATGTTTTGAACATTTCAGTACAGATGGCATTTAACCATGCACACAGTTGTTTTTTGTTTTTTTTTTAATATATGTGTGAGATATAAATAATTGAAAAGTTATTAACTTTAAAAAATGTGATGGGTAAGATAAATCTCACAAATGTTATACCATCTTTTGGCCATAACACCACCTTTCTGCAGTCCCAAATTGCATACTATTCAGGCTCTTTTTATAGACTGAATAGCCCAGTGATTTGGATTTAAGGCTAGTTCACTAAGGGGCTTGCTTTCTTCTTAGATTACATCTTTTTTATTCTCAATCTTATGTCTATTTTATGTTTGTTTGGGGGTTTTTTGTTTGTTTTTGTTTTTGATTTTTTTTTTTTTTAAGATATACACATATTGGGATAAATTATACACTCAGAATTAAATTCAGATTTAAAAATGTTAAGGTATTCATCAATTTACTCTCCCATTTGTATTAAGCTATAAGTATTAAGATAAATGCTACTTTTCTAACTAGAAAATTGTATTATTATCTAGCTGTGCTATATATTTCTGCAGATGTCCTGGAATTATTCTGTTAGATGGGGAAAAAAGATCCAGTTCTCATAATTACTAATATCTCATAAATATGTCAAGTAAAGAGAGGTTCAAATGTACTATAATAATACTGATTTCACTGAACCCTTTTGCTAGAACAAGGAATAAAAATATGATTAAGTGTTACTGTTCATATTAAAGCATGAACCTTACTTTGCAATTACTGCATTACAATGTATTTAATTATAGTGGTTTTGCATTAACATGAATGTAGCTTTCTCAGTATTATTTTGCGCCTGAGCACTGCTGAGCTAGAATCCCATTTTATTTCTGTAAATAATGCCTTAAGAGTGTAATCCTAGAGCACATTCAGGCTTAGAAGCCACACATTTGCTTTATGTTTTCTGTCTCTATGTCATGATTACTACGGCTCATTTTAAAGCACCTTAAATATTTATTGAAATAATATTTCAAGTGTTAATTACAGTGGTAATGAAAACAGCCAAATGCCACATATCAAGAATGAGTGTTTATCCGTATTGTTAATGTGATATGTTAGATTTCATTAAGCAGTAATGGGGTAGCAAATGAGTCACAAATTACAGTTGCATCTGTTACTAGACCACATTAGTGCCAAAATAACTGCAAATGCAGCCATAGGGTTATGTTCATTAGCCAACCACTTCTCCTGGCCAATCCATCCTTTGTGCTTGTGAACCACGGGGTCCATGAGCAGAAAAATTCACACCTTTTCTAATATAGCAGTGGGGAAGTCAAGCATCTCCCTAATCCAGGCCCAGCATTCACATCCAGAATTAAGTTAGAGCCTTGCAGTTGGAGCGAGATGGGCACAGTCTCAGCAGACTCTGATGGTGCTGCAGACTGCAGCAATCTGGGACCCCATCATTTCTGGTGTGAGACCAATAATGACAGCTGACAGGTTCTATATGCAAGCAAAGGTTTTTCTTGTGTTTCAGTTTCCATCTTCTCTCAAGCGGTTATTAATTTATATCATCATTAACAGTTTGAAGGATGACAATTTGCAGCAGTTAATGAGATCTTTCACTGAACTTATCATTTTTAAATTAACTGGCATTAAGTCACTCTTTCAAACAATGTAATTAATACATAAAACAATTCTCCCTCCCATCCCAACCTGAATCCTGAACTAATGCAAACAAACAAATCCCAGAGCAGCCTTGCATGTCCAGAACAAGACAAGAGTGCCTATTTTAGGATTGCCAACTGCCCAATTTGATCAAGGCAGTTCTGATTTGAGTACATTTAAAATGGCCTAATTTCAAGCACTGAATTTCTATTATTAAGTAGCAGTGGACCTGAAATAATACATGAAAGTTCATTTAACTCTCAAAAAATTTGAATAAGCGCAGCTCATTTGTTTCCCAAATAAAAGTCAGCAATGCTGAAGCCAGATACAGACTCTGAATAAAGATTATCTTTGACAGACACATGCACACGTACGAACATGCACAAACCCTGAAGATAACTGGCAGTAAATGTTTTGCTCAAGGCATCTTAACAGGTGTTTAGTTCATAACAAACCTACTGTTGAAACAAAGCTGGTTTGCTTCAGAAAGCACTGGAAGCTGCTGTAATCAGCCTCACGGTTTCCTACATCTCTCCTCCAAATTACAACCTGTGTTTAAAAGGCTTCACTGTATTTTGGGGATGGAAAAGAAATAATGATAATATTTCATGTTTGTTAGTGGATAAAAGCAAACAAAAGATGTGGAACGGTCAGTGCTGAATTCCTGTTGTGTGTGGGCTACGAAATTGTCAGTGCTTTATGAAGCGTGAGAGTAATGTAAGCTGTTTGTGCTATTTTACTAACATATCAATAAAGTGGCAGTTTGTTATACAGCCAAATCCAATGTAGCTGATATTCGGACTAACAACAGACAGATGTTGCTAATTAAGTACATATTAAAAAACTGTTAATACTGATACTCCATTTAAGCCATATGATAATGAGAATTAAATCTTTAATCGGAATGATCCACAGACCCATTCAGCATATGAAACTTAAAAATTTTGTTGGTTATAGAGTTTGCATTTGAAAACAAACCAGGATTTGGACTGCAGGTGTGGAGGTGATTGCTGAGCCCTGTGTACCCTAACATTGTTTGCCTGTCCTTTTCCAGCAGACGTTCCATACGCCAAGCCTTGGGGACGAGGAGTTTGAAATCCCACCCATTACCCCCCCGCCTGAATCAGACCCTGCACTGGGCATGGCAGATATCCTGCTCCCCTTTCAGGGCCTTGCAGACCAGCTGCCTGCACAAGGAAATGAATTTACACCTCAGTTTCCCCCCCAGAGCTTGGATCTTCCCTCTATTACAATATCCCGGAATCTCGTGGAGCAAGATGGCGTCATCCACAGCAATGGATTGCATATGGTAGGTCTGGTTCTTTGTGTGTTCCCATTGCCTAGTAATGCCACATGTAGATCTGTGCCATCTCTTAGTTTTCATTGACCCCTCAGAAGATCTGTGTGTTTTCTTGGGTGCCTGACAGAGCGTTTGCCAGAGTTCTGTGTCATGTGCCAGGCGTGTTCTGTATGAATGATGACACTCATGTTGTTACACAGCAAACAATGATTTGCTGTTACTCAGTTCCCTAAGGCAGTTGTCAAATGGTTAAGGGTTACATACTGGTGGATTCAGCAAGATAAACATGTTTGTTAATGTACAGTGCAATGTTATATTGCTTGTGAACAGATCTCCTGTGAAGAAGCAGTCAGGCTTTACGAACACAGAATTTTCATTTGGGGAATGGACTTGGAAGCCCATATCCATTGGCATTATGTGCATCCCAAGTGCTCCTAAAGTTCAAAAATGTGTTATACAGTTGGCACTGGGGTCAAGAATTGAAAGACCATAGTGTTGGTCAGGGTGAACTACAGCATTTAGAATGAATTCCTTGTCTGTATTTGAAGTGTAGGACCCACATCTGACATCCGTCAGGATATTTTGAGCGTGCAGTATTGAGAGTAGTTCAGGAGAGCCAGACACAGTATGGCAGCAGGTAAAAAGCAGTGTCTTTCCCTTTATCCTGTATATTCCATGGGCTAACTCTTTATAAAAGGGGATTAATTAGTTGTTTTGGTTTTTTTAAAACTCATAATAGAGTGTTAGGGATGTATTACCTTGACAATACTCAGAAATATAGGGCCATAAAAAGACCTTGTTGTGTCCAGTGCTCTTGCTGGCCACAGATGCTGGGGCAGGGTGGTCTTCTCTTCCTGGGCTTGTCTGAGCCCTCGAGAACAGGGAGGCATGATGTGGGTGTGGAAGAGCTGAGTGATGGGGACTGTGAGGCTAATTCCAGAGTTAATGAGAGCAATCAAAAGCAGGGATGTGTGGAGTTTCCTCCAGAACATATACACACTGTAGGGCTGCAGTCTCCAAAGGAGGGGCAGTTCCCATGGTGTTGCAGTGTTTCCCTTTGGGCTCGGGGGATCTCCCAGCGTGGGTTTCTGAGAGCTTCATGCAGTGACATCCATTCTGCCAGCCATGAGACACAGCTGTGAGCCAGTTTATCCTACTCAGCATTTTAAACTCAGTGCTTACAATTAGAATTCGTTTCTGTGTAGCATATTGAAGAGCGAGTGAATGTTTAGCTTGAACAGATATTTTACATCAACTATATTTTTTTCTGATTAGCTCTTTTATATAGGACCTTTTGCTGAACTTGGCATAGTGAAAATACATATTTACTGCTGGACTGTAATAAAGGTTGTGTTGTTATGTTGTGATTTCTTTTTTATTATTCTGGCAAGCGAAAATTAATTAAAGATTTACAAACTAACAGGCAGTAAATATTTCTCTGTAATTCTACAGGCTGCTGACTTAATTTCAAATTTTAATATTTCTTTGGAGGTCATGAAGAGTAGCTAGCACTAATGCAGAGTGAACCACAAGCTGCTCACTACTAAGGAGGTACAGAATTCAGTCATTCTGTGGGTCCAAAACAGCCACTACCTAAAACAGGCCTTGAAGGATATAGTATTTGTTTAGATATCATTTTGTACTGTACATTTTGGGTAACTTCTGAAGGAAGATCAGATTAATAAAACCTGAGAGTTAGGAATGTTGTGCCTGAAAACAAAAGTAATGGAGAGTGTATGCACTGGGTACAATGAAACTTGGTCAGAAAATATTGTGAGTTGGATTGGTGTGATGGGTCTGAGTACCCCCTCAATGTTATCGAGTGATTTGTAACCTGGCCCAGTTTCACCCTTTAATTTTGCAACTGTTCACTGAATGTGATTCTTCCATGAGTAAATGCTGTCACCTTAACAGTTCCAACCAGAAGAGGCCTCTAGATTTTGTCTCTTTCTTCGCTTACCTCTTCTGGTGCTGAATGGGAGGCTTCACATCTTTGCCTTTTCCCTCGACTGCGCAATGTAGAAATTAATGGTACAGTTTACACTGACTCCATTGATAAGTTTTGTTCCCATATAAAAAGAAAAGATGAAAAAGGTGAAAAGATGTAGAGAAGCTCCTGCTTTCTTACCCCAGTGGTCCAGTTGCATTTTTTAGGGTGAGTTCCAGTTCAAAGCTATGGATTGGGAACTTGTGTGCTACAGAGAATTGATGAGGAATTGTGTGATTTTATATGGAGGAGCCACATAGGGAGGTTTGTGTGTCAGACATTCCCCACAACTACTTGATTTGTTTCATGCTGTGAGATGGAGTGGCCCCTGCCATGGTATTCTAGTCACTAGTCTTTTTCTCTTCTGCTCATAAATGCTAGGTAGCTTTGGGAAGTTTAAAAACATTGACAGAGGGTCCTTGCATAGCTTTCCCCTGAACTCACATAGCTCTCTTAGGTAGTCAAATTTTACAGCAGTTAATCTGTATTTCAAAAATAAAAAATTAAAACATTATATCATATTTTATGTAGAAAATGTGCACTTTATTAAACTGGTAAATATTTATTAATAATATTAGAATTCATCTTTAAATTAGAAATTTCATGACTTACCTTGCCTTGGAGCTATAAAAGCTTTATTGCAGCAATAAAAAAATGTAAAGGAGGCATTTTGACTATGAAATTTCATTTCATGGTCAATTGAATTTACTATATCTGAAAGAACTAAAGATGGGGTTGTAAAATAATTATGATGTTCGTATACACTTACAGAACAATGTTCTTATCCAGCGATGCTGGGCTAGTCTTATTTAAACGCTGTATTAATGGTGTACTGCTAATCACTGAAGCTTCTTGAGCTGAATACAAACTTAAATTATTTTAATATTAACTGCATTGAGTTTATTGCTTATCTCGTGAAGCATTAGAGAGCTTTACTGTAAGCAATATTTAATTTAGGTAAATGTAGTCCTACCCTGTTGCGAAGCCTGGTAGAAGAATTTCACCTTGAAGAAATGTCATGAGATTTTAAATCACAAATGTTGAAAAAATAAAATGGGCTTGGACAGAATTATGATTAATACTGTGTGTCTTTGGCTTTTTTTCTATGTACTACCTGACATGTTCACCTATAAACTTGAATGCAGAATCGCCAGAGGCATGGTTAAAAATAGGTTATGTCAAGGTTTTCCTATGTCTCCCTTAGGATATGGAGTTGGCTAGGTACCACATAATGCTTCTGCAAGTATCTCACATATTACTCACAGGAAGACACACACATGGAAAACAAAAGAGAAAAAGAAAAAAGGATTTAACATAGTCTTCATGTACTATTATATTGAAAATAGCACTAATAATGCAAGAAAGATATCTATATATTTATTCTCAGCATAAACATGACAGCTATTACTAAAGATTGTATTGGTGAGTTAACCATTGTTTATGCTATTATGATACACGTACTATGGAAAGAGGGACAATTTATCACAATGCTGATTAACTTCATTATTACTGGCAAGAAACTCAACACGTTTATATTTACAGCATTTTTAATGCTTAAAAACAGGCAACAGCAACAAAAAGAGGAGATAAAACGGAGGCAGTTTGATTAATTTTAATATTTAATAACATGCAAATAAAATTCTGGTGTTCAAAAAGGAGTCACTGAAAAATGGAGTGTTGATGTACATTTGACTTCAAAGAATGCGTGAATTTACATGATGCAAATATTGTCCCTATAAATACTTGAATATAAATAAGCAGAAATCAACAGCAATATCCTCATTAAAAAATCAACCCCCAGTATTTTATATTAATGCTGTTTTCTGTTGAGCTGCCCATAAAAAAATATTTTAATCTGCAAACTGTGGCAATTCTATAAAACTACAAGTTTTGCTCCTGAGGGTTCCTTTTTTTAACACCTCTCTCTAATCTGCCCAGCCTGCTGAGTAGCATTGACATCAGTAGTACATCAATTTCAGAAAGTGGATTATTTTTACTAGACAGCTATTGTGACATATTGGGTCAGTCATAAATGAAAGATATTCATGCAAGCATGCAATACTTGTAATGAAGTCTCACTCTGACCTTCTGTATGATTGATTCTGTAATTTAGTTTTCTCAGGCAGTGCCTGAAATGAAATGAAATCATGTTGAACAAGTTTTGAATACCCACAGTGCACCAGGAGAAGAAAAATCTGCAGCCCCAGAGGCTTGAGAGAGAGCAGCTGAACGATTTATCTCCATGCTATTATAGCCTTTGCCAGCATTCAACATTTCTTTTTTTTTTTTTTTTTTTTTTTTTTTCTTATTTGGCTTAAGTACTTAATTCTGCAGGTAGCTGTAAATGGGAAAATAAAATGCTGTTCAGATTTAAAATGACAGGACAGGAGTATGTGCAGGGGACTGATAAAATATCTTGAATAGAACTGACCTTTCATGTAGCTGAAAGTTACTGGGGGATTCATCCTCATAATTACCATATAGATTATTTTTATTTCTTTCCTGCAATGAAACATTTCAGAGAGCAGTAGTGCTGATTGAATGAAAATTGAACTTGTTAACATTCTTTTCAGCTTAGCCTGTTGTACATAACAGAAGGTTAGCTTTGATGAATTTCAAAATTCTCTTTCTGATATCTAAGAAACAGACAGTAAAATAATTGTCTTTTTTCAGTCTGATTTTTTCTTTTATTCAAAAACGTACGATTGTTAGAAAAACAGACTGATAGTTTTACATGTATTGCTCACTACATTACTTATGCTGCTAGAGAAAATGTGTTTCCTATTTGATGAAGACTTGAGCCTGTTTATATTTTATAATTGTTGCAATGCTGCCAGTGCAGTCAGGATTCTGCACAGATAAGGCTAATTCATAGTGGAATATATTCATCTTTAATTATATTACTCCTTAAGAGGGGCACTGTGCTCAAATCAAAGACACAATGGTGACTATTCATTTTATTTGAAGAAGAGACTTTTAAAATAAACATCTCAAGAATGTGGTTTTAAAGAGATGAGGTGCAAATTTGAGCTTATTAAAGGTTGCATATGATAGAAATATTATTAATATTTCAGAACAGTGGTGCCTTTTACTTACAGCTCAAAATCTTTTTTAGTAGTTTAAATTCCCAAATTACTAATGAACTTTGAGTAGATTAACATAAGATTGGAAGACTAAAAGCTAAAAATGTTGCTTTGAAATTGGCAAAAGATGGTTATTTCACTACTCACCTGACTGGGTGCCTCTCATTTATATGTGTAATTTTCCTTTACAAAGAAACTTATTTCTACATCTCTCTTTTAATACCCAGTCAGTAATCTCCTATCTGGAGAGAATGGAGTAGGTTTTCAATTAATAAAATGTTATAACAACATTGTTTAATGTTGTTGCAGATGAAACAGTTATTTCATGGGTCATTAATGTGTTTAACGCCTGGAATGGTTTATTAAAACAAGCTCTTGTTATTGTTATGAACGTGTTTATTGTCATCTTTGATACAAAATGTACAATGAATTTCAGAAGTTTCTAGGTATTAATTTATAGAAATAGCAATTACTGTTACTGGAAAAAGATTCTCTTCTGTTTTTTCTTGGATTTCTGTGCTGGGTTGCTAAGCTTGGGCTTTAAATCAAACCAGTGTTAGTCTGGTTTGCACTGGCCTTTCCCAGCAGAAATGGCAGCTGTTATTGCCACTGGTTTTCAGAATTTGTGGTACCAGGAAAAATTAATCTCAAGCAACCCTGAATTAAAGGATGCTCGGGCAGCTCTGAGCAGTGACATTTGGCCATGTACAGAACAAGAGGGAGGCTCTGGAAAATGAGACCTTTAGGACTCAGCTCTGGTGGCTGCTCCCAGCTGGGCTGGGGCACAGCTCAGATCTGGGTGCTTTGCTGATGAGCCCCCAAGTCTTTACTGAGTAATTTCTTTCTCTTTGGTGTGGAATTAAATATTTTATTTTATACCTGATGAGGCAGTTGGGCATTTTGCAGTCACCTTTCAGAGCATGTGGGTGCCCAGCTGAAGGGCCCTGGGGGACAGGTGGGTGACAGCCCTGGGGGCAGCAGTGGCTCTGGCACAGGGGCTGCGTGCTGTGGCCTTGGCCTGATGGGAAGGTGGTGCTGGGCTGCTAAACAATAGTGTGAAGATTTTCATATCCTTAGTGATATTGTAATTCTCAGTGTGGATGATAGAGAGTCATTTTTCTGAGACATACTCTTTTCTCATTGCTCATTGGTACAGACCAATGAATGGGCCCCCTTTTAATGAGAGGGAAATTTCTTCTGCTATTCTTAAAAATAGGCCACTTATAGTAACTGCTAGACAGGGTCTGTCCATAGGAAACAAAGTGGCAGCAGTTGCCAGACACCTGTCTGAATACCAGGCACTAAGCTAAACTAAAAAATAATAAAAATTGAAACAGGTAGGTTATTGCCTACTGAGGTCATGAGGGACTCCTGCATGAAAGAGAAGCACAGTAACATTGGGAGAACAGTCTGGGAAAAGAGGCTGTGACTATTTTATAATAATAGTGCCTAAATGAAGAGCTATCAGCTCCAGAAAATCTTGTGAGGTGCCATATGCAGCTGGGGTAAAGGATATAGCTCACTGGGAAAGCTGTCAGGAATTGGAGTGGAAGTGGAGTGTCTGATGTTCCTAAGAGCTGAGCTCAGAAGGAACTCAAACATATATGGCTGTTGACACCAACTGTGCATTAAGCCTAGACCATGGCTTTAAGCTATTCTGCCTCCTGAGTTTAAACTATAAAATCAGGTGCTGTTTTCATCAGCCAGCTGAATGAGGCAGATGCTGCAGCTGGTCTGCATGTGCTGTACCTGGCCAAAGGCTTACCTGGGTCCAGCCACCCTCGCTCTTGGGTAATTTCAAAACTTCCTTTGAAATTCCTGCTATTCCCTGCTGTTACCACTCATGTTTCCCCTTACCCAATACTCAGCTTCCACTTCGAGTTTGCAAGTGTTGAGGAAATGCGAAGTCTCTTTAGAGTTTTTGATTACTCTGTGTTGTCAGGTACCTGGGTCTGTAATACAAAACATGAGACCTACTCTTCTGATTTACTTTAGAAACCAACAATAAGTAAACAAAGAAACCTCACAGAAAAGAAAAATCTCCCCCAAAACCTAAAGAAAACATATGCCTGAACATAGCTACCAACACTTGTAGCAATTTTTAAACATAAAAATGCCATGTAACCCCTGAGTCTGTCCCCCTGCAATTCCTTGCACAATTCTTGTTACCTTTGATAATGTTTGTTAGTTGTCATGCTCCCTCACGCTCTCTCCCCATGTTCCTTACTGCATAATAAGGACCTTTGAAGTCTGCCTTTGATTTGGGAGCTGAAGCACCTGAGCTGTGGAGGTTGTAACAAAACTGCTAACAGCGTTTATCTGACATTCTGGGACTTAATTTCAACTATCCAGGATTTGTTTGCAATGTGTTGTCGCTGTTTGCATACAGCAGACCTAAACTTGTACTGCTAATTTGGAGAGAAGCTCCTCATGCCAAGAGATTCATCAGATCAGAGCCCAGATCTGTGATCTGAGTCACATGAATTGTGATCATGCTGTTGGGTGGCTTGCCCAGGAGGAGTGCGATTCAATATGCTTTAAAGTATGGTAGAAGCTTGGGAGGAAGAGAGCGGAGAGTCTGTGTTAATATGCCTCTACAAAATGGTGTAAAAAGTACATTATAAAGAAGTTGTCAATTAGGTGGTGCTAAAGCAGCAGCAGCAGCAGCCACTGTAAGTGGGTGGAGGGCTGTGACCAGCCTGTCCTTGTCTGCAAGAGCAGAAGGACTCAATAGCAAATGAGGCAACCAAGACGTGTGACCCCTTCAGCCTGGGTTGGGGATCATGAGAGGAATCTGCGAGCTCACAGGAAAGTAACTGGGTAAGAACAGAGTTCCAAAGAGAAAACAGTCCAGGACAGGGTGGTGGGGCATCTCCAATAGGAATTTGGATTTGAATTGTAAGCGTCTGAGAGAAGTCTTTGTCCTTAGTTTGGTAGTTGTGTCATTTTGACCTTGCTGTGAGCTTTGTGTATTTCTACACTACATAATGCAGTGTTTTGTTTGAGATTCACAGCTGAGCATGCTGTGGATGACTGGTTCCAGCAGAGGCCACAGCACCATGTTGCAGAGGTGGCATCCTGGGATGTGGAGTTGTGTTGGTCTGGCAGGTCCGTGGGTGGTTGGCCCTGCCCTGGCCCCTTGGTGTTTGGAATCACATCTCTGAGGTGGTGCTGCATGCCTGGTGCCACTGTGCTCCTACTGCCTGACCCCTGAGTGTGCTTCCACAGAAAGGGTTCTCACTTGTGGTTTGCTGGTCTCACATGGCACCTCCCACCCCTGTCAGTGGTGCAAGGAAAGCATTAATGACATTTGCAGGTATGTGCCTTTAACAAGTGCTCAGTGGTGAAAATTGTTGCAGAAAACATCCCGGGTGCCTATGCTGATGCCTTGAGTTTTAGTTTCATATTTTTCAGATTTTGTAGTGCATTAGTATATAACTCTGAACTTCATATGAAGTGTTAGCAAGTTCTCTTCACAGTTTAGTTAGACAAAACCTTTTTCAGCCTGAGAACCAAGGACGCCATTGCAGCTTCAGGCCCAAAAAGTGTGAACCGTGAACTGAGGAGAGCCATCTGGGAGTTTGGGACTTCATAACCTGGAGCTGTAATTGGACAATTAACCCTAATATGCAAATGGACCAAAACTTATAAAAGTGTGAAAACTCGTGACCCAGAGTCCATCTTGGGTATAGCCATGGCCAGGCTCTTGTACTGCCCAGGGTGTATCCTTTGAAGGCCTTTTAATAAATAGCTACTTTATTCCTTTAGCACTGCCTACCTCTGTTCCAGGCAGGCTCTCAAGGCATTATGCACAAACCACAAAGGGGCAAAATTTCAGCCCTGGGGTACAACAACTCTGTGCAAGTGCAAGAAGTGGTGCTACAAATGAGTGATTTGCTTTTGAGAATACCTATCTTGCACAACCCCCGTAGTAGCCCCCATGACCCCCAAAATAAGTTGCTCAGATTTAAGGAACAAATCAGTGGGCCTTCATGTTTGTTGGGTTTGGGTTTCGTTTGTTTTTTTTTTTTCTTCTTTTTATGTCTTTTCTGTGGTTTATATATGAACAGAAGAGAGTAGAGGGACTGGATGGGCACACAGATCAAAAAAATGGCATGTTCTTCATCTTCTTCAGGCCATGGAATGTGTGAGAACCTCTTGCCGCCAATCCATGTCTTAGATCCAGATGAAGATATAAATTTTTTTACTAATTGACATGTACTGTTTCTTGTACACTTTTTTTGGGAATCAAATTAGGTAAGGTTTACTTTTCTACAGAGACATGAAGTGGAACATGGGAGTTTTTTCACTGCCAGAGAAAAGAAGCTGCTGCTTGTAGGATCTCCTGATAACTGCAGTTTGACAGCTCTATTAGTGATGATGGTGTGTGTGGAGGGGAGAGGAAGGACACTTCTTCAGTGGTGGCAGTACCAAGTGCAACTGTTTTGTATTCTATTAAGTAAGGATTTAATCTCTGACAGAGAAAAGCATCCTGTTAGTTTGATTTGTTTTGATTGGCAGTGAAGTCCAATCCTGTAAAAATTTAGATTAATGGATTCTTTTATCTATGCTTTACTTGTGGAGAAAAAGAATATTGAGGATTTCTTCTAGAGATATGCTGACTTGACTAAAAGTAAAGGGAGTAATTTACAGTCAGGGACAACTGAAGATTTCACTCTACATTGCAGTGCATTTGCTTCAACTTAAATACATCCTTTAAAATATTGCATCAGCTCATGTTACATTGACAGTGATTAATTCCTCAGGCAATAGAATATATAATAGTTTAAGTCAACTTCTGAAACCAGGGCACACTGAACATAACCATAAATGTTGGGTTTTGCTTAGTTTTTCCTTAGTTATTTTGGTTGGCAGATTTCTCAATTCCCTTAAACTATCTCATGCAGTGTAGGGTAAGATCCCAGCCCTCCATCCTCCTGTAGGCACTTCCATGGGGCACTTCCATCAGTCCTCACGTGACCAGAGTCTCACTGGAGGTATTGCATATTTAAATGGTGGAAGGCTGTAGACCTTGATTTTAATCACGACTTCAGTACTGCTCAAAAATGTTCTGAAAAGTAATTTCCTAGTTATATTTTTAAATGTCTTGTTGAATATTCCCAGAGATTAAAATTATATCAGGGTAGGAATTCAGGATAGAATTACTGTATGGAAATGGTTCTTAAAATGCAGGGTAAGCGAGTGGAAATTAGGACATCTCTCAATGTAATGGCTGGATGCATTTATCTGTCAAAATACATACTAACTCTGTTACAGGCTATACTTAGTACTGGATGCTTAATGAGTTGCTAACAGAAGAACAAACTATCTTCTATTAATATATTTTTTTCACTTGGTACTCCATCGTACATTGAAAAACACCTTTGATAAAACTGTATAAATTAAAATGAAAGAGTTTACACATTCCTTTCTTTTTATTTTCTTTTTTTAAAGTCTCCTTACTCCATTATTTGCTTTCCAATGTCTGTGCATTGATGTTTTATATATTTTTGAGAACCTGTTCTTTTACAAACCAATGTAAAATAAACTATATATTTGTTATAGGCTGTGAGATGTGTCCTTTAGCAATAGGAATAAATATGACTTTTATGGCATGACTGTCTAAAGTGATTCGAATTGTTGAGAGTAGGATAGTTTGATGGACAGATATCTTTATGGTTGCTTTGATGAGGCCCTCTATGAACCAAGTGCTGAATGTCTTTATAATGTGTGCAGCAGGCTGGTGACAGCTGTGTAAGAGTGTGTCTACACAGTCACCATAAAGTTGTTTTGAGAAAGGGAAAACATTTTAGGCTATATTTTGGTTTTTTTAAATCTGGGTGTATAATTAGAATCGTAGAAGGGTAAAATTATTTGGGTTGGAAGGGACCTTAAAGATCATCTCGTTCCAACCCCCCTGCCATGGGCAGGAAACCTTCCTGCCAGGTTGCTCAGGGTCCCATCCTGCCTGGCCTTGAGCTTCTCTGTCCAAGGCTTCATCACCCTCACATTAAAGGGTTGCTCCCTAATACCTTATCCACCCCCCTTGCTCTCCGTTTAGAGCCCTGTCACTGAAGAGCCCAGAGAGGTGGCCAATGTTCCCCTCAATTAATGTCTCTATACCTTCTGTTTGAAGCACTCATGTAGGATGACAACAGATTGATCTGAGTCAAAGCCATTCCAGTCTGCAGAGGAACTAGACAAGTTATTTCTTTTCTGGTTTTGGTTTCACACATTATGTCCGTGTTTGGTTGTCATGCTGAGTAAATCAGTGGTTGAGCTTTGCCTGACTTGTTTTAATATCACCAGATTTTGCCTAACTTCAATCTAAGGCTGTAAAGCAGATCAGGCTCAATCAAAACTCAATACTGTCTGCTTGAGAAATTCATGAATTTTTGTCAGAATTAATTTCTTGTTTTTGCTTAATGTTACAAAAATCTTGAATGCTTTTAATATTTGTGTATCACATTTACTTTGGGTTAAGTTTATGTGAAAGAGCTTGTGTTAATTTCTAAAATTCTCCCAGTATTCTCAGTGGATTATTTTTGGATATGTTAGCTTTTCAATTTTCCTGTAGTAATGTAATTAGGATGTCATGTGGGTGCATCAGTGTTCTTGTATTTCCATGTGTGCTTCCAATATAGGATAATTTTTGTTGTTAAACATTTATTTGATAAATATCTCAAGAATAATGAAATGCTACTGATCCTTTCAGTTTGGTATTGGCCTTTGGTAGTATCAGGGAAAAATCTGAGTAAAGATAATTGATGGAAATTTTGTTTTCTTGATTTTAGCTCCCTTAGAAGACTTTTGTTTGCTCAGGAGCTATAGAAAAATGCCATGGACTTTAATATTGCTGTGAACTAGCCTCCCTGCCTTCTTTCCAAACCACTGTACACACATAAAAAATGGCTTATCCTTCTTTGTCTGAAAGCTCTTGTATAGGTCCATAGGTTGTTCAGGCCCACAGCACTGTACCACAAAGCAAAAAAATGAAAATCCTATTCCTTTCTTTTTTTAATATTGGTCAGCCATACAACTTAAACTGAAAGTGCAGAAAATACATTGTTTGTTGTTTTCATATGCACATATAATATGAACAATAAGGGATTGGATATTATATGAAACATTTTCTTTCATGTAGTATGTCTTATCAGTTTAGTTCTAAATGGCCAGTTACAAAATATTGTCGTTGCCATTACTAGATTTACTGAAGCTCTTTAGCTTGAAAAAAAAAAAGGCTAAAGAAATCAGGAAAAGATACAGAAAAAACTGAAATTAAGTAAGTGGATGCAGAAAACCCACACAAGCATCAAATAGTATCAGAAAAAGGGACAGTTAAGAATTCATGGGCTTGTGTATAAAATTAGATTCTGGGTCAGTGCAAGTCAAGAGAATTTAGTCTCAATAAAATCATAGATGCAACCAAAATGACAAGACTTGGAGTAAATGGTTTGTAACCCATGTCATCATATTTTGTTGCCTCAGTGTAAAGGCCAGAAAGGCTTGTATTGTGTAGCAATAAAGGGAGAACAAAAGCAAGGCTTTTAGGAGTAGAACACCTCCAAGTACTCTCTGCACAATAATGAAGAAAGTTAGTTTTTATGAGAGAAGGTTAGTCTGATGATCTTCAGCTTTGCTGAAAAAAAAA
The DNA here is from genome assembly GCA_013397075.1 of Rhabdornis inornatus. NCBI lineage: Eukaryota > Metazoa > Chordata > Aves > Passeriformes > Rhabdornithidae > Rhabdornis > Rhabdornis inornatus. Next base: position 113,623 of record VWZS01007473.1, on the reverse strand, counting down.
AGCAGAGTTTTTCTTCATGCAATAAAGTCTGTAAGCTAAAATGATTGGAGTAATAGGCAGAGTGATATCGTTTCACAAAAGACTTTGAATGACTTCCAGATGCCACTGCCAATACAAGTCACAGTCAAAATGACCCTGTGGTTAACGGCAGTAAATTTTCACAGAAAGGTGCCCTGAAGCAAATGGATATTTCAGCCAATAAGTCTGATGTTTTGATCTTTCTGTATCAAGTGCTCCACTTTTGGCACACACTCTCATCTCTAAGGAACTACAGTCCTTTACTGAAAATATTAAAAGCATTTAAGAGGTAGGAGAAGTGGTGTGGTATGGTAGGGATGGTGAGCCAAGCTGGCAATGGCTGGGGAAGCACAGGAAAGATGAGGGTGAACCCTGGTGCACAGGATCTGCATTGGGAGCTTGTGAGCTTAACTTGATCTGTACTGGACCCAGCTGCACCAGCACGTGTACTGTTATGCTAAAGAAGGATTTGTTTATACTGTATAGGCTTCAGCTGAAAGAGACACCAATGTCAAATTCAGAATTAGCATGATTTCCTGCTCTGGGGAAGCAGTGAGTTGCAGTATTTGTGTATAAAGATACACGAAGGCAGGGTGTGCCTTTTCTCTAACATGGGTGTTGCTTCTTTGTATGGCCACCCTTGTCCCAGCCAAGGAAAGGCTTCCAGAAGCATGGAACCACTGCCTCTGTTGAGGGCAGAGTTTTAAAAAGTAAGGGAAAGACATTTGGGCTAAACTTTTACCTCCATGCTGACACAGATTTTTGAAAACTGGTTTGTATTTATCTGTACTTAATAAGAGAGCACTAGGAAGGTCAGACTCTGTTGTGGAAGTCCAGTAGGCTCCCACAATTGCTGTTTTGTTCTGTATCATTTCATTAAGGATCATTGCACCTGCTACTAATTGCAATGTGGCTTATTAATAATGAAAGAGTTTTCAAAATCTAATTTATTTCTCATGTTTCTGGCTGTTCAAACAATGACTGTAGATTAATCAGGTTGCTGAATCAATTTGTGAGCTATTTATTCTCTTATTAACTTTTAAAAAAATCTTCTTTTCTGTTTACATGTTCCTTCATTGTGTATTGATCTGTGTGTGGTCAAAAAAAATAGTTTTCATAGGCAGATTGCAGCTGACTTTACCTTCAGGATCTTGCTTCTTTTTATTTACAAATGTGGTAAATGTTGTGCAGATGTAGGAGACACAGTTTGTGCCCTCAAGAAACAGTAGAAACCAAGCCATGCAAGCACTTGTGGTTCTGGGATGTGGAGTACAAGAAAAATAAAGTCGGTGATTTGTACATCGATTGCTACTTCCACACGTTTGCTTGTTGGATTGAAGATAAAAATGTGCAGTTTTATATGGTACTTGCCAACAGGGATCTTTAGGAGTGTTTAGGATTACTGGACTGGTTCTCCAGCCTGCTGCAGTGAATGCACTCCAAACCTGGCAGTGTTCTGTGTTTAAAACATCTTTAAAATCCCAGACATGACTGGTTTATACCTACTGCTGTTACTGGTAATGGCCAAGAATAATTGAAAGTCAGTAAAGGAAGATGCTTTTCTCTCTCCTAGATATATATATCCCCTCATCCTGCCTTAATTTTGTTTCCTTTCTGACAACAGTTTGTGTCTCCTCATTTGCAGTGTTTTCCTGAATCCTCAGTCATCCTGTTTTCCTAGTGTTTATGTGGGTATTTCTCACTATATCAAGAGAAGAAGTGTTTAAAAATAGAGAAATGAAATTCTTAGTCGAAAAAACAAAATAACCAGCCCCAGTTGGAGGAAAACTGAAGCCTGGGGCAATTATAGTAACTGTTGCTGCACTTAATTTGTGAAAAGTATATTTAATTCATATAAAAGAAAGGAAGCAAACTGCACATTGCCAGTGTTGGTTCTGTAAGCCTGTGAAAATAACTTCGTCTGATACTGCTGTGTGGTACCTGCTAATGTCTAAATAACATTTCCATCTCTTTTAGGATCAGAGTCACACACAAGTTTCCCAGTACCGCCAGGATCACTCTCTGATTATGAGATCTATTGTCCATATGACTGATGCTGCTCACTCGGGAATTATGCCTCCATCTCAGCTCACCACCATTAACCAGTCTCAGCTGAGTGCGCAGCTGGGGCTAAATTTAGGAGGCACTAATTTGCCACACACTTCTCCCTCCCCTCCTGCAAGTAAATCAGCCACTCCTTCCCCATCTAGCTCTATCAATGAAGAAGATGCAGATGAATCAAACAGAGTAAGTTATTCCACGTGCTGCAGTGAGCAAGCTTCATGCATCCATACGCTGTATTTTCAAAGATGTGGCAGTGTCAGTTCAGCTGCAGTGTGGCATTTAAAATACAAATATTATGGTAAAATGGAATATGATTAATTTGCTGATTACCATCTTTACTGAAGAAGTTTCCATACTAACCCCATAATAATAAACATAAGAATAGGCTTTTTTTTTTTTCCTTTTGGTCTAATTTGGCTCAGGTTTTCAGATCTGTTGAATCTCTTCAGGCAACAGTTTTGGACAGTTTTGTCATTTTGGTATTCTCTGGAGTCATGTAAAACATAGATGTGTTTAGAGAGAAGTAAAATAAGCTTTCTTTTAACTGAAAGTTTAGTTATCTTATATTTTCCTTTAAATAAATCTCTTATAAAAGGAATAAAAATATTGACCAAATGAAGTACAAATGTTGATATAGCAGTATAAGGCCTAATTTAAGAGTTCCATGAAAGGTCTTCTCATTAAGTTGATGGAAGTTATACATGTGGAAAGCTCATTGTACAGGATCCTCAAAATATCAAAGTAAATTACTATCATAGAGGTATATTTAGAGCCACTTGATCCCCTTGTTGCAATAATCTGTGCATAGTTCAACAAAAGAGAGTCCGGGGCATGAGGCACACACAGGGAGCAGAGCTGCTGTAATCCTGAGTGTGCTGCTGGGATCCCCATCCCAGGGGGAAGAGAGAGGCTGTCTGTGCCTGGCCAGAGCTCCCAGTGCTCCCCCACATCACTGCCCCTGGGGCACAGCCAGTGCCCCTGCAGGTGGACACAAACTGCAGGAGGGTGAGGACTTTTGAACCCTGGCACGTGTCTAAGTTGCCAATCTAAGCCTGGGAATTTGGAAATTCCTCCAAACTTTTGCCTTTTGAGTCTCAACTGCTGGGATTGTATCTTAATGGAAAAACATAGATGGTCTCTTCATTTTTTTTCAGGTCAAGCTCATAAGGTGTGACTCTCAGAGCCATGCTTAAAATGAGTAGTAACTACTCATACATTTAGTTCCAGTAGATCCAATGAGATTATGCTGAGACTAAGTACTCTTTGTTAGATAGAAGGGCCTGCACAAAAGGACTCTCTCAAGTGTTGCCTACATAATAGCTTTATCCATATAATATTAAGACTGACTGTCAATAAGTTTTTGCAATTTATCTGAGTTATTTCATGCATTTATCGACGGTTCTTGTTCTTACTGTTTCTTAGGCTACTGGAGAAAAAAGAGCTGCCCCAGATTCTGGCAAGAAGCCCAAGACTCCAAAGAAGAAGAAAAAGAAAGACCCCAATGAGCCACAAAAGCCAGTGTCAGCATATGCCCTTTTCTTCAGGGACACACAAGCTGCAATTAAAGGACAGAACCCGAATGCTACATTTGGAGATGTTTCAAAAATAGTGGCATCTATGTGGGACAGTTTAGGAGAAGAACAAAAACAGGTAAATTGATGCAGGGTTGTCTCACAAGATACAGTAATCCCTGTAAAAAAATCCTCCTACCTCTGCTCTGAGTGGACCATGCTACTTGCTGATGTAGAACTCTACCTCTGTAGGGCTACACTGAGTTTTGAACTTGCTGAAGACCTGCCATCTAAAATTTTTTTTGTAAGAGCCAACAGGTAGTGTTAAATGACTGCATTTGTCTTTAAATTTTAAAGGGCAGTTTGTAAGAGAGCTCAGGTTATAGTGTCCTAGAGTCCTCTTAAAACTGTCTTTTGATGATTCCTATTTCAAAGCCCTTGTTTCCTATTAATAAGTTAGAAAAGAGGAAGGTACAGCATATTTACCATTTCCTTTGATCTGCCTTATGAATTTGTTACAAAGCGTGTTGATTTCTAACCTTTGAAGCCAATCCTCTGAGTCTCATTACAATGTTGTGTGTGAAATGCTATCTCCAACTCCAACTTGGTACAGAGTGATGAGTTTTGTACTTCCTTGAGGGTTATTCTTCTTCCTATACACATGGAACTGCTGCACATGGATTGAAGGGGGTTAAAAAAAAGTCCCCTTTGTTTGTCAGTTCCCAGTAACAGTTAAAAGAAGCTTCTATGGGAGAACAGATTCCCAGATAGGACAGCTTTTGGCAAGAGATGAAGGGTACTTGTTTCTGAAATACATTCAGAAACTTTTAGTCTGATCTAATAGATGATAATGAACATGATTTAAAGGTGAACTTTAAATTTACTGATGACTAAAAATACAGATTTAGTAATTTTTTCCTAACTGTTCTTGTTTAACTCAATGGGATTCTCTCATGCTCTCTTTGGAGCAAGTCCAAGCTCTTTGATCTACTTTTTTAAAAGGTGTACAGTTTTTTTTATATGTAGCTCAAATACTTGTTTTGAAAAAAAATGCACAGGTGTATTTTGCTATTCTAGACTACTACTGATACATTTTGGCATATGAAATACTCAATGTTCTAATATACTGTTTTCTGGGGAAGGAAAGAGTGCATAGGTAGTCTTGTCAATCAGCTGGCTGCTCAGACTGATGGATAGCAGCCTTTTGTTATTCCTGACAATCAACATAAATTGTAGTGTAAGTTCAGCAAGTAGACCCGAAAGCCTGTAACCACCTGCAAAAATACTTAGAACTTTCAAGGAAGAAAAAGCACATCTAATAGTAGAGTGTTTTCGGGAGTTTTGGTCTGTTTTGTTTCTTTGCAAGTGATTTTGAGAGCATTCTGGCAAAAACATCTTAATAGCTGAAGTTGGTGAAATTGTGGTCTCTTTTAATAGGTATATAAAAGAAAAACTGAAGCTGCCAAAAAAGAATACCTAAAGGCACTTGCTGCCTACAGAGCAAGCCTTGTTTCTAAGGTAAGCCTAATATTGCCTTTGATGTAATGCAACTGAGCTTTTACCAATGATATTGAAATATTTGGGGTAAGGGGGGGATGCAATGCACAATAGAAGTAGAATCCTAGGATTTCTGTAATACTTCTCTACAAGATGTTGTGCTGCTGCTTAAACCCTGCTTACTCTCTGCAAAAATAATTTCATCTCTCTACTGGCAGAATGATTACCAGAAAACATCTTTGTAATTGTACATCTTCCTTGAGCTGTGGAGGCAAAATAATGCACTTCACCACGAAAATAAAATTCAGTCATGAAAAATATACTGACCTTTTGACATGAATATTTGCAAGCTGTTTGCAGAGGTTTGTTTTTCCTCAAGTGCTGCTTCTCAAAGGACAGGCTTGCTTTGCGTGGAGTTGGAGCGCAGTTGCTGTGTGACAAAGCTTAAGTGTTCGTGCAGGTGAGGGGAAAGGAATGCGTAGTGGCTCTGAATTTGGAGAGTACTAAAAAATGGACTAGCTGGCAGTGAGCCACATGGAGTGTTTAGTGGATCCTGAGTTAAAATAAAACCTGTGAAGAAAAAAAAGCTCTGCTGTCTTACTTGAGAATTTACCTTTCTAGGTGGCAGCACTATGCAGGTTGTAGTTCTGTTGCATCTGAATATCATAAATGGAAATGTGCTTATAGACATCTAAAATATGGTTAAAACATTACCAAGGTGGTTATTTATCTAATAATATTTTCTAAAGGTCAATTACAAAAATATATTCAATTACAAAAATATATTTGATCACAAGAAAGTAAGAGAGGGTGATGGTGTCTTGACTCCTGAGAATATTTATTTGAATGTACAACTGCAGAGCATTAGTAAATCATACAGAAAGTTGCTGTGTGTTTTAATTAATGATTAAAAGTACAAATTATACACGTGTTTTTGAAAGCTGGAAGATTTCTTCTCCTTGTGTTAAGAAGCTATGTTTTTCTGTTGCCTCTGGACTTAGATAATATTCTAAAAGCCTTTAGTGTCACAATGCTAAGTTTAAGACCAGCAGGAATTCTAAATACTATTTGCTGGATATTATTTTGTGAATCTTAAGTTTCTGTTTCAAAACCATCAGAAATCATATTTTTTTCCCTACATCCATGGGACCAGGACCACCAAGTAATTTCTGGGTAGATTGCAGGTAGAAATGACACTCAAAGTCATTGTATCTCATCTCCTCTAAATTAAGACATCCTTGCTGTAGCTTTTTCATGTGAGATGGTTGCTCAGGGTAGGGATGGGATAGACACTTGTGCAACACAATTTATTACATTCTCAGGGAAATGCCTAAAGAGTGTCAGTTAATTGCTCATTGGTTGGTAACTCATGGGGTAAGGAGTGTGTGTGCTGCTGACTCCCAAAGAGCAGAGTTTTTTACAAAACATGTGAATGTGTTGGGCCTGTTTAGTGACAAAGTGTATGTGTCATCTGTGACTTTCTGGTGTTGATCAAGGGCACAAGTTAGTTTTTGTCCAAGTAGGACCTGGAGGTACCATATAGGGAGGCAGATAAAGAGGTGATACAATGTATTGGTGATGGGTGATTGTTTTCAGACTGCAGATTGATCTTTTCTGGTAGAAAACAAAAGATGGCAAAGGTCTCTGAGTAGCTGTTACTTTTATTACCATGTAAACAGTAACAATGTTTTTTCTGTTGAAAAGACAATTAATTTCTCTTCCAAACACAGGCTGCTGCAGAATCTGCTGAGGCCCAGACAATTCGTTCTGTTCAGCAAACACTGGCATCCACAAATTTGTCTTCCTCCCTTATTCTGAATAGTTCTCTTTCTCAACACGCGACGGTGTCAGCATCTCCCCAAACTCTCCAACAGCCCCTTTCCAGAGCAATTGCTCCAAAACCCTTGACCATGAGACTGCCAATGAATCAGATTGTAGCCTCTGTAACCATTGCACCAAACATGCCGACAAACATTGCAGCTCCCTTGATAAGCTCTATGGGCACAAACATGGTGGCAACGCCGTCTTCATCTCAAGTCAGTCCCTCCATGCAAAGCCAGCAGCACCAGATGCAGCAGCTCCAGCAACAACAGATGCAGCAGATGCAGCAGCAGCAGCTACACCAGCATCAAATGCATCAGCAAATACAACAGCAAATGCAGCAGCAGCATTTTCAGCACCACATGCAGCAACATTTGCAGCAGCAGCAGCATCTTCAGCAGCAGATTAATCAACAGCAAATGCAACAGCAACTGCAGCACATACAGCTTCAACAAATGCAGCAGCAGCAAATGCAGCATATGCAACACCAGTCACAGCCTTCTCCTCAGCAGCATTCTCCAGGAGCCCCGCAGATCACTTCTCCCATCCCTGCCATTGGGAGCCCTCAGCCAGCACCTCAGCAGCACCAGTCACAAATACAATCTCAGACACAGACTCAAGTATTATCGCAGGTCAGTATTTTCTGAAGATAAATGATCTTGCAACATGGCTTTGTGTTGATGGAGGGGGTAGGGGTAAACCATATTTGGCTGAAAACTGTAAATTGTTGATGGTAGTTATGCAGGGATGCATAACAGATCAAATGATCCTCTAAAGTGTCTATTAGATAGGCAATAAAGAACTACAATGTAGCTGTGTATCATCTTTTAGCTGACTATAAATCATTTTGTTTAAAAGAAAAAATGCTGTTCTCTTTTTCATGTGATGCCTTTTTAATTTATTTAAGCTTTACCTACAGTATGTGAATCAACTGGCCTAATAAATACCTGGACCTTATGACTGCAAAATGGCCTTTCAGAGTTATTTGCTATAACCCTTCTTTCTCTAAAAGTGAGTAATGCACTTCAAGGCAGTATGAACTCATGGAGCCCTTAAAGCACAGTTGTAACTACCTGTAAAATTATGATTGGATTTCATACAATCATACTTGTATGACATGAGTTAGTTGATGGCATTTTTTGTCATGAAAAAAATAGAGTAAATCACAGATTTTTGCCAAAGCTCTTATTTTTTCCCTCTCTCTTAAATATCTTCAGAAAAACAAATGCAAGTAACTGGACTTAAATGTTTGACCCAACTTTTCACTTCATTTCTCCAAATAAACCTGCCATAGTTCATAAGATAATATATATTGACATTTACCCTCTTACGTTAATTCCAATTACAGAACAAATGTGAATATTATATTCTGTGTTGAAGTGATGAGTTTCAGATTTAATACACTGTATTTTTAAAAGGGAAATGCACTTAAATAAAACTGTTATTACAGAAAGCTAAGATGAGAAATGCAAGTTATTAATATGCTGTAAAACCAGTAGAATATTTAATGAAACTCCACAACTGAGTAATCAATGTAAATATTTTCTTTAAAAGTTGTAAGTTTTCATATCATGTGTTGTAAAGTTTTCATAAATGAGGCTTTAATGTAAACACTGGTAACATGAATTATTAATTGCTACATTGCTTATTGTGTTTTTATGCTGTTTTATACTTTTTTATGAGTTATGATAGCAGCAATTAAGTTGTTTGTATTTTGCTTATCTAAAATAAATGCTTTTATCTTGCTATAGAATAAACACATTTCAGTAAAACTGATGGAGATGTAAGTCTTTGATAGTGAAACCAGAAATGTTTCCTTCTGCAAACGCTTTCTTGGACTTTTTTAAACTCCTTTGGATTTTCATCAAACATTCTGGGTGAACAGGTACCAATGGGAACAGAGTAAGCACTTTGGCTCTTGTACCCTCCAGGATGCTCTGCTGAAGAGTTGTGGGCAACTTCTCTGTGGTGTCTGTGACTTCAGAGAGAGAAAGCAAGTGGTGGAGGCACAGAACAGTCATGGTGCCCTGTGCCGATGATCTTCAGGAACAGGGAACTGAACCTGTCTCTCAGCAGTCGTGTTCAGAAATGCAAATCAGCACAAATTGTGGGTTTCTATGTATCCAAGAGTTTCCGATGTAAACGCAGCTACTGCTGTGGGCTTCACTCTGTAAGCAGCTCTTGACTTGGGCTGGTCCTGAGTTGTCTGACTGTTATTTTCTCATTAAGGTAGACCATGATGGAGTGGGGAGGATGGAGGGGGCACGTCTTTCATATGAAGGGTTTTGAAACATTTACATCCAGTGTGTTGTCACGTTATTAGTGCTGTTCATATATTTTTGCTCTGAACAGAAAGGAAGAGAGACTTTATTTTCTTGTTTCCCTTCTTTGCCTGCAATATCTGTGCTGCGAGTGCAGTCTGACCACTATCCCCAGTTGTCTGGCATGATTAATTACAGCATCTGTCCTGTCAGAAGCTATAATGAAGAGGTCTTGATAAAAATTGCAAATTACCACTGGCAACAATCTTAAACTGCTTATGATAAAATGAAAATTAAAAACAGCAAGTGTCAAGCCTGAGCAGAATCCTAATCCTGTTTGAGGCATGGCTCCCATGCTCAGACCACAACCCCAAAATAATGGAATAGAGATCCCCAAAAAGTTGCAGCCAGACCTGAGGGAAGAAGTACAATGCCATGTGAGTTTCTTCATAATGAATTCAGCTTTCAATATTTCATCATCATCAGGTACTCTGTTTATTATGTACAAATATTGAACAGCAAGAGATTCTAATTATAAATTTATAGATTTCTTGGAGCAGAAAAAATCATGTATAAATTGAAGCTTTTCATAATAGGTGTTAGTTGACAGCTACCCATGCTCCTAATAGCCTTAGCATGATATCTAATAATGCCTGGGATGGAGGGTGTTTATTCCAAGTGCAAGGAAGCCTGTCTGCATTAGAAATGGCACGACAGAGGCTGGCTGGGAGAGACTTTGTATGTGTCAGTTTTAACCAATGTTACATAACAAAGGGAACCATTTTATAGTAGTTTTTGAAACCTTTAGACAAATGTCTTCAGAAATAATTGCTAAACTACATGTGACAGTAATTGTGTATTAGTTCTATAATTGTCATTTTGAAGACCTATGAAGTATCGTTGGAAAAATGTCACAAGTGATAAGAGTTAATTACAACTGAAGTCTGTTTTCAACTATTTGCAGCGAGAAGCAGGTGTTATTACACTCATTAAATGGTTTCGTAAATCCTGGGTTTTATCACATTTGATTAAGAGCTGCTGAACTACTGATGTTCAATTCCAGGAAAAATAGTTTTAATTACTGCAGCTTAAAAAAAGAAAAGAAAATTAATCATCAAGCAGGACTATAGATTTTAAATATCAAAATTTGAATCTTGAAATACTGGAGCATCCCCCTGCTTGCCACAAAATTATATTTTGCATTACCCACAATAGCATATTGCAGAACATCTTGTGTTTCAAACTGTGCAAGTTTGTGTTCATGTTCCCTAAGTCTAAGTGAATAACTGTGCTATCATAGGTCATAAATAAAACTGTTAGTTTAAATTCGCTTGATATGCAATTTATGCAAGAAAAATGCAGTAATCTGTATGGTTTCAGTGTCATGCATGGCTTTTAAGAATGTTTTTCTTCATAGCATTTACAAGCACTTAACTGCCCCCTTCTTTTCCCAAGGTTTCAGATGCTTTATCACCTCGGTTAACCACATTCTACTTTCACATTAACCCAGGTTGACACATGATGAAAGAACATACGGAGGTTTAATTTTTAGCTGACACAGGGTCATTAGTTTCTAACTTGGAGAACAAAGCCTTTAAATACCTCTGTGCGACATAATCTCAATTTTATATTATCACCTGAACATTGTGGTTTGCAGGACAGATGGATTAAATATCTCAAGTTTAACCACAAGTCTTGCACTGACTCTTTTCAATGGGGATTCCTATTTGAATGGCTGCTTTTCCATTTCTCACTTCATGGAGTATTTTGCAGCACTGGACTGCATTCTAACCTTTCCCTCCCCCCTTTGTTTGGCTTTTGTTTTGCAACAGCTGTTATTATCGTTTTTGGTCAGCTGTGATTGCTGGAGGCAAAATAGGACCAGATGGTGTTTTGCTATGCATGAATGGCGAGTTAGAGGAGTTTAGATTGAATAGGCCAAGTTTGAATGGTGTCTATGCACCACCTGCCCTCTTCAGCAGCAGCACACACATCATAGGAGCATGATCTGTCTCAGACCTACTAGAATTGGATGGGAATGGAGAGCGCCTCGTTGGATTTTCTCCATATTTATTGATCTTCCATGCACTAACAGCATAATGCAGTACACAGTCAATTTGAGTTAATTGGATATGACACAGCATGTACATGTAATCTATCACCGGAGTCTCCTGGTACACTTTAGGGTTTGCTGCCACAAGAACATGCAGTATTAGCCTGCATTAACAGGCTAAGTGGATGGAAGTAAACCAGGATCATTGTAGGGTTTGATTTGACAAAATATACTGTAGTTTTACAATTGTACCCTTGAAACTGCCAGAAATGCAGTGAACTATGAACATTTCTGATTTGATAGACTGGGGCTGAGTATTTTGTCTCAGAAAAAAAAATGTATGTAATTCTCATAAACTTCTATGAGGTTTGCCAGTGAAATTTAAACAAATGTAGGGAGCAGCACCCATAGGGATGGGCCAGTTCCATTCATAATAGTACCAAAGGGCTGCTTTGGTAACCTAAAACTGGTCAGAGAGGTGGAATTTAACTGTTACATAAATATAAGAACTGTTGTATACTCTGTTAAGGCTGACTGAAAGACATGAGGCATGAAAGAATTGTGCCTGAATGTTACAGAAGAAAATAAATATGTTATGAATAATGAAAAAATATATAACAGTAATATATAATACATAAATTACTTGCATTGTTACAGCAATTGGATGTTTCAAAGCCTACTTAATATGTAACTGAGGGTTGTGATCATGCTCTAAGTTGGCAGGAGCTGCTCACTCGGCGTCTTTGTCTGTGGTGTCAGGTAGCCAAGTGAGCTACTTTATTATGAAAATTGCATCCAACTGAAAAAATGCTAAATATTTTCAAGTGCCTGTGGGAAAAGCTAGGTTTGTATTAAAGGATTTGGTTCTTAAAGTCACTGAGAAGTTAATGCTTCTCAGGTGCATCAGAGGGAGAGAATTTTCGATTATAATACTAAAATCTTTGAGAAGTGAATGTGTTTCTTTGAACAAGCTGCTGTGACACTTCAATAGGCTACACTGGAGATTTAGAATGCATTTTGTTTACTTCAGTTAAAAACCAGAAGTGGTATTTTAAATAGTGTGTTTTGTCCAAGTTCTTGGAGCATTAACATCTTCAGCCCCTAAACAAACCAAAGTAGTGGAGAGTTTACTTAGAAGATTTGAAATTAAATTTGTTTTAATATTCTAGGTAAAACAAGTTGAACAGATAATTGTCTTGCAGTTATATGGACACTTCTTCCAGGTATCATTTATTCTCTTCCCTCTCCAGGAATATCTTTATGATGCAGTTACCTTTGGTCTGTTATTTTTCTCCAAACTGGAGTTGCTACATCATTGTAACTCTGCTGCTCTAATTGTAAAAGAGATGTTTGATCCAGAAAATAATTTAAAATGAGCTGATAATTCATGTATAAAACTAGTAATTTAATTGAAGTTACTACTCATATGCTCTGTTATACAGTTCTCAAGTGCTTTCATAGATAAGGGGTCAAACTGCAAAACATCGTATTTGTTTTCCAAACAGATCCAAGTATTTATAATAATAATTAGAACCTAAAAGTAATCTTATATTTTCTGCACTTTCTTTTATTAAATTCTATTCAAAACAAGTCACAGGTCTCATTTTCAAGTACAGATATCTAACCTTAGTGCTGGTTCAATGATTGAATCATCATAAATGTGTAAAGAATTACCCATGTGATGGTGAATTGTATCTGCAGTCATTTAGAAGGGATTCTACTGTGCACAGGTCTGAAAAGTTCTACCTGGATCAGCAGTCACAGCTCTTGACTGAGCAGATGCCTTAACCAAATATTTGTGTTTACAAAACAGAGAAGTAAATGCAGGCAAACAAAGTGCCAGGGTACCTGCTGGCAATATTTGTGAAACCTAAAGGGGGCAGTTACTGCAGGCTGGTTTATTTTAGTGCTATAGCCCATACTGTACGGATAGCAAACATATACATTGCATTAGCACAAAGTACATAAATAATAAATCCCTCGTGTTACAATTTTCTTGCTGGAAGTTAAAGGTACTTAATCTTGGAATTGGTTTTGGTGTTCCAGGAATCATAAGAATTGACTGTTACATTTAAAGAAATAGTAAGTAGCTGTACCATTTCTTAGTCTCCTCTTTCTAATTTTATAAGTGAAGAATAATCAGTGTCTGGAAATCATTACTCACTTTGGAAAATTCTGCTGCATGGACTGTTGATCAGGGGATTATCGCTGCTGCCCTGATGTGTGTATATACATATATATACATATAAAATGAATAAAATCTTGTGGCCTGCCGCTATCTCATCATCTGTGGAAGGCTTCTCCTGAAGAACTTCTCTTTCAGCTTCCCTTCATGTTCCTCCTGTTCCAGCAGATCACAAGGAAATTGATAGATTTTGCACATACACAACACATATTTGTTTTACTAAAGAGGTGTCCAGATGGGTGCACTTAATTGTATGTCTAAATGTCTAAAATGTCTAAAATATACAAATATCATAAATAGGCATGCATTTGGGGATTCTGGGGTTAACATATTAGGTGCTTCTCTGCATGGACTGCCAAAGGATTTGGTTACTGCTTAGCATGCCTTGGCACTGACAGAATATAGCTGAAGCTAGTGATAATTATCATCCTTGTGTAAACAGACTTTCTCCCTTATAGAATGGTGGCAGATAAATCTATAAGAGTTTTGATCACTTACAGCAGACAAGTGTATTACAGCAAATCTTGTGCCTGTGGTAAAATACATGTAATTCTGAGTGTCTGTTTAGATTCTTGTGTTTCTGTAAAGGCTGGGAAATCTCTCTTTTTTTCCTTCCTTTTTTCCTTTAACCCAAGGCAAATTAAGTTATCCTTCACTTCAGAAAATGACCAGAACTTGCTAGCAGGCTTGGACAAATTAAACACCCTTGAACAAAAATTGTGATACTTTCATTCCTGTTGATGTTTCCTGTAGCTGTACTTGGCTTTAAACTGAAGGTGGAGTTTTTTCTGATTATTTCTCTCCATTTTAAAACCTGCTGATCAGCAGAAAAAGAACTGATGCACGATTCTGCATCCCTGCCCATCCAGCTGCACAACAGGCAGCTCCCACTGGGAATGGGTGCTGGTCCCAGGCACAGCAGGCTGTGGGTGCAGCACGGGCTCCATGTTTATCTCATTTCATGTCACTTTGGTGTTAAAAAGCAAGGTATAACTGATCATTTCAGAGGGAGCAGAGCAGCCCACGGTGGGCTCTGCATCCCCTGGTCCCCGTGGCCATGGGGTGTGCAATGCACTCTGCCCAGTGCCAAGGGCACCAGCAGCACCACTGAGCACCACACCTATGGAAAATTTAAACGAGCTTTGCAGCATGCTCACGGCTAAATAAGAGCCCATGAAGCCAGTAAAAATAATCCAAATTATTTCAGGATACTTTGGACCAGGACTTAGCTGAAAATGGACATAGAAATGCAGCCATTATGAGCACGCTTGTAATTTTTTCCAATGACGTTGGAATATTTCTTGGAGAAAGAGAATTTGAAGGAGAGGGAGGAACAGCAATTTTCCTTCTGAATTGAGAAAATGAAAACTGTTGGGTGTGTGTTGCTATCACAGCAAAGTGTTTCTATCCAGGCTCAATGTTTCAGCATGTAAACAACTTCCACTGAAATCTGCAAAGTGCCTGTGCAGAGCATCTGGGAAAATATTTGTGCTTTAAATGCATTAAGCAAAATGATAATGTTATTTGACTTTGGTTAATCAATAACAGGGGAGAAATATAATGTTTTAATAAGCTTCTGCTATACAACACAAAGTCAATGAAATAAAATACTTTGTTCTTTTTTTTTAGATGTGCATAAATTATAGTAGGGTTTCATTTTAGGGAGTGTGGGTTTTTTTCCCCTATCGTTATCTGTATATTTTATCTGCAGTTTGTTGCTTTAGAACAACGTAATTGTGCACTGTAGACAAAATATGCACTTTGTTCAATTCCTTACTTGAGGTCAAATTCTCTTGAGGAGAACAAGTGTGGGTTGTGTAGCTGTCAAAAGAGGGTTTAGTGCTTGACCCTAAGAAGCATTCAAAGCCCAGATCTTTCTTTTTTTTTATTGCTTTTCATTTTCATTGTTTGTACTTTATACTTAAGAAGGGGCCTCTGCACAGGGGAAAGCCCCTGCTTTCGTATTCACAACCAGCAGCCTTCTACTGAAACACCTCAAAAGCTTTTCACAGCAAGAATTTGGAAACCACTGCTCTGTGTCAACTGCTGGTGCATAATGAGGCTGCACATGGAGGGGCTGGGGCAGGATGTGAGGGTGCACGTGCTGGATGGAGCCCAGGAAGGGTGGGATGGAGGTGCTCCAGGGATTGGGGGCACATGAATAAATGTTCTGGCAATGAACACAAAGTAAAGGAGGTCTGTAAGCTTGCATGCAATAAAACTGGAGTGTGAATCCAAAAGGTAAGTTGGTGAATCAATGTAGTCTCAAAGGTACAGACAGTAGCTGTGTAACTGGATGCTCACTGAAAAGTTGATGATACATTTTATATATCTGTGCTCCAACAGAAGTTGTCTTACATTCTCTACAGATGGTGTTTATATAGTGTGCACAAGCTCAGAGTTAGAAATAGCCATTAAAAAGGCCAGAGATTTTGTGAAATTACTCACAATTACTATTGTGTAATTGGAAAGTGTAAGCTTTGCATTACATTTTATTTTATGGAACTACAGTGCAATTATACTTGTAAAAGCTATTGCCAGTATGAGGTACCTTATTTGTAAAAAATGCAAAATGCTTGTAAGGTTCCTTACTGGACAGGAGTTTTGGTTAACATACAAAAGTGGTAAAGGTGATTTCAAATCCTTTCCATCCACACTGGTAAGACTGTTGGCCTTATCTTTTTTATCTTGGGTAGTAACTCAGTTCTCCAGGGCCATTCCAAGGGAGCCAGGAGCACAAGAGGACCAAACAAACAGATGGACTGAGATACCAGAAACCTGAGCAGTGGAGGAAGGTCACCTGTTTGGAAAGTTACACAATCCTTGTGGGAGCCTGGCTCACAAGCAGGGTGATTTCAGGTGCTTCCAGGTGGGAGGTGGGCACTGCACAAGCCCTGCCCTCTGCTGCTAAAGGCATGAAACAGAATAAAAGAAAAGGAGATGACAAGATAATTGGTCATCTACACAAATTGAGACAAACTACGTATACTATGTATTCAGGGATAATTTGCACCCTTAGGAAACCCTAACAAGGAGCAGTTGCTGGCCTACTCAGAACAGAGTCTCCAAATAGGCATTCATGTGGGGAAGCATGGTTTTAATTACACAGATCTCCAGTCAATATCTGGGAGCCAAGGAAATGCAAGGATACATGAGCACTCTGTATCAGCATCATCTGGTTCAGCCAACAAGAAGCATTTCACAGCACAGGAAAAAGGAAGTTGAATACTTACATGAAGAAATAAAATAGCATTCAGGTTGAGAGCATCAGAAAAAAACAGCAGAACAAAGCAAAACAAAACAAAATCAAAAAACAAAACACAAAAACCCCACAAAAACAAAACACAAAACCACAGAAAACCCCAAAGACAGCACTCTCAAAATTACAAACTGTATGAGCTTTCATGTGTAGCAAAAATTCCTCCAGAACTGTATTTGTTGCTCATATCAGGCAACTGGGAATAACATGACAGGTTTGCAGAGTGCCTGCAGGGTGCAGTGCACATACAGGCACTGTCCAAGCCTTGTTCTTGAGGGCAAATGTTGCTTTCTGCTTGTTGCCACTGGTTCAGGACTCATTTTTATGCAGACTCGAGGCCATGTCATTAGTCTCTGCTGCTTGTTCTCAACAGCAGCTGGTCTCAGCCAGGCAGTGTCAATGGGAAAGTGACTTTCAGGATCATCATCAGCAGAAAACCCCTAAGACAGGAGGGAACCTTCCCTGTGATATGGGGCTCTGTGGGCTTGTGCAGGCCCTGCTGAGGATGAAGGCACTTTGCTGGCTGCACCAGGCATGAGGAAATCAGAATTATGGATCCCCCATCCCTGGGAGTGTTTCAAGGCCAGGTCAGACGGGGCTTTGACCAGCATGGTCTTTGTGGAAGGTGTCCCATGGCAGGAAGATTGGAACTAGATGAGATGATCTTTAAGATCCCTTCCAACCCATACCATTCTATGATTCTATGATGCCGTGATTCTTTTGCCTTCAAACACCTTCACTGGAAGATCCGGAGCTACAGTCAATAGGGAAAGAATTATTTTAATGCACATGCAAAAAATCCCATGTAAGATTAAAAGTGTGGGGAGAAGGAAAGGGCAGGAGATATGATTTCCAGCCTGTGATTCTGCTATTTGATTGATTTTTTTCTGATATGAGGCTGTTTAAATTGCAGCATCTTGGGGTCAAGGATAGAGTTACAAAATCCCTACTATTCTTGGGATGTTCTTGGGATGTTCTTGGCACTGATCTGTCTCTGACCTCTGGACGCCACTGGAAAATGGCTGGAAACAAAACACTGAGGAGGAAGGTGTGTCTGGTGTAATGGATTGAAATGCCTACAAAAAGAGAGCAGTTCCAGGAGTTCCCTGCCATCCACCCTCTTAGTGTAGTTTGTTGGGTGAGAAGTGCAGCATCACCACAGAGACATTGACCTGGCTGATTTTGTGATGGATGTTGGGCTTGGGATTGGGTGTGGGCTGACCTGATTGTATTCCAGCCCTCACTGTGCACTGTAAAAACACTTCCCAGGCCTACTGACAGTCTAACCATACTGATTCAGCACATGTTCAGATGTAAAAATCTGCTTAAATTTCACGCATTTTAATTACAGAAAAACTAAACAACAGAAACATAAGCAACAGTAAAAGCCCAGCTAAATCAAACCATTCTAAATCTCCTACAGGTGTCAATGGCCTCTGTCATCCTGGAGATAAGCTATTAATACCTGTGGCCTGCCAAGAGACCATTTCTGGTTAGCAGCATTCTTACACTTTGCCTTCTCCTCGGATTCAATGGCTCCTCAGCTCATGCTTAAAGTTAAGCTCCTTATGAAGTATGTTGCAGAGTTTAAAACATAATTAAGATTTAAGAACAGTACAAGAGCCTGTAACTGCTCATAATCCATCTCTTCTTTCTCCAGACCTTGAAAGTAGAAATAACGAGGCTTCCCAAAGGATCAATATTTTAATTTTATTTGTGTTTCAGTTCTGTTAAGGATTTAGTTCTATAAAAGTGGAGTAAGAAGAAAAGTTTGTTACACAGATTTTTGTTAAAACTGAAGCAGCAGAATAAATAGGTGGCTTCATGAAAAACTGAACCAGATCACTATTATCCTTGATGATTAATTAACATTTGTGTTGTATTAAATGTTGATAACTGCACCTGTTTCTTTAAAACATCCTCCTGGGTTTCCTGTGTGGAAAAGCAGAGGGTGAGAGGCTGATCATCTGCAGCTCAAGACAAATATTGCTGTGCCTAAGATTTGCTGGTCCAGCGTTCCAGGTGAGTCCTTGGAACAAAGTAGACAGATGATCCCTTTGTGAATTTAATGGCACTTGAATAAAATGTAATTAACCCCTTACAGTATCATATGTAGAATTGCCATCCCATTCTTTTTGTTTAGTATCACTGGGATTTTATCCATCACCTCTTGAAATCCATTGAAAAGCTCGTGGTGGCTTTGGAGCTACTGAACCAAATCTAGAAGAGCAGATTCAGTACTTTTATAATGTAAAAGAATTACTATATCTCAGAGCTGTGGTTATATTCCTGCTGGCATAAAGGTGAAGGCTGTTGGACTCAGAGCCCAACACAGTCCTGTTCACCTTTGCAGCCCTGTATGAATGATTGTGAGCAGTACTGAGGTTGGGCAAAATTTGGGGTCCAGTTGGTGCTGAAAGAGTTGATACTGTTTCTCCTTCTAGAGAGAGTGAAGCGTCTTGCTTTCCACACTTAGGCATTTAAGCAGCTAGTTGAATTTTATTTTACAGTTAATTTAAAAAAAAAGGTGCTGCCTCCACTGTCCCAATATTTGGTCACAAAACAGCATCAATATTTCTGGTTTTCCCATCTTTACACAAAGCTGGGATTAGATTTTCTACCCTACTCCTTTCCGACTTTTGGTACATATACAACTCTTTTAAGCAATACAGATTTGATTTTAAAAAAGCCAACCCAGCAGCATAAACCAAAACCAACTGTGTTCATTGAAGCGTTTTGTACATCATAGCTGCTACTTACCATTCTTATTCATCTGGCGTTTACAGAGAAAGCCTGTCTTGATATCTTGAAGGCACTTTTAATGAGTACACATCATGAATTTTCCAACTGCTTTTAGATTGAAAATGATTTCCTTTCTATTTGTCAGAGAATCATGTTATTTTACATTTTAAAAGGTTCTTGCACACCTCCCCAGCACCTGGATTGTAAGTGATTATTGGCTATTGTAGTTTGAAAATGAAAGTTGGTAGAATTTACTTCAAGCCTGTTCAACTAAATAAAAAAGTTAACTTCTGCTTAAAAAAAAAAAAGAATAAAACTGCCACATAGCGACTGTACTCTCAGCTAAATACCTGCTTTGATATATTCATGCTAAAGGTTAATTCCTTCTCTGTACAGCACCTGTACCAGCCATCCCATCCCCCCTCGCAGAATATTCAACCTGTCAGACTCCTCCTGTCAGGATGCTAAAAGTTTATGAGGGTTCAAAGTGTGGACAGGTCAAAATCATCAAGGAAAATCCATTCAGGTTTCTTCAACACAGAAATAATTTCTGGTTTGGGAAACTCCCTGATAAAATTGGTTGGAGACTGGAAGGCAGTCTGGGAAAGTAGCATGTTGTCTTGTGCTCAGCCTCATCCCAGAGCAGCTCATTTTGGACACTGGAGACCAGGCTGGGTAAACCTTTGCAACCCCTATTTTTAACTCTTATGTTAAATGGACTAATTTTAAAACCACTGCAAAGGTTACTTGGGCTTTGGAAAGTTTCAGAATGGCAAAGGTAAAGCTTAGTTTCATGAACAAACTCTACAGGCAAAATCCATGAGAGTGGGAAGGCAAGTAAGTGGGAAAATTTACTCTATTGGGTTAAGTTAGTCATTTCCAAACCCTAAGCCTAACTGCCAAGCACTGAGCAGTAACTATTAATTTTCTTTCTTTTTCAAACTGTAGATACATTAGAAGTATTTCCTTATTTTATTGTTCTAATACTACTAAAGATGAGTATACTCAGCACTGACCTGCTCTGCCAAACTAGCCAAGGAACTCTCAGTTTCAGAGGGAACAGATGGAGGCTCCTGCCTGTAAGTTCAGGGCTGCTGTGTGATCACCACTAATCGGGTGACTTCACTGACTGGGCAGTTTGGTGTAAGAAAATAGTGCATATTTTAGTCATACCCTTGTAAAACTTCACTTTGCATTTGAAAATATTTGGAATGAAGAGAAATAATGATCTATCTCTACCCTCATTGAATAGACAATTGAGAATATGAATATTAAGATGCTCAGTCTAAAGAGCTACTGATTGATTTGCTGCAAGTTACTGTGAATTAGTCTGCAAGGAAGAAAACAGGATTACAATTTAAAGATTGTAATTCAATGGCTTAGAATTTGTACCACTTCCCATTCTCATTACATTTGCAGGAATTAAGCACTTCTGTCACACAATTTAGCACTAACTAGGATAAAAGAGATTTATCATTTCTGTTGTTATTTTGATGATCACACAGTCAAAGGCAGAGAGCAGCCAAAACCATCGTTATTTTTAATGTTGGTTGGTGACATGCATTACTGTCTGGGCAAACATGGCAGGGAGTGGAAAGGACCACACCCCTTGGATGGTCTGAAATTAAAATCTTGCTTTGATGGTTTAGCAAAGCAAAGCCATAACTGTGCTGGCAAGCAGCCTGCTTCCCACCGTGACCCCTGCAGAGTGAACATCCTCCCAGCATTGCAGGGATGATGGAGTTAAAGGCTGCTGCTCTCTGTGGTGTGGTTGCCCATACTTGGAGCCCTTTTCAAGTGTTCCCACTCCGAATCCAGTGCTGGGGTTTGTGGTCAGACTATTAATAGTGGCCTTTGAGCGGATTCCTTGAAACGGGAGGCTCGGCAGAATCCTGGCACTTCTCTGGGCTTAAGCAATTTAATGCTCATGCCTGGGATTTAGCATACAGTCTGCTCAGTGTTCATATTCAAGGACAAATTTGCAGACAGGGAGCAGAAAATGACTTGATTTCTAGCTAGCTATCACATATGGCTGTTCAGTTTTTGTGTGAGATCTTTACAGAGAGATCTAAGAGTTGTTTTCCAAAACTCACCAGCAGAGAATATGATGGCAGTTCTTATGCAGAAACAAACAAAGCTCTACTTATGCAGGAAAGCTGTTTGTTTGTTAATGACCTTATGTAGGTAATGGCTAGTAGTAGTGATGGCAATTCATTGCTTGGAACATATTTACCCAAAATACTTGTATTTATTTTTGGGGAAGATGACATATACTGACTTCTTCAGTGCAGAAATAAAGAAATATCTGTTGTGCTTTACAGAACAACTGCCTTTATTCTCTCTTTTCCTCTGTCCCCTGAGCTTTAGAGTATGACTATTTAATTAAAAAGATTGAATGAGAGACCAAGTTTAATTTTTTTCTAAACAATAAACTCCAACATATTCAACAATGTCTCATGCCTTCCTGGCATTTTGACGTACGCCTGCAGCAGAGTCTATTGAATTTGGTATGTGACTAAAATCTAACAAAGAACACTGTCTACTGAACTTTAAATCTGCTTGGTTAAATCATTCAATGTGCTGTACAAGTTGTACAGCTGAAATTGAAAATAAGCAGAGCCCTTACAAAACTTGGCCAAGAAGCAGCTTAGCTAAAATTCTCAAGATACAACTTAGGAGCTCTGGGGTAATTTTTACAGTAGAAAACTCACTGAAATGATTACTCTATATGAATCCATCTTATTTTTTGCACTTGTTATTTATTCATACTCCATTAATACTTAAATCTGTGAGAAATGTGTTTGGTCGGATCCTTGCAACCAATTGCCACAATGCTTGTTATTTGGGTAAATATATTACTGCAGTAAGAACCCTGTCTGACTGGGCTGCAGAACTGGCTCAGCATTGACATCCATACAGTTAGACAATAAATCCTTCTTCCGCAGGATTTAAAAAAAAAAAAAAAAGAAAAAAGCCCTGTACTCGAAAAATAGAAGTGTTCTTTTGCATCTCTAGTACATCTGTTTGTCAGACAGTACTCTGCAAGGGAGACACTTCCATCTATTGATACATTGTAAATGATAAATAAAAATAACAATAAGGCAGTACATTATCACATTTAAATAACAAGCAAAATACAAGGCAACACCCACTGACCTTTGAAAGATCTACAAAGACTACATTTCATGGTAGGTAGGTCCTGGAGGAATGGGCAAAAGGAGATGAGACTACTCTTAGAAATCTTGTGAAATGCTGTTTGCTATAAATCCCGGGCTAAGGATTCAGCTTTGGTCAAACTCTGTTGAAAGTAGTGATTGGAAATAAAAAGTGAGCATATTTATGAGCTGTTTAATACAATAATCTGAAGCCATGTTAAACTTAAATGACTTGTTCCACATGGAGATTGCACCCTGAATTATAGCAGGGCAGTTATAATGAAAATAGCAGGTGTCCTATTGCTTTTTGGTCAATTACCATAGTTAATGAATGAAGCAAATTTTTTATTACAATTTAATTACCCAAGATTGTTCAGCTCACTTGCAGCATCTGTTTTTTTGAAAGAGCCTGCATGTTGAACCCAATTTTTTAAAAATTAGGTCATCTAGAGCACAAAGAGCTTGATCCAGCACTGTGCATGTGAACTTCTCTACCCAGAAGGATGGGAGATGAGCCCCAGTGTTGGGGACTGCATCCTCTTGCATTTCAGAGGGGAAATATTGCACCCACCTTAGTGCTGGTCTTCCCACCTTCTCACTTTTTGCTGGAGCTGTGTCTCAGCACTGTATTTCTCAGCACCAATGACCATGACCAGCAGCAGCAGAACAATGGGATTTATATAACTACAGTCTCTGGTTTCAGGCTGTGACCTCTGCACACATGTGAAGTCAGTTGCCTCAATTGTTGAGGAAAGAATTCCTGTTATAAACTTTCCTTGGATGTCCGTCCTGATGCTCCTTCTGATGCTGTACCCCAGCCAAAATGCTCAAGTGGTACTATTAGCCTGTACACTCCCAGCCTGGTGGGCTCTAGCTCAAACAGAAGGGGCTCAGCTCTTACAAATGGGATGTCTGGATGCCACGAGAGCATCTCACTACACTGTGCAGCCTTGGCATATCCGTTGCAAAATATCCTTATGGCTCACTGGGCAGGAAGTATCTGTGGTACTGAGAGGCACTCCTGCTACCAGAAGATATCAACTCAACAAATTAATTATTGAGTAAAACTCTGTGGTCAGACTAAGTAATCACAGGGATCCCTTCTGCCCCTAAAATCTATTATCTTAATTCTCTTTTACCCTAAGGCCATTTTACACCCCTCTAGCAATGTAAATGGACCTTAAGGATTGAATATTTATATCCCCTTTGAGGTATTTTTATGTTGCCAGAGTGATGTCTCAGAAACCTTTGTGTGAATGAGAATGAGGAGCTCTGAGTCCCTCAATTGCCATGCTGGAAGTTGGCTCAGGGGCTGGGGTTTTGCTTGATTCTCTGGTTTTCCATGTCTGATCATGTAGACTGTTTGGGAGTCCTTGTTTTAGTATTTTATTAACATTGATTCATGTAACTTTGTTTATGCCTTTTGTGCTGGGGATTGACTAGTTGATGACATAACCAATTAACCACCTGCCTTTGGCATAGTGCTAAAATCAAGGTATATATTTTTCCAACGTGTGCTGTGAAATCATACCAACCTGTGGAGATGTGAAAAGAAACCAAAGAATAAATTTAAAATGGTCTGGATTTTAATCTTGGAAACAAGTCCTAATGGCTCTCAGCCAGACATCAGATGTTTCTGGGGTGTTGGTGAATCTCTGCTGGTGAGAATCCGAGTGCCACCAGGAGCTGAGTTTGAAAGTAGAACTACTTGACCTAAGGTTGCCTATTAGTGGTATTGTGGTTATGTGTCCAAAATTGGTGTTTCTCCATTAAAACCTGCAGTAGGATGGCCCTGATATGTGTTGCACATGCACACTCTAGTAACAGCTTTATCTTTCTTGTGGCCTAAATGTAATCCAATAATAAACTAAAATTCCTGGTGGGTTCTTAGATTAGATGAACATCTGCTTACTAATCTGTTTTTAAATTGTGTAGTGGCTCTTTCCTGTAAGCTTTTCACTTGGATGAAAAGATAGTAATAAATAAATAAATAAACGACTCAAAAACCAAAAGAGAAATTCTGGTGCTCCAGATTCCTGCTGTCTAAACACTGGCATTCAGCATTTCCTGGAGCACAGCACTGCTCCCTGCACAGAGCTCTTCATTCTGCTAACAGCAGCCCAAATGCCTCCTACAGAGAGGACTCTTTTTATTTCACTGGGCACTGGATGCAGCGTACAAGCCACGACACATGGCAGGAGAAAAGCAGACATCCGAGGACAGATTCCTCTGTTGCATAATTCCACAGCTGAGAAATGTGCCAGGGAATGCAGAATTATGACCAAGAATTTTTTTTCCAGCTTTCCTTCTCATTGTCTTTGTAGCCCAGTAGAAAACTGTGACAGCTGGAAATGAGGGAAAAAATGGAGCTTTATTGCTTACCAGAGGAGTCAGATGGCCTTCAGCAATTATTGTAAGAAGTGAGAAGTGCTCCTTTTCAATGGATCTATTGCAAACCTGTGGACCTGGGCTGTATATCTGTAGGGATGGCTTTTTAGTCCCAAAGTGCTCCTGAGCACTGGTAAATGTCTCCAAGATCTTCCCTCTTGCAAATGCAGAAGTGCAACTACTTCTGCAAGTGCCCAAGCCATTGTTATACCTCCTCGGAGCAAGGAATAGCAAACTGGGACGAGCTAAGCTTAAAACTGAAAACAGACCCCGAAGTGGAAGCTGTTTAAAGAAAACAACAGGGAATAACTTCTGCTGCTGTTGCTTCTGGGTTGTTTCTTTTGTTTTAATTTTTATTTTGGAATACAGGACCTGTTGGCAGTGCATGTCCCCAAGTATTCCAGTGGCTGCCACTGCCCAGGGCTGTTGGGGGCACACGGTGGCAGCATGGTCTGACCACCTCAATCTGGAGAGAGGTGTGGAGCCAAAGTGAGGGGAGCATCAGCAGACCAGGAATGTTGATCGCAGCACAATCAGCCTTGTTGCACAAGTGCTTTAATGAGGCAACAGGCTCCTCAGAGCTCATTGCTTTGGATTGCACCATGTCACCTTCTGTCACACTGCGTGAAGCCCTAAGCCAGGCTGACATGGTGGAACTCAGGGGATCTTCATGTGGACTGTTATTACATGCTCTAGTGTGGGAGAAAATCAAAGTGTGCCTCTCCTGGCATCAGGTGCTCACTTGCCATTCTGCAGTGGCCCTGCAGTTCAGCTTCCAGCAGGTGGTCAGCAGGGTAGGTGTTTGGAAGAACTGGGATATTTTCATTAAGCAATTTCAAATCTCATTAGCAAATTTTCATAAAGTGATAATGCAGTGGCAATATTAGCTGTATTAATCCAATATGAAAGTCACTCTCATGCTAGGGAAAAGTGCTAATAAAAGTCTTTCATTTTATACAGTCTAGCAGCACGTGCATCAGTGTGCTCTTAATGAAATGTTGCAGAATTTTAATCTCCCAGAATCAGTTCAAAGCTTTGGAATACAGTGAATTAATACCAATTGAAAGTTTTAAAGTTCATCTTTACCTTCACAACAACTGCCAGCTCTTAGTAAAACCAATATTTTTACTTTAAAGCCCCCCAGAAAACTAAACAAACCCCCCAAAATTTTCATTTAAGCCTGACAAACATAAGGGATTTGTGTTGTTGTACAGCATCAGATAAAATCAACATCCAGAACTGTGTTTCAGTTGCCAGGACGACAAACCACTGCCACACACTCAGCCCTGTGGACTGTGAGGGAGATCAAACCATATATGATGGATCAGCTCAACCACCAGCCCCAGTGACAGACAGCACGGCTATGGTGATTTCTGGGTGATGCTCCTGCTTGGCCAGTACTTGATCTGAGGGAAAAATACAGGGCCACACCTATTTCTGGTTTAATCTTTAGATGTTAAAGCTTTCTGTAAGGAGATGAATTACATGATGCATCCAAATGTTTTTACATTTTGCAAGCCACTGGCTTTCCTCTTGCTCAGCTACTCTGCTCGTGGTATGAAATCTGTTTTGTAGAGTAAACCATCCAAAGTCCATCTGAAATCAGAAGCCATGTCTTGCTGAGTGACTGATTGCAGAGGCAGAGGGAATAGGTGCAGGGCAGTGCTTGCTCATCTCCCAGCTGGTCCCACCCTGGTGGGTCACAGAGAGACAGAGCAGTCCTATCAGCAAATGGGTGAGCCCCTCTGCCACAGTGTCCTTGTTCAAGCTGTCCCCAGTGCAGATGTCAGGCCATAAACTCAGGCTCCAATACATGCAGGCCCTCTGGGGAAGGAATAAAAATTGTGTTTAATTCCAGGCTCAGCCCTGTGTCCTCTCCATGTAGGGAACATCAGCTGGTGCTGAGGCACAGTGCTGGGTCCGAGGTGGGGTCAGTAATTAATTCCAGCAGTGGATACTGCTACAGATAGGACGAGTTTATGCACAACGAATTTAATTAGGCTCTGGTTTCTCTTTACTGTTTCATCAATTAGTGTGAGCATACAGTGGTTTGTAAAAGGATCAATAGGGTGGGGTTTTAATTACTTAGAGAACATTGTTTACATTATTTATCCCATGGTCAGTCAGGTGGTTTGTGTTTGTAAAAGAGAGTTGGAAGCTAAAGGGCTGCTGCAGCAGCTTTGGTGGGGCTGGTTAACCTCTCATTGTGTAAGGAATGCTGCTCACGTGAGTAAGTGCTCTGTAGTTTTGTCAAGAGATGTAGATAAATGCTGCCTAGAAGTAATCAGTTTCTTTAGTTTCATTCTGCATAAAGAGTTTCTAACTTTAAAGACTCTTTTCATGAATGGGAAAATATGAAATCAATTCCATTTATCTGAATGAATCTTTCAGCGAGCTCAGGGTTTAGTGTGGGGGCACTGCAGGCAAAATGTAACAAATGCAGCAGTATAAAAATGATTAAAGCATGATGAGCAAGGTTATAGAGATAAAAATGAGTGAAAGAATCAGAAAAGTGCAAACAAGAAATCTGTGCAATACTAAAGGGTTTGTCTATTTTTCATGTTTACTTCAGTGTTCATAATTTTCTGGTCCATCATCAATCACTGTCAATTTGAAAAAGTGCTACACTTAAGGTCATTTATTCAGGGCTATTGGAGGCTAAAATTATGCAGTTTCAGTCAAATATACATGAATAAAGACTGTCATTTCTGATTAATGACATGTGACTTCAGTGTCTTACAGAATCATCTTGCCATCCAAGCTTTACAAAAAGGTTATTATGTAAAGCCTCTTCCATAATATATCTACTTTTCCTCTTAGAACACTGCAGAAGCCATTTTGCTCACATTAAAATCAGTGCAGATATCCCTTATGCTAGTGGTAATTATTCCACAGATTTGGAGCTTGCCAGAATAAGTAAATTTTTGTGGAACTCAAAATTGCATTACTAAGGATGATTACCAAGCTTGTGGTTTTTGGTGCTGTTTCAGAATTTGCTTTTTATTTTAGGTTTAAGAGAAAGCCTAGTCTTTTATTGGGAAAAATATCTATAGAAAACACTAATCTTATGCAAAGTATTCAAAAACAACATCACATATGGCATTTCAGCATTAATTACTGTTTTTTATGATTCACCATTTCCCTTATCTCCCAGTGCATAATGCAGCCCCTGAGTGTGTTGCTGTGAGGAAGGAGAGTGGCTGAGTTTAGAAACTTAAGGGAAATGTCAGAAAAGGAGAGAGGAGGGAAAGGAGAAGCACCCGTGCCAGGGGCTGCAAGAACTTTCCCCGGCCAGCCCGTGCTCATCAGTGCTCCCAAGGAAAATCTCTGGCTGCTCTCAAGCAGTGTGGGGAAGCACAGACCACAGAGTGCCATATGTGCTGCCACAGCTACTTCTCACTCCTGCAAGTGGACTCATACAGCAACCATCACACAGGTTGGCTCCTCTCAGAGCTGTTTTTTCACTCCTGGACAGATCATCCCTCTGGCACTAAAGTTTTGTTCTGAGGGAAAAGAGAGGGAGTTCCTTTCTCTGCTGTTTTGCCTCCTGTTGCTTGTGGCAGGGGTAGAGTTTGAGGTCATGCTTTGGTGTCTCTAGGTACCCAGAGAAGATGCTGCAGGGAAACTCCATGTATTGCTGTTAGAGCCTCTCT
Organism: Rhabdornis inornatus; assembly: GCA_013397075.1. Classification (NCBI taxonomy): domain Eukaryota; kingdom Metazoa; phylum Chordata; class Aves; order Passeriformes; family Rhabdornithidae; genus Rhabdornis; species Rhabdornis inornatus. The sequence continues at coordinate 85,016 of VWZS01007473.1, read as the reverse complement.
CTTCAGTGCTTCATGGTATCCAGAGAAACATTAATGGTTTCAAACCTCCAAATTTCCATTTCTATAGCAGGTGTGATAGTAGTAAGGCTGCACCTGTATTTATTAGCCAGCAGAAACTTTTATCCTGGTGGTGTTGCTGGTAAAAGGCACTGCCCCATCAAAATATGTAAGGGCTTTCTCTGAAGTCTGGTTCTTGCATAGAAACCTGGAATTGTTTTCCTCTTTCTTGAAGGGCATTAGCAAGGCACACGTCTTCACTTGAGTAGCCACAGAACAGAGGGAAGTGTGACAAAGATGGGACCAGAGCTACTGCTGAGAGCCCACAGAGCTGAGCAGGCAGTAACGCAACTCCCACCCTGGGTCATCCTTTAAAATCATCTTTTAGTTCCCCTAATTAGAAAAAAATGTGCAGTGAGCGAGTGTTCCTGCCAAACACCTTCCCTGGCCCTTCTTTTCTCTGTGTGCCTACACGTCTGGCTCAATACCAACTCATTACATGAGCTCAGGTGCTACATAGGCTTGCATTTTCTAGGAGGAGAATTTTTCTGGTCTTGCCTTTAGCCCTTAGTAGCAATCCCCATCTTTTCTGGAAGGGGTCAGGCTGTGCAGGAGGGCTCCCAGTGCTGCTGCTGCCAGTGCAGTGCTCACAGGCCTGGGAATCCACACTGATGCCACTGTTTGCTAACTGTGGTGAGCCCTGTGCTACAGCTCCGTGTGTCTCTGCACACAGTAATAAAAACTGACTTGGGATAATCCAGTAGAAAGGCCTAACAGCCCAATGAATCGATATTTATCATATCATGTCAGAACAGAGCTATTGGTCCACACTCTCCCCTTGAAACCTCCTAGTTTTACTGCTTTTTGCTTTTTACTATGGTTTAAAAGACTAGAATCTGTAGTTTGTATGCATTCCATACTATGCGTGAGGGGAGTGACAATATAAAGTACAAAACCTAAGATGAGGAATTTTATTTTTAAAGATAACTATTTGTCTAAGACATAATTTTTTAGATTTCTCAAAAAGATTAAGGTAGAAAATTGTGTTGCTGTGTAGATCCACAACACATTGCACCTCTACCTTTCTATTTTGTTTGTTCCGGTTACTTTCACTTTGTTTGCCCTTTGACTTAAATGGAAACAGATTTTTTAGAGTAATTGTCGAGACAGACAGAATGCTCCTTGGGAGCTGTATTTCCAGCCCCATGAGGTGCCAGTGCTGGTGAATGTGCTCTGAGCTGAGTACTTGGGAAGTGACTGATTGCTGGTCCATGACAAACAGCTTTTGGGTGGGACAGTTTGAAGTGCACAGCATCTCCAGGAGGCTCTGAAAGCCAATCTTGTAGTTGCTATTTTGTCTCTAAATGCCTATTTTGTAAAAGTCTCCTTTTGCTTTGCTTCCAGCAATGCTTGAGAAGTTGCTGAAGTGCTTTCCTTTACTTTTCCCTCACAGCCAATTGAAGGTTCAAATATTATCCCTGCATGCTGCAAATTTTGATCATTATCCAAATGGGTGAATAAAGTAGGTTCAATGGAAACTTCCCTAAAATGAATGCTACTTTTCTGAAAGAAAAATGCAATTTTGTTCCATTTCGTTTGTATTTATTGTTCATGGTGCTGTTATTAGAGAGACCCACACATCTGGGTAGAAGTGTTATGCAGTGTTTAGTGCTTAGGAGCTACAGACACAGTAAATGAACTGATTTAACAACCTGTCACCTTCTGCTGAGTAAGTGACGTGTTATGGCAATGTGATTGCACAGGGCCTGAGTGGATGCAGAACATCCCATCCCAAAGCCTTTTCCTGCTAGGGCATAGTACTAGCTCCATGCATATTTCACTGCCATTAATACACACATTAACAAATCCTAATTCTATGTATATCACACTGACAATCACAAGAAACATGGTCATAAATTTAAGCAGTGACAGCATCCAAAGTCATCAGAGGTACACTACACAGTAACTACCCCAAAATGCATGCCCACCCACTTACAGTGTTTGTTACATACCTTAGTGTTATCTATTAATTCTGCTATTAATTTTACCTAATGCAAAAAAAACCCCAAAAAGTAGTGCTCAAACTCTGAAGGTGTTGCTAGGAAGATAAATTGCATTAAGTCAGATAAGATCAAGAGGAAAAATAAAATCACATGCGAAGGGAGAAAGATTTTGGAAGATCAATAGACAACAACAGTAAGAGGAATGTGAAAAACCTCCTATTTGCATTGTATAGTATGACATTGTCCTATTTTATGCAGTTTTTTCTCTGCAAATCAAATTATATCCAGAATCATGGCATGATATAGTTGAATCAACTCTCATCAATTTTGTTTAAGGACTACAACACAGGACATCTGTAATACAAGACTGTTCATATTTCTTGTGGTTCTGATACTATTAAAGCTACTTAAGTGTCATGACATGTTTATTTATGAGATCATCAAAGCCACTTAATAACTTTCTCTTGGTTACTTGTTTACATCTGTGTAATACAGAGCCAGATTGTGCAGCCCACAGCCACATCGGTGAGCACTTTCTCATGCAAGTTGTGCCACTGACATAAGGGTTGCACAATCTGGCCCACAATGTATCAAAATACACGAGGCCAAGATCTTATCACTTACAATCATGTAAATCTGGCTTTAATCCATTTAAGCTCCAAGTTAGGCACCCAGATATAAATCAGTGAAATTTGGTTGGCTTCAGTATTTGTTTCAGCAGAGCTGCTCTGATTTACACTGGGAAGATCAGGCCCATTAGATTTGCAATTTAGAAATGCATTTGCTCCACTAGATGTGTAAATGTTGCCATAACCAAAATTAACATAGCCACAAAGAAAGATTATTTTCAACACTGGCTATTTAAAATATCTCTTCGCACAATATAAACAAAGAGAATTATGTCAGAGTAGAGGCAAGAAGGTTTAAGAGTCGCATATGTCTTAACCTTTACACTGGCTATGAGTACATCAGTTCCTACAAGATGAACTGCATTATAAAGTAAATAGATCTGCTTTAAAGAAAGGTCACGACACATGTTCTGCTAAAATCTAATTTCAGTCTATTGCCCTATAACCTACTGCTCTCTTGAATACAACAGATATAATAGTAAAGAGCCTGCATTTAATTATCTCTAGTATAAAGCCTCCTTATCCTCCTGAGAATATTCACAGGGATAATAGAAGGTATTCTCAAAATTCTGTATTTACCTCTGTATAGTGAGTGCATTCTGTTTTAACTGTCTTTCTTGCTTTCTGGAAATGTTATTTTAGCACCTCTTCTACCCTTAATCCAATTTTGTATTACTTTTATGTCCTGGAAGCCTAGATTGTTCTACAGACCCAAGCAAATCCTATTGCAGTGCTGTTAGTGGTAGGTTCCTGTGAGTGCAATAAGAGCATCATTTGCTCCTCAATCTTATGTGCACAAACTGTTTGCAGCTGCCTGTTTTAAGATGAATTATATTAGGATTCAACAGCTTAATAATAACATTAATTTTGCCTGGTAAAAGCCAGAAGAGCTTTAAAATGAAGGGTACTTGCCATAGTGTCAGTGTTAGCCTGGCAGAGAAACACCTACAGATAATATGTACAGTTAAGTAAGAGAATAATTTAGATGGGCTTAGTCATATTATAACTGATGTGCCCTGCAGTCCTAAATCAATGTCATTTGGAAAGGAGATTGATGGTAAGTTAGCTTTCATTGGTGATCATTCAAGCACTGGCCTAAAATATTTAAGCAAACTTCAGGAAACAAAAGAGTAAAACACCTGTCTGTCGTTCAGATCTACATGAGGACATTTTTGTCCCATGAATGACACTGCAAACAGGTATGTGCAAACTATATTATGAACTGGTATTTACTGGCCTAATTACTGAATAAATCAGAGTAATTCCATCAAGATCCAAGAGCAGATCAGGTCTGAACTGCCCAGAGCGATTTTCCTCACCTGGATCCCAGGATGGACTGTCCTGGAGGATGCTTTGTAAAGTATCCTCTGTAAAAATTACCTAAATTAAAAAAATTAAAATTTGATCCTCTGTAAAAATTACCATTTTAGCAGGGTTTAAGAGGTTGCTAACTTTGCATATGGGTAAGGATCCACTCCATGTAGTTTGACTCCAGGAAATGACTGAGCTGACAACATTCATAGCACACGTTTCTGCCTTTCTTCCTCCATCCAGCACCAGCTCTACTGTCTTAGGATGGTTGTTTAATATGTAGGTGGATTAAAACATCATATATTTATAAATATACTTCCCTGGAGTCTTTTCCATTGAAGACAGTGATAGTCATTTAAGGTAATATTCTGCCATCATTTAAAACTCATCGCTCATGGTGAAGTCCAGGATTTTGGGAAAAGAAAAAGAATTGCAAAAAAGGAAAAGAGAAAAGGGAAAGGAAGAAAAGGAAATGGGATGGCTCCTAAAGCTGTCTCAGGAAAATGAATAGCCTGCATTCCTACATCTGTCAGTAGCTTGGGGATTGGCTTAGAAATGACTATGAAATCGTTACACAAAAAGATGTGACATTCTCTTTGCTTATGAAGTGTCCTGCTGTGTTATTGTCTTGTTGGAACATGCTGCTTTGGTAGAGTTTATGGCAGAAGATCCTTGTAAAAAGCACATCACTTTGGGTATCATTGCACAGTTGATGCTATACCCATGAAGGTCCTCCCGGCTGCCAGCCCCCAGTAGCTGAAGCACAGGAAGGTCTTGCAGGCACCAGATGATTAAATCCTTTGCTCTGGGCTCTGTGTGCTGATGAGCTTAGTAGCACTATTTGAATATTTCAAGGAAAACAAACCCAAACTAACTAAAAGAAAAAAAAATTACAAAATGATAAATACTTATGTCAGCTGTTTCAGTCTTTCTGCTTCTCAATTTCCTAGACATGTCTCCAAAAAGGCTTCACACTTAGTGAAAAGCCACAGCACAAAATGAGTTACTGGGACACTGGCTCCTGCATATTTATTTATATATTATTTATGCTTCTATGTCTCCTTCAGGGATCCCTGTGGGTCCCACTTTCAGTCTGGGATTGCTGTGATCCCTTTGTGGAAGAAAAGGGCTGAGATGACCCCTCTAGGGTGGGGACAGAAGAGGGGCTTTGAGCAGCCTCCCTTGAGGCTGTGTGGATGTCATGTTTGGCAAGTCCATGGAAGTGTTGTAACCTGGTGCAGTTTGGAAGTAGAAAAGATGTGAAGGCATGTGACTGTGCTGATGGAGCTGCCTTAATCTTACCCAAAGGAGAACAATAAATTCCACCTAGAAGCAAGAAAATGTCTCTAATTCTCCTTTAGGGAGAATCTCTATAACTAACTTTCCTATTGCAGTGCAGTGAGACCTAGCAGTCTCTGCAGAGACTCCTGGTTTTACTGTTTCAAATTTTCTTGGAAATCTTAATACTTCCACACAAGAGAGTTCCTTCTGGGGCATTAAAATACAGATCCCTAGGACTTCCCTTCCATTTCTTGCAAAAATAATGGTAATTACCAAGAATGAGTAGCAGGTTCAGTGCTTATTAGTCTTACTTTTTAAAAATCTGAAACAAATGTTTTTTCTTCCACTGTAACTGATCATTTTAATTTCCCTTCTTTGTCTGTAATAAAAATTGACGTTAAAGGATGCCTGAGGCAGTGTAATGAGAAAATGAAATTAGTTTTTCAGTTGGCTGGTCAAAAGCATTTTATACATGATAATAAACAGTTTATTTTACTCTTTTGCTTATGACATAATAAATGATAAAAACATTTTCCTGAAATAGATATTGCCCACTTTTCTACAGAGAGCTCAAGCTGGGATTTTTCCATTCATGGAGTCCCATAACTCTAGGAACTGTCTGCTTTCTTGATCTACTTTTCTTAACCTTTTTTTGGGCAGCACACAATAGTGCATCTCCACACCAAGCATGACCAAAAGCTTAAGGCTTTTTTCTTCCTTCTTGAAAACATTTCTCAGAAGTGATGGGTTGATTACACTGTGTAACCCAGGAGTAAATCTATGTCAAGGCATTTCTGAGGAGTCTCAGAATTTTGTATGGTATCCTTAAAGCCATGCCCAGCCCTGTATTTGACCCAAATGGTGCTGGTTCTTCTGCAAACACTGGAGCCCAGAGAGAGCCTGAGCAGGAGCTGGACACAGCCTGGCAGTCCCACTGCATGAGATGGGCACCTTTCCCCCCCTCTCCTTAAACTTGGGCAGGGTGGGAAGCCAGGGTGTCAATGGTTTACATAAATTCTTGATTGACAAACTATCCAGTCTTCTGAGGTCATATTGAACATGTTTGCAGGTTCAGGGAAAGAGAGGCTTAGTTGTTGTTCAGGGTTCAGTGGAAGCTGTGACCACTTTGAGAGTTGTCCCATTTCAGCTGCCTCCCCCCACATTCATCCTCGCATGAATTGTAAAAGCCTTTTCTTCACAGAGGCTCTTTCTAAGTGAACATATGAGACTCATTGGTTTGTTTGGATTGGTTTAGATTGATTATAGTGGCTTCTTCAAAGCAAGAAATCAAAATAGGTGAGTGCTGAGATGAACACATATTGATAAATGTAGTTACATATATGAAATGGGCAAGAAAAAGAGAGAAAAGCTGAATTTCTTGCACATGATTCTTACAGTTCTCGACAGCTCGAACTCCCACATGCTTGAATAGTTCAATAGTGGATTAGTGTGATGTCTGCTTGGTGGATCCTGTGGGGCACAGGCTCAGCAAGAGACACATCAGTCAGGATTCTGGGGACAGCTTGTAAACTGTGCAACTCTACCAGCAATCCCACTCCAATCAAAGTCAAACTTGGAGATGAAGCAAGTGGGGGGGAGAGAATGCTTTATATTTATGCTCCCATAATTTATTTTCTTAACTGTGATTAGTCCATTTCTACAGGATACTGCCAAAGAAGGATTTATTTGTAAAAGGATATGAACTTCATAAAGCAAGCTACAGCATACCTTATTAGAAAGAAAGAAAAGTAGAATGGACATGTAAGCATTGAACTGAAAGCTTGATTATGTATTTATTTTTACTGAAGCCCATGGCAAGGCTGCCATTATGTTTAATAAAGCCAGGGAGTTTCCTATTAACATTGGGGCCTGATCTTTTCCCTGTGCTCAAGAAAAAAAGAAATGTCTCACTAAGGTACGTGCACAACTTGCTTGTAAATGGAAAGTGATTCTGTTAAATTGCACCCTTTTGGTGGAAAAAAAATTCTGCTGTTAAAAAAATATTGACATCTTTGGAATCTTAACAACAATACCAGTAATATTAATATTCCAGTTAACATTTATTTATTAACTTTTGCTACGTCCCAAGACAGTTTGCACTAGAATAATAAAGGTTTAACAACAAAGAACCTGTTTGCAAATTCCTACTCATAAACCTTATCCCACTGATATTACTAGGAGTCTTCATGAAAGTGAAAGTTGCATTTTTGGTAAGACATGCTACATCTGTATGATGAGTGAAAAATCTTAATATGTGGGTGTAAGTATATGTTAGAAACAGAGCTGACATTATGGTGCTCATGAATCCTGCAAACCAACACAAGTCCTAATGCAATACATAGAAAATGAATATAAAGATTTAAAATAAAGAATGGTTTAAATTTCTGTTGGAACTCCTCAAGTGGTCACCTGCTTGAGTTCCCAAGGGGAGCCTCGCTATGCCAAGGGTGGAGGCATTTACAGATGTTTTGTATCTGTCCTCAAAAGTCTCAGCAGGGAGAGCCATTGCATTTCCCACTCCTCCTGGGCTTCCCAGTGCTCCCCATTGAGACCATCACGGTTCCCCTCTGTGCCAGTGTCTTCCACAAATGCTGAAGATCACTGCTGATCTTCACTCATTGCTCCCTCCCTCTGTCTTACTTCTTTCTGCTAATCAGTGCAAGTTTAATTTTTCTTCTTGAAGGGAGTGAAATTCAAACTCAGCCCAGGTACCTTTTCTCAGCAGGATATTATTAGGGTAATTAAATACCAGAAGTGATTAACCAGGAGTATGGTAATCTGTTCACTCTTTAATATTCTTAAATCACAATGTATCTGCTGGTATAAATGCAGACTACTTGGGTGGGTTTTTGGTGAGTTTCAGTGGCCTCTGCTGACAATTACAAAACTTGGTTGGAAACATTAGTTACAGATATCTCACAGCTTTTAGGAAGCAGCTCACTGGCTATCCAGGCAGCCGTGTTCCTCCTCATATATGTGAGGAAGTCCAGGAACATGAGAAGAAATACAGCCCTTACATGCAAGGTCCCTTTTCTGCTGCATAGTGGATATTTGAGTGCTCAGTGCATCCCTACTGTGCTCTGCTGGACTACAGCTATACTTTTCCAGCTCAAAACCCAGACCTGAAAAAGTTCTTCCTTGTTTTCGTTCTAGCACAGACTTAGAGATGGTAAGAAAGGATATAAAATTTCAAATCCAGCTGATGCATTAAGACTGATTCCTTAACTCCATGAAAGTACAAATGAGTTCTCTTTTGTCATTCCAGATATCCTTCCTGAGTGTGATCTAATTTTGGAGGTGGTGAATATTCACTTGTTGCATATAGGTAAAGATAAAATAAGGGGCTTGATAGCTGTGTAAAGTCATGGCTCAGGGCTGCTACTTAGGCTAAGCAGAAGGAGCTATGGGAGAGTGAGCTGGGATAGGGGCAGAGAGAGCTGAGAGATGTGAGAGGTGCCGTGTGACTGCCACGTGTCCACATCCTGGGGCATCGTGGTTGGTTGGCTTGGGCTTGTTGTGCCTTAAAACTGTGTAAAGTGATAATGGGCTAACTGCTGGAAAACGCCTGATTTTGGCAATAAAGGGCTCTCACCTGCACCTGCCTGGGGACTCTGTGTCACTTTGCTTTGTACATTCACTCTTAAATTTCTCAAGGTTGCAGTTACCCAGGAATTTTCTTCAGATAGACAGAAAACATTTTAGCAAACATGATCACTGTGGTAGCAATAGCAAACCTGTATAGAGCTATAATTAAAATAGATTTTTTTCCTGTGGATAATCTAGTTTTGTTTTTTTTTTTTTTTCCTCCAGTGGTAAAAATTGAGGGAGCTTCTGAAGAATACATAATTCATGCTTTGTATTCCTAGCTTTTATAAGAATTTAAATTCTAAATTCCTGAAGGTTGTTTTTTTTTCTATGCAAGAAATGCAGCTATTTCCTAATTTTCTTGAAAATGAACAAATTGATGTTCTAGCTAAAATGACTTCTGCCTCTGCTTAGCATTTCATACCAAAGTTTCATTTTAGATATATTATTCCTCAAACATTTTAATTGATTCAATTATTTTTCGTAAGTTTTATGACAAATTGAATTACAAATGTCACCTGGCTGCCCCTTCATGGGGTGTGCAGAAGAGGTCATGGTACTTTCCACATATCTCTGACTTTCAATGATTTTCCAAGGAGGCCAAGAATGAGTAGACTGACCTCCCTTTTACTTTAAAGCTCAATTACAGAAAATAGAAATCTGTGAGGAAAAAATATCTAACTTGTTTTGGAGAGGAAGCAGCCACTTTTTGGCACTGAACGTTGCTTCTCCCTTTCCGGCTCACCCCCACTCATGTGCAGTGTCCATATGGATGAGGTTTATGGGTGTATATGCTCTTCTAACATATCAAAATATTTACCTTGTGCATTTCAGTGCAACATCATTAATTTTACTAAGCTTCCAGTCTCAGTAAGTGCCAGCTGTCTTTGGGTTTCCAAGGCACTCGGATCTGATAAGTGAGCTCTTGTGTTAGCGCTGCAACGGTCAAAGGTCCGTGTCAGGTCAGGACCTCTGCTCTGTGGGAGAGATAAACTGATTTAAAACTACCAGAGGAAACAAGTAAAACGGAAAAATGGAATTTATAAAGCTTATGAAATGTCATGAGATGTGTTGCAATCTTTTGGACAAACGTTGAATGCAGTTAACCTGAAGGAAAAAGGGGGAGATAAAGGATCACCTGCTACTAGAAAAAGACCTGGTTCTAAGGATGAGTAGGACTTAATGAGATCTTTTTAGCTGTGTCAGCAATGATGTTTTGATTTTTCTTGATAAAAACTAGGAAGATATAATTAGGAACATTTTTTTCCTCTACAGATTCAGCTTGTGAGCTTTATTTAGTACAATGAAAAGTCCAGAGAAATAAATCCATAATATTTAATTTGAGTTCACAGTAGAACATTTGTTAATATTTGTCTTTTTTTAGTTAAGTGGGTAAATCACATAGCTATTAAATCTGCATGATATAAATCACATTCAATTAAATGATAGCTAAGGTACTGTGGCAGGCCTGATTAAATTGGTGTGTTAGTAAGTTTATTTACACAACATCCATGGAACATCTCTGATATGTGCTGTGAAAATTAAAGAGAAGTTTGTTGGAGTCTCAGCCATGCAAATTTTGCTCCCCATGTTGAATACAAACCCCAAACCTTTGGACAGTCTGTTTGAGCAAGTCCTGCAAGTCACCCCACCTACATCACGAAGTCCCTGTGCATTATGGATTTATTTATGTCAGCTGCTGTCACAGGAGACCTGGGTGGAAGGCACTTAGGTGCAGTGATTGTCCCTGTTCCTCTTCAGAAGGCTGTGCCACTAGGGAGGCTCTCACTGGGGTCAGAGAAAAGGCAACAGCCTCTGGAATTGGTGCTTGATGCACTTCAGAGCATGACTTAGCCCTGGATGTTTGGGGGTTCAGAGGCACAAGCACTGCTTCACCTCTTTGGCTTTCACAAATATAAAGCACTCGCCATAGAAGTTCAAATGTCACTTTTAACATCATTTAATATCAAATCCTGTGGTTAAGATTCAATGGAAAAATTAATGCTGGAAGTAGGATTCTTTTCCAACTGTCAAATCTGGCATAATATTAAATGTGTCATAGCAGATATGGTATTATCTTTTCCTAAGGTTTCTTGATGTGAACAAGTGAAGGTATTAGAGAAAGGTGAAGTGGTTAAGAAAATGCAACTAAAGTTGGGATCAATTTAGTTTCAAATCAGAAATAAATTTATTATATACATTGCAGTAATAGATGTCTATCACTTTTTTCAGTTTTGCATTTTAAGACATCTGTGAACACCAGCAGGAGTTATTATAAAGCTAGTAATAAAGCATTGCAGAGTTTTCTTCCACCCCCCAAAATGGATCAAAGATCATTCTTTTTCCTTGTCTTTTCCTAATAACATTTTGCATGTTTGATTAGTTGGAGACTGATTCTGCCAAATCTATACTAAATAGAATCTAAAATCTAAATTTAAAAAAAATGTTTTTGTTTTAAACTGGAACTAGACTCAGTGAAGTCAATAGCTGTCCAATCTCCAAACATTTCCTGAGGTATTTTAAGATGGTGTCATAAACTTGACAGAATTTGTTTTTGAATTAGCACAAAAGATTTTGGTCTTTTCCTCTCCTCTAAGTTATTTGCACAGGAATAGAATTGCTGATAAATGCAGCCTGAGACTTGCATAACTCCCCATTCCTAAGGCAGATACAAGTCTCACAGTTGCCTTCTCTCCCCAGGTACACCACGCATGGATGGCTTTTGTTTCTGCTCTGCCAGCCTTTCCAGCTTATACAAAGTAAAATTGCATTATCCTGGCACTTCCTATTTCAACTTCTGCATGGCTAGATTGCTTTTCTCCTCCATTTTTGTGCAGATGGGCTGGAATGGTGAAGAGTTTTGCTAAGCTTTTCCAGGAGATGTTTCTTCCCTATCAAGAAAATTGGGCAAGAGCCCGATCAGACAAGTGTGCACATTTGCCATCTTGCTCTGCTCTTGCAGAGCTGGCTCCTTTGTCAGGGATAATAACATCAGGGAGATGACCTTGTGAGGTAAACCACACATTTATTCAGTCTCTAAGCTCTGCTAGCATGTTGGTTGAAGTATGATCTTTGTCAAGCCCAAAGATGTAATTACCCTGAGAGTTAATGCTAATTGGTTTATTGAATTTAATTGGATATCATTAAAAATACTGTCATTTTATGCTGGAACTAAGACAATATTCTCTTAGAGGAAGAATGATGATTCTTACTTCATCATTCATATATAACCTTGGTTTTACATCATTATATCACAGCAAACTTGGATGAACAAGGTCCACCATTGAGGACATTTTATTTTTAGTTCTGCCTACTACTCTTAACCTTTCCCAAAGTTTTGGATGAAGAACTTGATAAAATGTTTGATGATATTGCTAAGGTTAATTACAATTTCAGCTATGGCAAGAGACATGCTATAAATGATTTAAAGAATAATAAAACTATAGAGGTCAAAAGAGCTGACAAAGGAGGTTTCAGTCATCATAATGAATTGGAATAATTAGACAGTTTTAGTGATGATTATCTGAAATTAACATGTGATCTCACTAAAAAGTTTCAACTGCTCTTAGATTGGATTAGTGAAGGGGTGCTTTATAATTAATAAGGTTATTTTTTGTTGTTGCTAGGACCGTAACTCAGTATGGTGCATATTTTTTAAGGACACAGAAGTTTAGATGGTACTAGATAAAGACTGAGGTCTAATTTTGTCTTTGGGTGAAGGCAGTAGAAAAATGGTATTTGGGCTCATTTACTTGTAATTAAGACAACAATTAAAAAGGCATAATCCTCTTTTTTGGGGGGGTCAGAGTGGAAAAAAAAGTTAATTTCTTAAAGTAGCAGGAGATTCTTGGCTTTATGATCAGTTAGTTAGATTATGACTGGAGAATTGAAATTTTGGGGAAGTGTCCACAAAGTCCAACCCCTTTTTGCCCCTTAGAAATAATTAAAGCCTCTTCTCCCTTCCTCCCAGCCCACCCCATTCAATTTAACTCTGCTACTCCCCTACTAAAAGGGATTGATCTGGACTTTCTTCTCTTTATTTCCTCTCAGATGTGATAGGCCTTGACCAGAGTCCTAAACCCCACTGTCCTGCTGGTAACATGCACCTGGTTGTGATGATGAGGACACCCACAGCCTCTCTGAGAATTTGGCTACATCCCAACATGATTGATGCTGATTCCAGTCACATTCAGCATTTCACAGGTAAAATTTTGCAGAATTGGGTACAAACGGGGTAACATGTAGAAAATGGGGTATATTAAGCTTCCTGTTTTTTCAGGATATGTGATGCTGTAGCATCCTAAAGATAAGGATCACAGAGTTTAAAGCCTTTCTAAAACTTAATTTAAGCTTTCTATTCAATATTTAAAATGTGTTAGTATTTTATTTCACTTTAAGGCCTCTTTATCTGGTTCCCTTAAGTGTCTCTGGCTCATGGTTACTAAGGCAACTCTGGTTGGAGACAGGAATACAATAAAAGTATGTTATTTACATTAATTTAAAGACATTTCTGATGCAAAGATTTTTTAATATTAAAGATAGCTATTGCATTGATAAATTTTATTTTATAAAACTTTAATTACAAAAAAAAATGATAAATTCTAAAGATTTAAAACCAATATTTAAATTAGAATCAACGTTAAAAAAAAATTCTCCCAGGCATGTGGGACAAAGAGAATCCATATAAGAATAAGCTAATATTTAATAGTATTTAACATGAATTTCAGAAGAATTTCTATGGGAATGTCTCCTACACTTGGCCTCTTCTCCAGCCACACATAAACCTCTATGCTAAGAGAAAAGCTGAAGAACAGCCTTAACCAGGTCACTGGGATCAGAGCTGGGTAAAACCCACCCTGTCCATCCCTCCTGCCAGGGGAGTTTTGCAGGTGGGCCTGGCAGAGTTGCTGGTGAAGTCATCTGAGTCCTCTTTTGACTTCAGCAAAGTTTGGCTGACTGGAGGTTTTAAAGACATTCATTGTAAAGCAGCAGTAAAGAATTTCACTGTTAAGCTTGTTTTCCTATTTTCTTGCTGGAAGTTGGAAGGATTTGAAACTCATCCAGGGATTTGAAACTTCAGCAGTTTCTCTTTCTCTGAAATACTTCAACCAGGCAAAGAAAATTTTCAGGCTGCATTATGACCTTAATTCCTCCTTTTTGCCCATTATCTGCTCATTATTGAGCTATACTAAACATGGACTCCATCAAGGACTTTTTTCCCTCCCCAAATCTCTTTAAGAATGAATGCTAGCAATGTTGAATCAAGGCCATAGCGTCAAATGGAATAGTTTCGGGGTAAGCAGAGTTTTCTTTGAATCTCATTTTGATGGGTGCAATTAAAAAAAAAAAAAGAGGGAAGCCTGGAGTTTATATCTAAGAGTAAACTTAAATGAGGGTTCCCCACAGTCATTAACTCTCCTTTTCCTCCTGTGTATCTTACAGCAAAGCTAACCATGACAGTATTGTATGATTTCCTGGATCATATGTAGTGTGATAAATTAGATTACACAAGTTAAGTGGTTATGTATGACCAGCAGCAGCAAAGAAATTATATAAATAAACCAAAGTTAATTAAAATATTAGAAAATATAAATAATCTGAGGTTAGTGAACATTGTTTCATTTTAAATTAATAAATATGCAAAGGTAATGTTTGTAATTAAAGCTAAATTTATCTTCATGCTCTGCCTGTTTAATAACAGTGGAAACATAATGTTACATGCAGAAATGTAGTAATAGATTTGTTTAGCACTGACATTATAAACAAATGTCTCAGTCTATTTATTCTAAGTTATGATACAGATTCTTTTCACATGCATCTGATGGCCTTTAAACCATTTAAAATGAACCACATTAATGTAATCTAATCTTGATACTGAACATAACATTTCAGTTTGAATTATCCAGAATCCATGATCCATTTTATTACTCACAAAGCACTTTATACACTTATGATAATGGCAAACCTTGCTCTGTTATTTAAATTCCATTTCAGATGGGATTTTTTTTATTATTATTTTATTTTTTAAAACATTTTTGGTAGTAAAATACAAATAAAGAAAAGTCAATGCTCAGTAAGCCCTTTAACAAAGCAAACAATTCAGCTCTTTATGACATTAGCAAATAATAAAGAAAAGATCTGACATTTACACTTGATGAAATTTTATGCTATAACAGAGATGAAGAAAATGGAATGGAAATCACACATGATAAAACCTGTCCATGAAATTCAGACGGGTTTTAAAAACAGCCACTGCTAAATATTTTGGTAGGTCTCTTACTGTATTGAGGTCCATATTATTTTACTGGAAAAACCTGCCTTTAAAAGTCACTTCAACACATGCAAATTCTATTTATTTGGAATTATTCTGGTCAAATAATAATGAGGGCCTTCAGGGGTTTTATTCGTATAAGAACCAGGGAAAGGTAGCATGGCATAGAAATAGTCAAAAAGAGGTTTGTAGGAATTAGAATTGATTTGCTATCATAGTTACAAGAACTGGATGTTCCTGAAAACTTCTGGTAAATGTTCTTGGCATTTGCATTTAATGAACTGGATTCTGAACTCAAAGTATCTTATATTTATAGTTGGTCTATATTTTCAACTTATGGGCCTGTGGCTGGTGTTAAAATATGGCACAAGGAGCAGTGATACATATTAATTTATTACCATGAAACTTATTTATAGTTAATTCACTCTTTTCCATAGATGAGATTTTTTGTGCATTAAAGTAGCAAACACAAGACCTAAACCTGAGGCGAGCAGCTCACACCTCCCTTTAAATAATAAACTAAATTGATTAAACACTAGGGTAATTTCACTAGACTCTGAAAGCAGAGTTCAGGCTGGCCTTCCTCATTTACTTTGTTAGCAACATGATGACACAGAGCTGCGGAGTCACAGATCCA
Source organism: Rhabdornis inornatus (assembly GCA_013397075.1). Taxonomy (NCBI): domain Eukaryota; kingdom Metazoa; phylum Chordata; class Aves; order Passeriformes; family Rhabdornithidae; genus Rhabdornis; species Rhabdornis inornatus. The sequence continues at coordinate 69,302 of VWZS01007473.1, read as the reverse complement.
ATTCATCCTCAAAGCCACGCCCTGCATTTTAAAGGAAGATGGCTCTGTAGTGTGGTACCATGAATAAACTTATCTGCAAAACTCATTGGTCTAAAATTTAAAAAAAAAAATACAATAAAATCTATTCAGTGTCGGAATGCTAAAGAACAATAGAAAAGAACATTCTGGATCTTGTGGCCTTGCTTCACTTCTGACGTGTCCCAAAAATAAGCTCCACAGCAACTGCTTGCATAAGGTCATTATTAATAAATTGCCATTTGAAGAAAGCATTTTTAGAATTATGTAATTCAATCCTATGGGAAAGTTTATCTTTTGAAAACTTCACCTTCAGTATCATATCCAGCAGAATTTAATCCTTTATAAAAGTGATGTCTGAATATTTCTTTTCTCTTTGTATCTGCATGTCAGCAAGGGATTTCAATGAAGGCATGAAAGGCTGAAATATAGCTGAAGTTATAGGGGAAAAAAAGAACTCCTTATCACAGACCTAAGTTTACTCTAAAAGTGTTTCCCTATAGTAGAAAAATAAGAAGTGAGCAAAATGTCCAATGTAGCATGAGATGTAAAGAATTTACTCATCTAGTTAATAAATAAATTATATGCAGGTAAATGTGATGGTGTTTAAAAAAAATGGTGTACAAGAAACTAATGGAGGCAGATGTCAGAAACTGTGTGGTTTGCATTGTGGCTCTCACTGAGGTTTTTGGTGTCTTGGACAGTAACTCTGTTGGGGTTTTGAGGCATGCACGCTGTTTTTAGCTAAGAACCTTTAGATTTAACCACAGATGAGAATTAGGAATCAGGATCTTGTGGGTCATAATTTTCAGTCACAAGATTGGTTCTCTGCTGTGTTGGAGAATTTATCTGATGATAATTAAAACAATCTTTGAAATAAGGCATGCATTTTTTGTAACTTTTTTTAAAACTTGTCATTAGTAGGACAGAGCAGGACTATATTTAGCCCACTATTTTTTAGTTTCATCCTGACGAGAGGAAGGCCTGATAAAAGGTTTCTTTAAGTGCTGTATTTAAGGACAAAAAAGAAGGGAACATTTTTACAAGGAGTTAAGCAGCAGGTTTCAGTTGTATCATTCACTTTAAATGATCTTTTGTAACAGGAGACAAAACAAGAAAGGTACCCTCCGAAGAGGTACCACGCTATTTTCATGTTGATTGCAATAAGTGCTGAGAGCAGAGTACATTCTTGGTAAAATCAATGTCTGTGAGGGGAGGGAAAAAATAAAAAAAGCAAAAAATGCAGCACAAAGGCTTCAGGATTTATCCTTTAAGTGCTTCTCCAGGACAAAGGCTTACCCAGCAAGGGCAGGGACAGCAGCCAGGAGGAAGGAGATGGACAATAGAGGGGCTATCTGGGGTGAAGGGGTATCGCAACACGAAGAGCATCAGGAGGGAACATCTTCATTAATTCTATCATGTATTTGCTTTCTTAAATCTGCTTGTGTGTTCATTCAGCCTTGATCCCATTCTGTGATACTGTTGCAAATTTATAGTAAACATCTCCCTTTGAGATAAGTAGAAAGAGATAAGGCTGAACTGTAAAAGAAATTAAAAAACAAAAATAGCCCAAACCCCTCTATGAAACAAAAGTATCCCAAACCAAAAAACAAGAATCCCAAAACAAAGGGTAGAAAGGCTTGATTCAATCGCACCTGAAACTGACAATCACAAGGCTGAGATACAATATCACCAAATTACTCCAGTGCTCTTTCACTAGAGAAATCTCTTTTCCTTTCTTCTTCAGCAAAACCTTTCCTCAGAATAATTATTAAGGCAGGCCTAGGGAACTGTGTTCATTTCAGAGCTTTCATTTTTAGAAAGACTGTTTAATATTTATATAAAGCTCATGTTAAGTTTATGCACCTGTCAAAATACTAAATTATATGATAGTGATTGCAAAATGAGCTATTTATCAGACAGATGTCTCTACCAAACCTGGCATATACAGATCTGGAGGGGCAGAGCCCCCCTGCCCCAGGGATCTGGTGCTTTATTTATGGCAGGGGAGTTTGTTTAACCCTGCTGGCTCCGAGGCCTGAAGGAGCTGTGCCTGAGAATGCCCCGACCACCACAGGGTACTAATAACTTCTTCTTGGCTAAAGGCTTGTGAAGTACAGGAAACTGTTCTGATACCTTCATTTTTCCTACAATGTTCTTCAAATGTTGCCTTGTTTTGATATTGGGTGGCTGCTTTCTCCAGCTGTGGTCTTAGGAATGACAAAATAATGGGAGGATACATTTTAAGTGGAAGACAGATGTTCTCACGGAATAACTCTATAATCAACAGGATTATAGAATAATGGCTAGAGGTGTTAAAGCCTGACCTCAGCCAGCTGTAAATTAGGACTGAAATGTGCTGTTTGTCACTGCTGGGAATAGGTCAGAGTGTCAGGAGCCCAAGTCAAGGGGCAGAGCTCGAGCAAAAGGTCAGAGCAGGAGAGGATGGAAATTACAAGCTGAGTAACACAGGGCAGTAGTAACACCACAACCCATAGGAAGTTTAAGCAGTTTGCTGTAACTTTCACCAGATGTCTCTGAACTTGTGCCTTGCATTGTTGGGGTTTTTCAGGATACCCATTGGCCTTGGCTGTGCCAATGAGAGAAGTGCAATGTAGTGTCCTATTTTCATCTTTAATGAACAGTCCCTGTGCCTCAGAAACTCCTGCATATGCATGTTAAAAAAATGAGTATGGTGGTCCTGGACTTTAGAGGCTTGGATCTGGCATCTAGAAAACAGCCCCTTCCTTCCAGCAAGGCTGATCTCACAGTATCTCAAAGTAAACCATAGGTCTCTATGTCCAAACTAATCTTGCGCTACTTTTTTTTTATTATTTATTTTTTTAAAAAAGGTATTTATTTATGAAGACTTAGCTACATGGGCTTCACTCTGCTTTGGAGAGAAATTCTTTGTAAATATGACTAAGACTCTCTAATCCTTGCTATAATAAACTCCACTGATCTAAGCAGGTGTATATCACAGTTGCTGCTTTTTAGCAGCACAGCACTTCCTGCATGATCCATGGAGCAAAATTTCTCACACTGGGAGAAGAGCAAGGAAAGGGAGAAGGTAAAATAACTGAATTCCTCCCTCAAATGCAAATCCATACCAGTTTGCTACTAATCTCCTTTGAATAGCTGTGCACTCAGAAACTAAGAGGAAACCAGCAGCCAGTGTCTGGCTGACAAATCACCCCAAACAGCTTGGCAAATAACTGGTAAACGTATCTTTGGAAACATGCAGTTGTTTTAAATAAGCCCTCAAATTCAAAAGCTGTTAGGGAATTTTGCAAAAATTACTGGAATATATTAGCACAGTAGAAAAAAATATACTGCATACCACTTGTGTGTACTGTGTAGCTGTACTTATTACAGTTACTTAATACGTATGTTAAATACATTGGGGAGATAAATAGCTTTTTACTCAGTTTACTTTTATTTTGGTTCTGTGTGATAGATTATTACTGAGCTAGGGATATAGCTATGGAAAAATACAATGCAGTAGATATCTAATTATGACCTGAAGTGAAAATGAATTGTAACTCTGTTTGATACTTCTTATGATTTGCTGCATTATAAATAGAAGTGATTTATTACTCTTTCACCTGCTGCTCTGCTAGTGATGGATCATAATAGTAGATCATCATAATTTTGAAATCAGAACAGAGCTGGTTTTTCTTCCATATAATTCAATTTTAACTCGTCTACTGAGGTTGTTGAGTATCACAATCTATCTACGTTACATTACATTTTATTAGAAAGAAGATATGTTAATCTATCTGGTAGCCGTTCATTACTAACATCTGTTTATGAGACTTCTCTATTAAACTGTCCAACATACCTTTTGATAGTCTCATTACATTTTCAACATGACCCACATGGAAACTAGAAAGAGAAACAGATGACTAAGGACCAGGATTGAAATGGAAGGCTTCCCCTTCTGTATGTGCTGTTTATATGTATATTTAAAGCAAAATTGCTGTACCATTATTGTAAAGTTTCAGATCAGTATGGTCTTCGTGCCATAGTGTTCAGTGGTTCAATAAGACCCTCCTTGCATGCATTTGCTCCTTGGCAGTGTTTTCTATTCAGTAGTTCCACATATTTCCCCCCTGTTAAAACAGTGGTGCTGGGTCTTGTCCTGCCAGTCCTCTGGCAATGTTACAGCTAGGTGAGCCCCTTCCCTTTTCTTCCCTTCCCTTTTCTTCCCTTCCCTTTTCTTCCCTTCCCTTCCCCTCTGAGTGAGGGTTTGCACATTACTTCCTCTGCAGAGGGAAGCCTCTCATGGAGCAGGAGCATCCCCACCATAAATCCAGCCTTGGCAGGTGCCTGAAATAGTATTGGCCTATGGGAGTTTATATGTAACAGGTTCACAAAGTCTTACCCGGGGAAGACTCTGAGTCTCTTGTCCCTCTTGCTGCCAACAGATTCCCCTCACACTGCTGTCATCATGCTCCATTTTCTTTTTGATGCTTCAGCAACCTGTGCTCCCTTTCTTGCTAAGGGCCTGGCATGTGGCCATGGCTGAAGCAAGAGTCATGGGGGCAGCTAATAAAAACTTGCTCTGGGAAATAAAGTCCACTCCCTAGGGAGCCTTCTCCAGCTCCACTTGCCAGGAAGAGGAGGAGCTGCTGGATGTTTTGGTGGAACAGATCAGTCACCCTCAGCCATTGCTGTGTTTTTTATGCACAAACCCCTCACTCCAGATAGTGCTTGATTATTTTTCAGCAGCAACTGCCCCATCCATAAATACAAGGCTGTGTCTTAAAAACCTGCTTTATTTTAATCATCTTATTCATTTAGTCTGTGGCTGTGTCCAAAAAGCTCCAGCTGCTTCTACAGCTTGCTTTGGAGAGGACTGTGTGAGGACAAGCCTCCAGAAAGCATCTGGCAGAGTCTGGCAGGCTGGCTGCCAGGGACACAGAGGGGTGACCTCAGCTCTGCCTGGCCCTGGGACAGCCACGGCTCCTGGGGGCACATGTGGAGCCTCTGGCTGCCCAAGAGCAATGGGAAAAGCACAGAGCAGCTCTGCAGGAAAGGTGTGACTGTGTCTGCATGACAGCACAGGCAGTGCTTGTGCACCTTTGCTGAAGTACTAAACCTCAGCTGACATTTGGGGCTTGGGAAGAAAGATCCAAACAGCCCATGGTGAAGGAACATTCATTTCTCAGATGTGTGTGTGCACCATGGCCTAAAACACACAGTGGAAGTAAGGCTGAAAACTGTACTAGGTATCTTAGGCTTTATTTTCTAAAGGCTATGAAGGATTATTTGAACATCAGATAAATTATTTTGGTAGTTGATTGTTATTTTTCTTTAAAAAAAAAGTTCAGCCTGTCTCTGTCTGAACAGTTAACAGTTTGATAGATGTGTTCTTTCTTTATCCTGTGTTTGTGAGTCGGTAGCCTGGGTTCACTTATTTGAAAGGAATTGTGTGAGCATATTACAGTTTATGGAATGTTTAAAATTACTTTCTGGCTGTTTACATTTGAAAACTGGAGGTGGTCTGCCTGGACATAACACCACCACCAACTTCCCTGACATCCTATGTGGAATACCTTTAATATTTGGGTAAATTAATATTTATGATTTAAAGAGCATTTTCTCTGACTATTCTGCAACATCAGTTCATAATATTTTTTATGACTGTGTCTACCATTGACTTGCAGATGTATGGAAAACAGGACAACCACAGTAATTCTGTGGTTGCATTTGCTCGGCCCCTTTTGTAACTGAGAGTTTCTGTCACCCAACAGCTCTTGGGAAGCTCTGAGAGGAGGTAGCTGGTGTCACACCCACTTCACAGGGACAAGCCACAAGGTCCACTGACAAACTGACACCTGACAAAAGGAGGGGAGAATGGAGTAAGACAGGGTGTCCAACTTTGCTGCAAGGTGACTCCTAATTGCACCTGAATGAAATAGGAGAGCAGAAAAGAGTAGTTTGCATCATGGTTGTCCCATTTCTGTGCTCTCTAGATAATGAGATGTCAGCCTCTGGAGCCACCTTTAGCATATTCTACAGCTGCTAATTTCATGAAATGGCCATGAGAAGGGAGTACATTAACAAGTCAAAGTAGTTTCACTTTTTCCTTCCCCTATTAATTTATTTCAATATCTTAGCCTTTGTATAGGAAGGGAAATGCATATCAAATTGTATATCCTGTTCTTGTTTATTGAAGAAGAAAAACCAAATTTAAGATTCTGTAAACTTTCACAAAGGCCAAACTTTAATGGACCTCAGAAATCTGCGAAGAAATAAGTAAAACAGAAAGGAAGAAAGAGAAAGTGCTAGAAGCACAAATGCAATGTGTATATATGTACAGTCTTAAAGCTCCTGCTTTACAACTGAATAAATAACTCCTTGAGCAATAATTTATTTTCATGCTGTTAATTAGAAGCATAATTAATTTTTGGAGATTATAAATAATGGTGCGCAAAATGTCATTCCCAGCAGATCAAACAGAAATAATATAAACATTCTTAAAAAAAAAGAGTAGCTTGCAATGAAACTAATGAAACTTGTACTAATGAAAACTATAAATTTGTGTCTGAAGTTAGTAATTTATTGGTAAAATGCAGGGGTTCATTAATCATTCTGCTTTCTCTTATACTTGGCACATATGGAAGGAAAATCTCTATGTTTATCACTGCTTCAAATAAACAGTAGCATAAGTAGATTATTCCCAACAGAAAATTTTTTCCCACACCCTAATCTCAGAGCAATCATTCACTGATCTAAATGAGCAGTTACTTAAACCGCTAAGAAGGGATGCTAATTAGCTAAGGAAAACTAGGCAAGAGTGTTTAATTTAAAAGAAAAAAAAAAAAATCCAACACTTTCCCCCCCGGCTCTCTTATTTCTAATGTGTTATTTACTTCTTGGATGCTGTCCTCGTGACAGTGTCACACGTGGGTGTGTCTTCAGAGGAGGACTTTGGAAGTTCTTACAAACTTCTTTCCTCCAAAGCTTGGGGTTTGTACTGGGCTGAAAATGGGAATGAGTGTGAGTCCGCTTTGCTCTCTGCAAGCAGGAAGGGTGCACCTGCATCTTCCTGGACTCAAAACACTTTAAAACATGCAAATATTTTTGTTTTTCTACAGATGCCTCATGCCTCCAGGTCCAAACAGCTCATGACAAGCTATATGCCTTAGAAAGAAATATCTTTTAGCCTTTGATGCCAAACAGAATCTGCAGCATGTGATGCACAAATAACATCAAAACTCTTCTAGGCTTGTAGATGACATTGGGTCTCTGCATCCTGGAATATTCCTGTGATGCTCTAGTCGTCAGTGAAGAGAAGTGGCACTCATCAGACATAAGGAAGGAGGAGTTTGTCACTCAGCCACCAGAATCCTTGCTCCCACTGTCCTGGGAATCTGTCCCTCTTCTACACATCCAGCAGTGCTGAGGAGAAGTGCTGGGATTATGGTCACTGTTGGCACAGGATTGGTGTTGATGTGTTGATGTATTAATCCTGGGTCAAGCACATCTGGTTGTAAGTCAAATAGCTGCAGGATGGTTTCTTTCAGTACATTTCTGGCATTTCTGATCACCCAAAGATGTAGGTTTTTGTGCTTGAGGTGCCCTGGAGATGTGACTTGTCTTATTTTTTGCTAACTGTTGTCTTCAGTACTGTGACCTCTGCTGATAGTCATCATGTGAAGAGGGACAATAAAACAGTGTTGGGGTAGCACAACATTCCCATGGATTAGAAATTTGAATTTCATCTTTTGGTTCCATTTTACTCATTTTATTCTGTCTTCTGATTTGCCAGTATTGAGGGATGTAAGGAAGGGTCTTTTGGAAAATGCATGGACATTGTCAATAGGCTGCTAATGACTGCAGGCAAGCTTTCGGGTTTTAAATTTATGTATTTATTCCATTAAAAATGAAATTATTCTACAGAGGGGAGATGCACTATGTAACAACACCACTATTACTGAATGGGTGGCACATATTGGATATGGATGAAATTCTGGAACTGTCTTACATCTCATGCCATCTCATTCATTCATCCTTGCTTCTAATTCCAGCAGACAAACAATGCTGTCTGTGTAGGCATGACCTCATCTAAGATATAGCTTATTTCCTCTCAATAAATTGTATTCCCTTTACATTCTCTTTTGCAAGCACAAGAATCTAATTCTCTCATACACTATCCTGCAAAAATCCTTCTATCGCAATTTTTGCTTTAATTCTTCAAGTAGAATTTTAATGTGTTTAAAGATATTTTCGGGAGGGTTGGTAAAGACAAGCTTTTAACAGATCTAGGTGTTAGAGATTTTGCTGATATTTCTAGAAGGTTGCAAAACTCTGTGAATGGTAGAAGCAGAGCTAAATATTGTTGAGCCCAGGCAAATACATCGAGTATATTCCTGCTTACAGAGATTAAAAATCAAGCCCATGTAGAGTGTGTAGATTGGTCTTTGTTTAGCCTGTGAGCTGTGATTCACCAGTTTGGCATTCTGTTGAGTAGCCAGGCATCATTGTCGACCTTTGATGTATTCTCCATTAAAATGCATGTGCTGTACTTCTGGAGGATTGATGAGAGGTGGAAAAATTGAAGACGTAGTAGAAAGAAAACAGAGTAAGAAAGAATTCTCATAGGCTACATAGAAACAATTCATGTCAACATGTGAATAAATACTTCATGTACCTATGGCTATACAAAAACCACTGAAAGACTTCAGTGCTCTGCTGCATTTTGTCTACAAAATTAGTACCATAGAAAAAAATAGTTCTAAACAAGAACAAGACATATTCTGAACTAATGCTTTTGTGTTCAAAGCAATTGGACATCTGCAATAATAAGTTCTGTTCTTAACTCTGCCACAGGCTCATTTTAAGACTTAAAAAAATGTTGCAAAAAATGCCTATGTTTCTACTTCTCTATTGGTAAGAAAAATATGAATCTGATTAGGAAGTTGTTAATTATAATTTCTGAAATACTTTGAGGTTCCTCAGAGAAGAGTACTAAAGACATGAAAAGAAATATAATTTTATAGAGATTTTACAATTGGGCCTAAATTTTCTGACACTAAGGATAAATTGGTTTATGAGAGATAACTTCACCCGTTTGGTATAACTGCTGTGAAAACTAGAAAAAAAAAAAAGAGCTTGAATTTGAGAAGGCATACTAACAATTTGTAGTTTTGCATAAGTATTATTTAAATTCTGACCTCCAGATGAGATCTTCCATCGGATAGATGTATGGTTTTATATAGTAATATACAGAAATAATAGAGAAAGGGAAGATTCAGAACTATGTGTCTGAAGGCATGAAAGACTCTCAAAGTCTTTCATGTTATCATCTTTGAATAATGCTTTGGTCTTTTGTTCCTCTTATGATAGATGATACTTTAGTGTTGCAATGACAGAGAAACTCCTTCTCTAAACTGAAGGGGGAAAACATTAACAGAGATTAAATATATGTTCACTTACAAAATCTCTTCATAAAGCTAATTGCTACCAATAATTTTATTTTTCTGTTTTTAGTGATGTATTACTCATGTGTAACTGCTTTCCCTCACATCATAGTTAAATGTAATGAGATGCTTCTATGGTAGAAAATGCTACATTTCTTCTTTGGATAAAATAAGTAGGTTTCAAAAATATTGCAAAATAGCACTATGTTGAGGTTTTAAATTAAAATGCTAGATAGTGGCTTCTTAGAGAGATTTATGTATCAACTCAGATTGTCTTTACTCTGAATACTGTTATTTTACTATTCTTTGCCTGACTCCACAACTTTTATTTTGACCTGTTTCAGAAGCTTTAGTGAATCCAAACTCTTATACAAGTTAAAATTTACAGACTCTGACCTTTAGAAAGCAAGCAAGAAAAGAAAGAACCCAAGTGAAAATGCTGTTCTCTCCCTCCAGCATCACCTTTTCTATATGAAACAGAGAGGCAAACTTTGAGTTTGTTTTCTTTTTTAAGTAACAGGAATTGGAGGGGGTAATTACTGGGTAATTGATATGCTGTACTGCAGAGCTACTGGGCTCACACAGCTGCTCAGAGAAGCAGGACAGTCCCTTTTCATTGTACTATTTGGTATAATCACAAGGCTGCCACAGCATCAGCTGGTCATTTTGGCAGGGTTTGGTGGGTATTCTAGACCAAAAAGCACATGCAAATAAAAATTGATCTCTTTTGGATGTGCACTTCACCAGAGTGCTCCTGGAAGACATCTCATTTCCTAATACAAGCCCTCTCTAACCAGGCCATGAAATTATCATATAATTAAAGCCTTTCTCTGTTAATTATTAGGTCATTAAATGTGTTCTGCCTCCTGCAAACCTAAGGAAAAGGCCATGGGAAGCTCTATGGGAGATAACTTGGAGAAGCCCAGAAGTCCTTTAGTAGTTGTACTGTACATGTCCTCTCTTATGCAAACACTCAGGGGCCACATTTTATTAAACAGCATTGGGGAATATTCTGAATTTGATTGGGTACATTTAACTGGGGTAACCACTGAGGCTTCCCCACTCTTGCAGTAACACCTCTATCATGTTGGTTCAAATATGAGCTGTTAATTCTATTTTTCATGCTTTTTGCAGAGTTTCTGCTACTCTTGCCAGATATTTTTGAGTCCTGTAGGGATTTTTCAGTCTAGTCAAGAGCTTCTGAAATGCATCCCATAGGATGGAATGAGGGAAGGGGTACTGCTAAATGCTCTCAGCTGTTGTGAGTGGGTCGTGTGCCCTAATCTTACAGGACCACAAAATCAAAGTCTTTAGAAATAGGGAACTCAGCTGCAGCCTGTTCCCTGGTGGCAAACTGGTATGTTCCTGTTAGTGATTGTCACCCTTTGACCATGATGCCTAAAAATTAGAGAGAAATAGAAGAGAAGGGGGTTTAACAGGCTCGTGTTAGAGAAATTCTGTACAAGAATGATGAGTTTGTTTGATTTGTATGTAATGAGCACCAGGTGCCACACCATATGTGTAAGCTATGTTACTCACCATCCCCAGTTTCAGGAAATTTGTTGTGTCTGGCCTCTTGTTTTCCTGACTCAGTTTATACTACACTTCAGATGGGTGACAAAACCAACCTAACGATTTCAGATTCACTCCTTACCACTGCCCAGGGGATGATAATATAGGTATACAGCTAATGATGCATTCAAGAAAAATACCTAGTGCTTGTAGAGCTCTTTAAATCTCCAGATGTATATTTTGTTTGGTTTAAAGGCATTGTATGAATGATACAATCTACTGTATGTATAGAAAATTATGAAAATGCCTGTATTTTATATATTTTAGAATATCTTACTTGGCATCTAAATGCAGAACAACTTCATTTTTACTGAGATGACGTGGTCATGAATAGGAGCTATCAAGCACTAGAATAGATAATGACCTATATGTGAGAGTTGCCTTTAGATATACAACCATGTTTACAGAGATTATGGGAAGGCTTCATGCGCTTCAGTGCAATTTACTAAATACAATGTGGGATGAAATTGCTGTTGTTGGAGCACAGGACAGCTTTAGAAATGAGTAGCTTGGGGGAGGAAAGCCTTATGTATTCACCTGAAACAGAAAGCATTAGTAAATTTAGATGACTGTTCTCTTGAAATAATTTGCAAAATTGCAATACCTTTGACAGTGAATTCCAGTTAATTGCTTTACAATAAGAGAGCACTTGTTTTTCCAGGAACAGCTCCCACATGAGCCTTCCCTAATAAAGTCTTGCTGATTTCTATCCAATTTCTTCATGTGTTCTGTCATGTCATCAACTTCATTTCTCTCATCACATCTTCTCCATGGCAGTACCTCAGAGTCTTTTCCATGTTTCAGCCCTGTTTTCTGATGAAGTTTTTTGACTTAGTGTTTTGTAATTGCTCCCCAAGAACTCGCAAGCTCTTGTGTAGAGGGGACAAAGACAGCACATATCCCTGCTAGTCCAGAGTGAGCCTGTCCTTAGCATGAGCAGCCATGAGATGTACAGGGACAAAGTCCTCTGAGCATCTCCTGAATGGGGACAGAATTTGGCCTGGCGTTTTTGAAGTATTTAGCAACAATCTCTCTGATAATACTGCCTGTCTGTTGAGGGTAACTGGCCAGTAGAATCAAAGGAACAGACAGAGGCACAAGCACAAAGGAATAATTTCTTTAGAAAAGCAGGCTAAAAATAATTTGGCCTTTAGATATCTGCAATATGTTACAAATGCATAGTATGATACCACACAATTCCTGTTCCTCTCTTCTATCCCCAGAAAAGTCTGTGTGTGTATACACACATTTATTTATTTATTAAACATGGTGAAGTATTCGAGGGTCTCTCTGTAATGTTATCCAAAGCATTAGTGCATGCTGAATTTAAAAATAAAATGAATGGAACTTAACTGTGAAAAGCCTGCAATTAATTTATAAAATATCTGCTGAAATGGAAGAATACATCTTCCAGCGGAAGTTGTGAACACTTAATGGAGAGGGCTAATAGGATTGGCCCAGCATAGTTGCAACTAATAGTGTGCAGTGGGATTTTCAAAAGCACTAAGGGAAAAAAATACTTTAATAGGGCTCCCATACTTAATCTTCTCATTGTTGCTAAGCTTCCATGATATGAACATTCTAACTCATGCTAGGAAATATTTGCCTTGCTAGACTTGTGTTTTCAGACTGTGAAACTGGAAATTCAGTTTTGTAAAGCACTGATGTTTTCTGTGACACCTTCCATACATTGTAGTGTTCTGTAAATCACCGTAAGCCTAACTTAGGTAGCCATACAGATATCTGAATAGCAGACAGAGTAATTCTTCATTGCATTGACCAATTAATGAAGCCTTTTAGGAAAGCTATTTATGAAGCCTTAACGTAGTAAGTGGTATAATTTGGCTGCCCAGGAAAAGCAGTATGTTGTGGCATTTCTGCAAGGGGCAGAATGTAGATGTTCCCAGGTCAGTCAGTACAGTGCTTGTGTGGCTGGGAAAGAAGCAGGGTCCAGGGCTTACGCAAGTGTTCTATTTCATGACAATTTAGCTGGTTTCCATGGAGATAATTATGTTGTCACAAACTAAGGGTAAAGATTTCAAGTGCAAGATAAATAGGAGGAGCACATGGACTTCCAAGCAATAAAGATGTCCTTCTTTTGCTCTGTTGTAACAAAAGGCAACTATAATCACAGCAGTGAAAGAGTGAGCTGTCTTTGCGATAAACATTGTTAGCATTCAGTATATCAACACCCTGTATTTCATACTATGCCTCTCAATACCTTTTTCTTTATGATCATGCTTTCAGTGCATAATAGTTTTCACCAGTTACACTAGAGTGGGGCCAACCCTTTAGCTGGAATAAATCAGCCCAGCTGGACTGCAGTCAATGAAACTGTGCTAAATTAAAGCTGAATTAAGCTGTGCTGAATTAAACCATTTGGGAATTTGACTTAACATTGTTCACCTACCCTGCCAAGTGATCAGGTCAATAATATAAACAATAGAAGAGAGATATCTGATGGATTTTTTTTGTGTGTGTGTGTAAGCAGTTATTCCCTTCAACCCTCTGAGTTATTCAAGACAATAGTTTGGTCAAGCTTTGGTCTTACCAGTGGCCAAACCGATTCCTTGCTGTAAGGGTGCTGTGTACTCCTGTGTTTTAATCACTGTTCTGGTTAATTAGTAAGGTAGCACTTGGATTTCTTTTTCCCTATTCCTTTCCCTCCCCCCCTCTCCCCTTTCCAACCATAGGCTTATATAAGTTAATGACAAATGCTTGTTATAGAGTTGGATCTCATGTTTCCCAAGACTATTTACAGTGCTGGTCTGTGAAACTCTTGATTGAAATTGCTCTCAATTTTTAAACTGTTGACAATACTGGAAAAGAGTCTGAAAAAAGCCTGAGTGCAGACAGTTATGTATACTAGAAAATAAACTGCAGGTGAGTCAGAGTGTTTGTCATCTGTAGAGCCTCATCCATATGGTACAGATTTGTTAGCTATTGGTTGTGCTGTTAACTTGTTGGCCTTGTAAATCACATCTAACATCAAAATAACGAGGAATATCCCCTTTGAGTGGGCAACATACTCAGGTTTTTTTAAATTTAGAAGCCACTCAACACCATTACATACAAATTACTTGATATGTGTTGTTGATTATTGTTCTAAATGTTAACAGTACAATTGAGTTGCCTGAGCACAGGCCCCTGTGTCACCCTGCTGTCAGAGCTGATCTTGGCTTTAGGAAGACCTTCTTATGCTGGGAGTGTAGAAAAGATAGCAGAGGAGATTGTAATGTAAAGACACTCTTCTCAGCGGGGTGATTATTTGTACTCAGTGGGTGATCCATATTGTACTCATATAATTCGTATTTTCTATATAATGCTTAGTTATGCATTAAATGTATTACTTATAAATAAATATTAGATGGTAAGGAGAGATATATGCATTACATAGGTAGCAGACTGTATACTTGGACTGTAAATACAAGTTGAAACTCTATCTTTTATTTATTAATTCAATGGCAGTGCCTCAGTTGTGCTCTTTGTTTGGCACTGACAAAAGCTTTTGTAACTTTACACTGAATCTGAGAGTTCTAGCTTTCTTTCTGTGGTTTCGTGTTACTTGAGTGAGAAAGAAGCCCTGGACAGAGCTGCCCTCGAGCTGGGGCTCTCTGTGGGAGCCTGGCTGTGGGGGCTGCCCCACTCCCCAGAGGTGCTGGGAGCCCAGGCAGTGAGAGCTGTGTCCACGTTGTCTTTCTCCTCCAGAGCACAAGTCCTACCCCATTCATGTTATTCTCTCACTCTGCCACCTGCTTTTAATCTGTGGGTGAGGCTTATTGCTCCTATGGATCTCATCTGCTTATTTTGTCTTATTATTTGCTAAAGTATATGGTAATTAGAATGAGAGAATGGAGACATAACAATAAGCAGAAAATTCCTTCACATTCCTTTTTTTCACTCAGTTGTTTCCTTATATCCTCTTTTCACTATGTATGTCTCCTTTTTTTTTTCCAGTTTTTTTTCTTCAATATTTTATCTTGATATTAGCCTTTGAGCCAAGATGCTGTATTTTCCATCCTACAGGGATTTTTAAATTATTTTTTTCACAAAAGAATACATATTTAAGAAGCTTTCCAGTTTTCTTTATGAACTAGAGTAAAACAGTGACTCAGAATGAAGCACTAAGCTCTTGGAATTATACTTTTCAACCAGTACAGCAGTGGAATGTCCTACCATTTAAAGCAGTTCAGTTCTTCTGTCCATAACTTAGTTATGCTGTAAAAATGAACTTGGGAATTATTCAAAACCATAAGAACTGAGTGATTTTTTTAAAGAGCCTGTTTCTAAAATGATTGGGTTTTTTTCTGTTGTGAGATTTTAATATATGCATTTCCAAAATTACGAACTAATCTGTGGTGGGGGTTATTGAAACCTGGTCTTGCAGGCACTGAACACTGAGGAAACACATGGTGTGTATCTTGTCCTTCTGAATTTCCAGCTGGGTTTCCAGAACTTGCCACACGAGAAAAGAATAAAGGTCTCAGCTGCATTTTTTTGTGTCTGAATTTGAACTTGTAAGTCAGGCATATCCCAGAGAGCCACTTGCTCATGTTAGGGTTACACCCATTGCTGGGTCTGTTCATGAGCTGGGAGGGCAGCCCTGATGGGGCAGATTCAAGGCATTGTTGGTATGATGAAGCACCAGAATATGAAGAGCAGATGCACTCATTTTCTGCTTGCAGAATGTGTGATTGTATCACAGAGTGGCACAACTCAAGGGTAGCCACTAAAGCCTTGCTAAAGAAAAAGGAAAGACCCTGTTAGTTGCATGGAGGTCCATCAGCAGAGCTGAGGGAAACCTGTGGTACACCAGCCCTTGCTCAGGCTTTGGATTTCAGATCATTATTTTTAATACATATCTTCTACAAGGAGTACATAAAACAGAAATTGCGTGCAAAATCTTTATATCCTAAAATAAAAAGTATTTCTCAGATTGTAAGAATCTGAGATTTTTTTACTCACATATACTACAAAAGACAAGAGGGCAGGACATACTGAGCATCAGTACGAAGATGGTGCACCTCTGCACCATCTCCAAAGTAAAAGCAATTTCAGAAGCTGTAATTTGTTCTTTAAAAGGCACAAAAGACAGATTTGATATTTCACTTCTGTGCCTTAGTGACTCTCTGGCATTTAAAGATGTTGTTTCTCATCCAAGATTTGATGCTAATACTATAACATCAGGTAAATTCTTTGATGGTGGTCGCTGTTGTGTCTGCTACAGTTAGATAGGGTTATCTATCAGACTTCAAGTTATTTAATCCTATTGAACAACACTGTGAGATGTAATAATTGATACAATGATCTCTGGCTTGCATTTATACTGTCTACCAAAGGACTCCTGGGCTCTAACACTTGTATTGAGAGAATTTCAAAAGGCTCATGGGGGACAGCAATAACTCAGATGATATCAAAAGGCGATTTCAGTGCCTGGGAGTCTGGGATAGTTTGCAAAGTGCTCCAGTGTCCTCAGAGGTCAAATTATCCACAACGTGTTGTATAGCTGCTGTTAATTTGGTTGCAAATCAAATGCCCTTCCTTTGGTAATGCTTCAGAATGGAACATTTTGTGAGAGTGTTCATCGAAGCTTTCCAGGAAAGACAATGACTTAAAAAATAAATCTTTGTGATAGGGTTTAACCTTTCATGGCAAGAATGTATTAATGGCAGTTCTTCCTTTTAGAAACTTACTATGGAAAGATAGGCTTAGAAGCTGTTCTCTGCTTTTGCCACAGCTATTTTATCATCAATAAAATTTAAAATTCCATGTACTAAGTTAAGTTTGCAATGGGACTGGGGAGGAGAGGAGCAACTATAATGTCATACTTGAGTCATTAGGACTATATTTTCCCTTGTCCATTACTTTTCCTGCAAGAGGAAACTGTCAAACTGAGAATAAATAGGCAGCAATGTCAAAGCTTGTCATTCTTACCAGCTCTAGAAAGGGTAGGCTTCGAGCTCCTGGTGGTGTTTTCTCCCTGCCTTCACCATCCATGCTGCTTTTACTGGAGACAAAAGTGCACTTTTTTCCTTTTTTAATTTTGGATGCTGAGGAATTGCGCCAGGTTGAGCTGCCAAAGAACTAAGTGCCACAGCAGGGAGGAAGATTCATAAATGATGAAGACACAATCTCTTAAACTCCCTAGCTCACAGGTGTTTTGTTATTAATGAAGCTGAAAAAGATGCTCCAAATTATGTCTCCTCCTTGTCATGAGAGCTCTGGCAGCTCTTTGTGACTGAAAGATCCTGCTCTTGCAGGTGTGTGGGATAAACTTGCAAGCCAAAATGGGGAAACAAGAGAGAGAAAGAAAAACATTCATATACCCAAGGGATCCTAGAGATGGAGGGGAAATTAAAAAATTCTCAGTCAGTGCATAGTGAAATGTATTCTGTCAATATATGGGAAAAGAGGTAACTACAAGCTTCATCTCCATGCATCTTATTTATCCCTTCAGCCCACATACACCTGCCAGCAAGGAAAATTGTCATCTGGTCTGTAACCCTACACTGACATCCTTTCTAAATCCCTAAGCAGAGCAACCTAAAGGCTAGAAAGGATTTTTAGAGTTTTGCAAGCTCTTTTCCAAAAACCAGCAGTGATGACATCAAAGACTTGGAACAAAAGCACAAGGTTTATTTTTTCTTTTTTTTTCATCTTTTGCCCCTGATGTGTTAAGATCTGACTTATGGAAAATAATAATATTACGCTGGGGTTTATTGCCTTGTTATGGAAGAATGAAGTTCATTTTTGCTTTTTATTGGCACCATCTGTTTCTTTTCTGGCAAGACACCCTCAAATGGTAGGATCCTACATATAAATGGCTGATCCTGAGGTATGCAAGCTGTACTGATCATTAGATGTTCAAGAATTCTGTCTTCCTTTTTTTTTTAGCATAGCCTGACCAAAAAACAAACCAAAAAACCCAAACCAAACCAACCAAACAAACAAAAATAAAAAGCTCTCCGTGCCCCAAAAGCCACAAGACACATATTCTATTGAGAGGTTTAGCAAAATGTTATCTGTTAGACAAAATGAAAAATTTAAATAAGGTGTTTGGGAAGAGTATCACTAGGTTTGTCCCATATTCACCTTTCTAAATCACTGGAAATGCTGATGAGCAATGCCCTCCCCTCTTCTACCCTGGAACGTGGTGCACAGCTGGATGGTCACAGCGACTGCACAGGTCAGTGGCGCAGGAGGATGTGCTCTAGTTTGGAGGCTAATTAAAATTTTGTCACTGACTTCATTTCCAGACACCACCTTACTCTTAGATACTTGTTTTGAGCATGCAGATTGAGTTGTTATCTGCCAGTACCTACTGATTGCTGGGAGGATAAAGAATGAAATTAGGCAAGCTGTATCCCACTTACTCTTATGTACAAAAGCAATACCAGGTATTGATATAGCACAGGAATACAGCCTCACTTAAACATTTATTGCAGTCAAATAAAAAGAATTTCAAAATTCCACTATTTCCTAAAAGCTTTTATAGAAATTCTGTATTTGAGGAGGTTTTGGGCATTTAGTTTGATGTCAAAGCTGAGCCTAAAGTGATCCTCAATGAAGATTAAAGTTCTAAAATTAGAAGCAGATGGAAAAGTAAACTGAGAAGTTCACTTAGTCCTCATGTAATGATTGATTTATTTTTTGGCTGGTTAGAAGTAGAAAACGGTATTGTTTTAATAAATCCCTACTAGACTGGTTTGTGGGTTTCTATGAAATCTGCCACTGGTGACAGTTTGTGCAGTACACGTGTTTACCAGGTTTTCAGTAAACAGGGTCCAAATATTGTGCAAATGCTCAATTTCATGAGAACTAGTTTCTATGGAGACAATTATGTTGTCACAAACTGACTGTTGTGATTTCAAGTGTGAGATAAATAAGAAGAGCACGGGAACTTCTAATCAGCTAAAATGATCTATTTTTGCTTTGTATTGACAAAAAAGCAAGAGCCGCCCACAGGAATGAAATTAAACTCAATTCTTTCTTTAATGCTAGCAGAGAGTAACATTTTAATATTCTGAATTCATCCTGTGACTGTGTACAACTGTCTCCTCGTATTACTTCTCATGGTTCTTCTGCTAAAAATTAGCGTCACTTTTTAAACTGCTTATCCAGTGGTAGTGGAAAACAAAACGAGTAAAGCACCTATCAGGACTGATATTTCTTCAAGGACCATGTGGCAGATCAAATGACAGATGTGTGCACATTCCCCATCTAATGCTTCACTTGTTTGATGTAGCTGGTTAGAACTATTTACTGGAATTTTAAATCTCTCTTACTTATGCATTAGAAAATGAAATATAGCCTGTAAGCTGGATTACATACTTAGCTCTTACAGATGCTTGCTGTTCACCCAGTGTATGTTTTAAAACTAAGAGAGGAGAAAAAGTGAAGATTTGGTAATCACTGCTGTAGTTCCAAACAGCTTTCCCTTACACTGAGCAGCACTTTGTTCTAGGGGAATGGCAAGGGGATTGTAGCCTCAGGGCGTGACACAGCCTACACCTTTATTTCATAAAGCCCAGAGTCAGAGAATTCTTTTCTTGTATCATTATTAGATAGCTGTTGACATGCTAAGGTCTGTCTTGTCAAAGATGTGTGAAGGGGTCGTTCACCCCAGGCAGGGAGATGTCTCCCTGCTCTTTAAGTACAGCCTGTGCAGTTTGGGGATGCTGTTCAAGGAACATACACTGAGCATGAATAAGATATGAGTGTGGTAATTAGAGAACTATTTCTATTTTGAGTAACGAAATACAGAAGAGGGAAATATACATAGTGGACAAATTTTATATGTTTGCTATAGATCAGCATATACCTAGGTGTGAGTGTGTATGTTAACAGATATTCACATAGTTTGCAGCCTACTTTGCAGTGTAAATATGAAACTAGAGTAAATTTAGAATATTTTCTCTTTCAGTACAGATATGCACATTATATATTTATATCGAGGCTCCTTCTTTCTCTTTTATTTTGTAATTCAGTAGCACTGTCTTGGCAACACAAATGGCTGGTTTCCTTTGTTCAGCGTTGACAAGAGCTTTTCCAGCTTAAAAAATCTGACACAGTTCCAGCTTTTCTTTTTATTTTTCCTTTTTTTTTTTCTTCTTTTTTTTTTTCCTTTTCTTTCTTTTTTTTTTTTTTTTTTTTTTTTTTCCAGGGTTTCATGTTACTTGAATGAGAAGGATATATACTGGTTGAACCTTCTGTGTTCAGCTGTTAAACTGACAGCTTTTTCTTCTGCCATGAGAAGGCTTTCAGTAATTTGGATGTGGTGCCTTTTTCCTGTCACTGCCAAGAACAATGCTTCTGTTCAGGCTGACATCAGAGGTATAGAATTGCTCTGTGTTTGACCTCTGATAGCTGTGCATAATAGATCTGTGCATCACAAATGCTCCACAAATAGTCTATTTGGGTGCATAGCTTAAGTCAAAACAGCAGTATATATTACAAGGATGTGTAAGTCAGAGGGAGAGAGTTTAGGGGGGAAAAAGTCATTGCTAGCCTTGCCATTCTGTATCAATGTTTACAAAGGAGCTATCTTCCTTATGCAAATGGGATATCCCCCATCCATGCTCCTGCCTCAGATCTGCTTCGTCCTTTGCACAATAGCATTGAGCAGACAGGTTTCCCAGAAGTTTAGTTTAATTCACTTATGGATGCAAGAAGCATTTGTAAGCAATTTAGGTTACACTTTCCATTACTGTTGGCTGGAATTGAAGTCCAAAGTTTTTTGGTATGGTTTTCTGAGTCACTAAATAAGGCAAGGTGGTACTTGCTAGTAGGCTGCAAGAATAAATGAGAATTATTTGGGAGTTGGGGAAAGGCTGGTTTGATTTACATGCTAGAGCTGTTTTGAGTGTTTTTTAAAATAAATCCCTTTTGGCAAAGGTGTACTCTTCAGACTCCTCTCTCCTAGAATCAGTAATTCTCTAATTAGAATTTTGTGGGTGTTGTCTTTTTAAAATCACAATAGACTGGAGAAGCCTTTCTAATATACTGAAATATCATAGTGTCTATAGATATTTTGATTAGGAGTAGTGTTTCTTATATGCCTGACAGATTAAAGTTCCCTGAAGTCTATGGTTTTGATGTATCTTTTTCACTGCTCTGAAATAAACAGGCAAGTCAGAAAAAAAAAAAAAAAGGAAATCACACATCTCTTCCTTTACATGTGGAGAATGAGGTGCCAGGTGGATTGTTTAAGCTGCTAAGATCACTAAAAAGTCTAGCAAGAGAGCTGCTGTATCCCTGAGCAGTATCCAAATCATAAGTCAAAGTGGTTTCTGGTTTTGATTTATTCCTTCAAGAAGTACAAGAATTTGAAACTGAAATTGCTCTGGAAAACCTGTTTTGATGTGTCTCTACAGAAGTAAATGCTCAGTGTGCAATGAGCTTATTCAGTCTGTGTTGAGAACTGATGCCAGTGTGGTACAAGCTGGATGTGCTTGGCCAGGCTGAAACCTGGGCAATGCAGAGTAACTTTCTACAAATAGCAGGGAATGCCTGTGACTACACCTCCTGTAAGGTGGCAGTAGGTGTTACATGGAGGTTGCCTCACTCCATCCCAGTTATAACTAAAGAAAAGAAAGCAATATCTCTTTTAACGGAAATACCAGAATGTTTATACCAAGGCATCCTTCAAAATAAAGCTTTTTATTATTTCTGCTTGAATAGCTGGTGCATGCTCTTGTTTTCCTGCTATTTTTAAAATAAATTCTTCTTAGTATTAGCCCCCACTATCGGCCATGGCATAAATTGCTTCACATTGCAGCTTTACATAATTATGCTGTGTACTTTACTTACTCTGTGTTTTTTTCTGACTCTATACATATACAGTGTGATTGTTCGTTGGATTATATATTTCTAAATGTAATCACTTGTAGAAATGGAAGATTAATATTTATTAAACCTGCTTTTTATTTTCCAGAAATATTTTTCAAATACCTTTAAAACATAAAAAGTGGTATCTTTATTAGTGTTCTATAGAAAATTGAAAATAATTGAGATGAAAAGCATATATAGGAGTAAGTAAAACACCATTGTTTTAGTTATTGGTGCAGTAAATCCATATATCTAGATTTAGATCAGAAACAGATTTGGCCCAGTAACTCCACTTAAAATTTGGCAATTTCAAAATTTTTTTTGCAATTGGAATGAGCTCCTAATAGAAATCTACTTAGTGGGAGAAAAACATATTTAATGTCTATTAAAGAAAAATTACAAACTAAAATTATATGCACTATGTCTTGGTCATATCTCTTGGTAAGTATAGAAAGCAATAAACTGAAGATTTCCCACAGCTGGGAAATGCCTGACTAACCTGTCTAGTACTCTGAGAATTTAATTTAACCTGTTATTGGCCCTGCCATTTACAGAAACTAGTCCCCTCACTGACAAAAACTGGTTTATTACTATAATAAAATAAAGGAACGCTCTAATTTATTATTTTTTTTAAATTTTTTTTATGAAATGCACATTTTTTTTCTGGTAAAACAGAAAGGTAAAAGAAAGTTCACATCTACATTTGAAACACTTGGCAGCTTAAGTATAACATTTTTTCATGCTTCATAGTGCAATTTTATTTGGCATATAGGATTTGTAACAATTTCTTAGTTGTTTACTGAATATTTTAAAAATTTCACAAACTGACAATCAGGTTGGAACATTTTATGCTAATGGTAAGGAATGGTCAGAGTTGCTACTGTGGCTCATGTCTCTTATGCATATGGCATGAATCCTGTTCGACTGGTTTACAGAATATCAAGCATCAGGTGTGTAACACTAAGAGTTTCAAAACTTTTCAAAATTTGCATTTGGGCAAACAATTTACAAACAGCTGCTTCCATCTTAAATAGCTTAAGTATTTTCTGTTAGTCATCCATCCATGAAGAAAAGAGTGGTACATAGGCAGTCGAGCAATTTATCCTAGACTTATCAATACCTCATGTTGGAGTTTTTAACTAAATGCTAGATGGTGTAATGTAGAATTGTTCTGCTGAGGTTTGGACCTGTTCCATATATCCAGAGCTAGGGACAGAGGGAGTTCAGAAAGGAGGTGAGAGAAATGTCTTCCTCATTTCCTAAGCACAGATGCATTTGCTATTATTTTGTTTTCTACTCTGTACGTATTTCATCTGGTTGACTGTAGAGGTATTTATTAATTCCTGGAGATCTCTGAAAGCCTTTGCAACTGCTGAACTTTGGAAAATACAATTTTGTGACTCTCTCTTTTTTTCTCACCTTCTGCTAAAATAGCCACCTCCTCAGGAGACACATATTGGAGTCCTGTTTTTAATGTAGCTTCTGGTACAGATCAAGACAGATTATTGGACTGCATTCACATTGGAACTATTAAAGAATGATCTGTATTCCTCAGAGCTGTGTAAGATCACTGTACATGACCATCAAACATGGCATTTTAGAAACTATTGTACAACAAGAAACTGTTTAGAAATCACAGTCTGTACACAGCTAGAGTTTGCCAATTTAATTTGATTTACATGCTCGCAATTTGGATTATAGCTTTTTAAGGAATGGTGCTTGGTTTAGCTGTGAATTGCTGCAGTATCAGTGTGTGGGAAGCCAATGTAGATCAGTTGCCATCTCCACACATTGAACTTGGGTCATGTCAGACCATGCCAGGAGGCCCTGACCTGTCTCTGTTTTCCTTGAAGTCACATTGCTGGGTCTCAATGGTTATCAATAAGCACATC
Source organism: Rhabdornis inornatus (assembly GCA_013397075.1). Classification (NCBI taxonomy): domain Eukaryota; kingdom Metazoa; phylum Chordata; class Aves; order Passeriformes; family Rhabdornithidae; genus Rhabdornis; species Rhabdornis inornatus. Next base: position 45,568 of record VWZS01007473.1, on the reverse strand, counting down.
TTAAGTCTATAATATGACAACTAGAACTTTGTCTGGGCCTTGCCTCCAAACCCTGCAAAATATTGGTTAGCAAAGATAATTGTTAAAGAACAGCAATCATGAAAAAGGCATTTATAGTGCCACAAGCAAATTTATGATCACACTTGCCCCAGTGCTGCTCAGCTCAAAACTGAGCACTAAGCACACTGCAGACAAAAGCACATGAAGCATGGCAGGGCAGGTATTTGAAGCTTTTCCTTCCCACTATCCTGTTTTATTCTTTGCAAACTAATAAAAGATAAAATCAGACAAGCTGTATAAAAATAATGCTCCCTATTGTAACCATGGCTCTTGCAGCATGGAAGAAAAGGTAGGTAACAGAAATACTGAATAGCTTTGTAAAGAAAAGTTAGTCAAGGGCTACTGTGGGAAGTAGTATGGTAATGCTCTTTCTTTCCATGACCATCTCACACCAAGAGCTATGCAAAGAGAAGACTGTAGTGCAGATTTTTGGGATAAGAGATATCAGTGGATAGCTGTTGATCTGTGGATCTCCCAACAAGACAGATTTACTCAGTGACTATATCTGATAAACATGAATTAATCAATGATTGACACTTTACACGCTCACTTGTATTTATTAAAATAAATTTATTTAACTTCTAATATTTTTCTGATGATCTTTAGGAAAGAAAATAATTATTTTCAGTGTCTTCAGAGACATCTGATAAAAAGAATCCTCATCTTCATAAGGGATATGGAGCATTGCTGGTCCTTTTGTCTTGAGAACTATTGATTATTACATTGTATTAAAGATATACTAAGATTTAAAGTCCCAAAGGCGCTTATGCCCATAAATCCCATTGATTTTATTTGGAATGAAATTTCTACATTAGTTCAGAGGACTAGGTTTTATAGGATTTTTTTTTTAATATAATTTCACTAGTCAAATTATCTTTGATTAGAAGACAATGAGCAAGTAACGGCAGCAACCTTTGAGTCTCCTGATGGAGTGAATTCTGTAGCCAGCATTGATGCTGTGGAAAAAAATAGCGTGACAGGCATGGTTTTATTTGGGGTTGGTGAGATCCTCAAAAGTTTTGTCATTGCTACATCTATATTTGGAATATGCTGTTGCATTTTCCATGGGAACACCCTTCCACAAGGATTTTCCAAGCAGTCCCTGGAGATTAATATAATTAAAAGGATACCACTGTGGATCTACTCCTTCTTTAGGTAGGAGAATAGGTGTGACGTATTTGGCAGAGGTTGACTTTGTGCACTTTATGTACTTACAGACAGCACGGGTACTGGTAATTAGAATCAGCTTAAATTTTTTGATAATTTAAAAAATTTTCAGGGATACTTAAGTTGACTAACTTTCTTTTCCTTGTGAATGTATTCGTTATTTCAGACTGCCAAAGTGTCAGTTCATCTAAAGATTAGAGAGCATTGATCAATCATTGGCTTGTTGAGATTAATACAGAAGATATGTAGTTCCATGAATAGAATTTCGTTTTTATTAACATGCACATTAGAATGTGAAATACATTACAGGGTGCAGTAAGAATACTTAGCTGCACTACTCCCTGAAAAATCTGTTTGTTGAAAACATGTATACTTTGTGTGGCTAGTCTGACACTTGTAAGCTCTGTTTAGTCCTAACTGGCCTCAAAATATCCAGGGCGTTGCTCACTCACGTTGTCTGAGTGATGGGGGCTTCATCTATTGCAAACAATCTGCATGACCCTCATGTCTCTGCAGACTGACCACTTAGTGACAGCCTTGTGCCTTCTGAACAAGCATGTCATGAAATGGAAGAGAAGGGGAAATAGATATTGGAGGACAAATGGTGAGAGTGAAAAGTTTTGTAAGAAAAGGAAGAGACCGCCAACAAGGCAAAGTGTCTTGTAGAACAAAACACTTCCTATAGGAAAAAAATTGTCAGAAAATGTAAAGCTCTTAATGCATATTACCAAATGTAAATTCTTTAAAGTATTTCACTTTAGTTGTGAATTTTGAGTATTTTCTGTAATGTGATAGGTAAAAGAAATCTTCTTGACCTCAGTTTTCCCTTCTTCTTTTATCTACTGTTTGGGAAAGGATAAGTGGTCCTGAGATATGACTGTTAGGTTAAAGGAGCCCTCCCTAGCAGCAACTGTTTTATTCTAAACATTTCTAATCCCTGATGGAGAAAGCAATAAAGTTCTGTGCTTCAGGTCACGTACCTGAGTACTGGCAGTTCTTTTCAATATCTTAGATTAAATGAACTGTGAAATATTTGTTTTATTAGAAGAGCTTTAGTTTACTTGTGAGTTGTTTTCTAAATCATTTCTGTCCAGAGTAGCTTTGGAAATCAAGTAGTGTGTATTGAACACAGTGTTTAGAAACATTTTTAACAGTCTGATGCACAATGCTTCATTGTTCTGATTGTTTAAACATTCATAGAGGGCAATTCTTCTCTTTGGATGCATACATAAATCTCAGGAAGACTAATGGGAAATTATACACATACAAGGAGAGCACAGCTCCTCTAGCATTGCTGGTAAAGGTGTACATAAGAGTCAGGAATTCTTGATGAAAGGGGGGCAATGGGAATAAAGGCTTCTGCTTAAGGAGCTGGAATAGGATTCACATGGCCCACATAAACATATGGTTCTGCTCCAAGTCTGTGTATGTCCCCAACATGCAAATCAAATGGGGTGGTTATGGTGGGGTGCAGGTACCGACACAGTCTGTTCATGCTCATCTCAGCAAGGACCTCCTGCTCTGGATGAGAGCAGGGACAGAGGGCATCTAGGAAGCTGTTTCAATTTGGACTTGGAGATATTTAAATTTACTTGGAGATAGTAAATCCTCTACAGGCAGCATCAGTTTGGACTGTCAGCTGACTGTCTAAAGAGGTTCACATGACATTTTATCACTACTAAAGAAAGACAAATCCACAAAGGCATTTATGTGCAGGAACGGAATGAAAATCTTGCTGCCAGAATGCTTTTGCTGCAGTAGAGCTTTGCATCTATGCTTCCACATTTGGAAGCACACTTCTTTGTATCTCTGGCATCTGGAAATGCAATAAGCTGTTTCTGCTCTTTAGTGAGTTTTTTGGTTGTTTTTCAGGTGAGATCCCCCTGGGCAGTATTGTCCTAGAGGACTTGTACCTAGAGGGAATGAATGCCCAGGCTTTGCCAGGATTTCAGCCATTGTTGAGGAAATCTGTGATGGATGAGCTGTGACCTGGGTCTGTGAATTCCTTATCTGGTGAAGGCCAGCCTTCATGTGTGATGCTCCAACTGGCAGCAGTCCTTTAGCATAGACAACAGGTAGATCCTTCTTCTAAAAAGAATAAATTTTGGAGTAGTGCTGAGTACTGTTTTTTTCCTTGGTTATTAATCTCTAGGCTTGCATATGGGAACCTAGGAGAAGGATTTTAGTGCGGTGCTCAGTTGAGGCATGTTACCTTGCCTTCCACCTTCACCTTCTCTAACTTGTCAGCAGACTTGGAAAAAATACCTAATATTTAATGGGTCCTAGGTGTAAAAGTGGAATGTGGATTTGAGAAAAGTCTGAAATAACATTTATAGTGCAGCCAAAGGTATTAGGGAAGCCTGAAGAGTCTGTATCTGTCCTCTTAATCAAGAAGGATTACCTGTCTATCCTTTGTCTATCACTTTCTAAGAATTGCCAGAAGAAGAATACACTGAAATAGTCACCTCTCTTCACCTCCCAGAAAAACTGCAGTAGGCAAAGAAACTGAGCGGGTAGGGATTGGCCGAATAATTGGCATTGTCACAATCCTGCTGTGAAGCTTGTAATAAATGGGTTTAAAGAACATGGGCTGTGAAAGAACTAGGATGGAGTGAATGGAAAAATATTCAAAAATATGTTATTCAGAACATTTCATGTGTTCATAAATTATTCACCCCCACAGAACTGCAGGTGCCTCAGGATTTTTCCATGTAATGTCAGATCCTCAGCTGGCACAAGCTGGCACTGCTGTATTTGTTTCCATGGAGTGATGCCAGTTTACAAGAATGTGGTCCATGTTCTTGTATTTAATTTTTTTTTCCTTCTTCTTTTTCTGTTCCTAAACATTCAAATACATGTAACGGTACAGCTGGAGCTATGCTGAGTCTGGAAATGAACCTTGGGCCACTATGATTCTGCAAGCTCTTTAAGCTTTACTTTCACTGTTTCCATGATAACATCAGTTTTTTTCTGTGTGTGTTGATAGTATGCTGCTGACAGCTACCTGCATGTGCTTTCTCTCTCTCCTGCACCTATTTGGTATGTGTATGTTAAATGGTCAAGTTCCATTATACACCAATCTTCGGCCCTTATCAAGTTAATTTATGGATGAATGTAGTTAGCTTTGTACATATTTTCACAACTGAGAATAAACAGAATTGTTTTTCCTTATTTAAAATCCCATTATAGCAGCTGCACTATAAAGTGTATTTTTCTGCTGTTAAATATTTTATCTTGACCACAGCTTGCATATCAGCACACTTGTAGCAGTATGTTGACTGTTATCTTTTGTGTACCAAAGCGCTAGATAGTTTGGAATAATTAAATAACATTGCTTCTCCATTATCCTTGGAGAGCTGATACTCTTTTCTTCTAAGATAAAAGGTAAACATATATTATAACAAATCAAACTGCAGGATGATAAATATTGTTGTAAGCCTGGATAATAATGTAACAAAAATAAGATGAAATCCACGCTTTCCCACTAGTATTCATCTCCTATATTTATTTTTGCTGATAGACCTATGGAAAAAGAAGGCTCTGTGCAGTGCATTTGCAAGGCCATTACACATTCCTGAATGACACAGTCATCACTACTCTGAGCTTATTTGCTCAAGGTTTTATAAATATAGATTTGTGTAGGGTTTGGGTGGCTGAATATCAAATCTAGGACCGATAAGTCATCACCATTTCAGATGGGGTTTTTTGAGATTTTGTAGCCTTTTTTTTATAAGATTTCCAGGCTGATTTCTGCAGAAATAGTTGTGACCATGTGTTGTCTGTTTACTCCCCACATCTTTGTTAGCATGACTGACAGTTGTAATGTCTGTAGTTCCTTCAGTGAAATGAAGGCATTCCCCAGTACTAATGAAATTAAGATTCATAGGATCAGAACAGAAAATATTTTTCTTGATACATTTGTATCTAATATATTTTCTATGGCATAGATGTTTATCCCAAGACTGACATTTCATTGACTTGTGGTCATTAATCAAGTGAACTACTCAGATGAAACCCATTTTTGATTTGAGAAAAGCTTAAACATTAATTTAATAGAACAATGGGAAGAGATATGGATAAGTAATAGTTTTAGATGTAAAGAGTGAAGTAGTACTACCAGATGGGAAGTCTTAAGTGAGTTAGAACTAGGATAGAAAAGTCTTTATGGCACAGATTCAAGGGAAAAAAAAAGAATAAATTGAGCATAAGAAAAGGTTGTTATGAGGATCAGAAGGTATCAGAGGATAAAATTATAATTCAATCTGCTAATTTTTACTGCAGAACTTAATGACAATGGTAATTAATAAGATATATTGCTACAGCTTAATTAAATAAAAGAAGACAAAAGCATAGGATATTACACAAATAAAAAAAACCCTTGAAACTTCAATAAAATATGCTTTTATATGTCATGTATACAATTTTTCCCCTTTTATGTTACTAATTTGAATAATCTGAATAAAAAATGAAGGAATCTTCAGTTACCAAAAGTTCCTTTTCCCTTTATTGTCCTTTAAGGAAATTGTCACTAGCACAAAAGCTTCTACTCCATTGCTATGATTGGTTACAGATAATTTCAGTAAATTTCAGTAAAAATGTAACTTAGATCACCTACAGATGAGCCTAAGTATTTGTCAAAACTCATTTTTCTACAGAGCATAAAAATTTAATTGCTGTGAATTAATTTTATTGTATTTTGTTATGATTGGATATATTCTGCTGTTCTCTAAAGATGCCTTTACCCCGTTTTTGTTTACATATAACTATTAGAATTTGTCCTAGGAAGTACAGAATTTGCATAATCATAAAATAAAGAATGCACATGCAGATGTGAAGTAAACCAGTAAACATTTTCATCTATGAAATGTTATTGCTTGACCTGATGTAAATTAAGACCAACTGCGAATTGCATAGTAATTATTTGTTATTTAGAAATGCTGTTAATGAAAACAAATGAGTAATTTTTTTGTTATGTGCTAAAATAGTGATCTTTATTCATTTTTTTGGTAAGTCTTTGGATTTTATAGCACTGTATCAGTCATTTAATTGTAGCAGAGATGAACAATAGTTACTTGTATTCATTTTGGCAGATATAAACAAGTAAACAGTGCCCCGCACATATTTTCAAGTGTTGCAGTCATAGGGAAAACTTTATGAAACATTTAGTTGTTCAACAGAGTAGCAATGCTTAGAGGTTGACCTTGAAGTTTTTGAAATGTGAATTGATCCACTGGAACAAGTACAAAGCCAGCTTTGGTGCTAAATGTAAATTGTTAAAAATGGTGCTGCATAACATCTGCCTTGTAGTACGCCTTAATCAGCACTGTGAAAAATGAAAGTTTAACGATCTACCATAGTGGCTTCTAAGTGAAGGATAAACAAAGGATGAAAGAGTTTCCTTGCATGGTTTGTAACTGATGGCATGAAAAATGTCAAGAACCATCTGCCTCAAACTTATCCAAACTGTCATCAAGTATTCTAATCCAGTCAAAGGAGATACAACTAGAACAACCTATGTAACTTGCTGAAGGCTTATCAAAAGAGTTGTAAATAAGGGGGGAAAAAAAGAAAAAAAAAGAAAAAAGGAGGAAAAAAAACCCTATCAACTGCATAAGCACAGATTTCTGCCAGCTTGCCTGTGGCTTTGAAATTCAATCCCATTTCTCTAGTCTGACAAACTGTACTAAATGGTAAAATGGATTTTTATTGCTTTCAGCCATTTTCATTCCAGCTGCTATCACTAGGTAAGTAGTCAGTTTTCTAATATGAGAATTATATTTTTTTATTTCACTTTTCTCTTTTGTGTGTGTATATTGACTGCAATATGCACAAAAACCCATTTTTGCAGAGCTAGGATATAAATGGGGACATTTACACATCTGAGCTTAAAAAGCTGCTGCTCCTTCTAACTCAGCACACAAAAGAATCCCAAATATAGCTATGTCACTTCAGAGAGCTACATTCAAGTGAACAGACGTGTTTTTTTGCACTGGCTTTCACAGCAGATAGGAAAGCATGATTTTCCCAATAAAAGAAACACACACATTTAGTGCTCATCTTCCTTAATTACACCAAGAATTTATCAAATGACCCCACATTTGCTAGTTTGATTTTCAGTAAGTTATGCAATTTTCAGGAAGTTAGGTCATTCTGTATCTTGAGCATAGATTTAGCTATTTGAGATGTCCCTTGATAGCTGAAGAGAACATGTCTCATTGAAAGTCAGTGCAAACTCTGGTGCTAAGTCAATGAATTACCTGAAACTCTGTGTCTCATCTACTGGTACCTGACACTGCACTTGACCAGAGCATATTTTTTTTTATTGCAAGTAGTTCTGCTCCTCGTGCCTAAGGGATTCCAAGGGCTGGGAGTTAAATCCCGAGGCTTATTCTTGCACTCTGTTCCTTTGGAGTTTCCTTCGTTTTGACTGGTTTCCAAAATGGGGAAATTAAAGGCTTTTTGTTTTTACCAGTGTTGTGAAACTGGGGCTTAATCGGGGCTAAAGCATGTGTGACACCTCTGTGAAAACTTCCTCTAAAGGCATTTGTTGAGAATTGGAACTTAGAAGGGGTTGGATAATGCCTTAGATAAGCAAAGGTAATCAGAAGGAAAACAAAAACAAGGGACACAGAAGGAAAAGTGAAAGGGTAATGAATTTCCAATATACTTAGTATTTTCACTTGTATTTAAGTATCACTTTTTTTGTAACATGTAGCATAACATAAAATATCTCAGAGCTGAAAACTATAATTTTTGGGCAGGGAATGGGAAACATGCAATTTCATCAGGTTCCGGTTAAGGTTCCATATTGGCAGTCTGTATTGATGTATTTAATTTTCACTCAAAATTCAGAAGTCTTAGAATGCATACAAACATCCATATATTGTGTTGTTTGAAGCTGCAATTTTTCCTTTCCTACCAAGCTATGATATCTTCTAATAGCTGTGTAGAGTTTAAGGGTAAAAGAAATCTTTCTATTAAATGTATCCGTACTTTTCATTGGCTTGGGAGTGAATTTATACAATTGATGTTGATACATTTGTCATGGAATATTCTAGTGTACAGGTGGAAACAGATGATACAGTATTACTTTTTTTTTTTTTGTGACAAAATGGTATGCAATGCATTGGAAGATTAGTTATCCGTAGCAGTTATATGAAATGCAAATGTCATAACACAGATTACATTTCCATAAAACCAAAATAACACTTCAATATATGTGATTTAGTTTTACTGTGCACATTTTTATTTAGCAGAACTGACACATTGCTTCATATTTGCATCATTTTTTTGCCTTTCACATTGAACAAAAAGGTGAAGAACTATTTCAATGTACAGTAACCATTTCATTTCTGGCACTCTCTCAAAAGGGATTTTCAGTTTAATAAAAACAATCTCCCACTTTTTTATCCCTATTGCTAAAAGCAAAAGGGGTAGGCCAAATATTGAATCTTACTGCAATTCCACTAGGGAAAACTGTCCCGTCTACAACCACACTTTGAGTAGCTTTTACAGGGGGAAAGAACACGGAAGGATATGGTAAAGGGACAATCTTTTTTTGGCATCATCTATTATTTATTATCCATCTGAATTAATCAGGTTTACTAGGTATTTATAAGGATAACCAGCTTCTTGTCCAATGCTTGGGACTGGCCTACTTTAGCTAGAGCAATTCTTAGTTCATTTGTTTCAGACATGCAGGAAAGAACAGGGAACAGCAGGATTTGTAGGTAGTAATGCGTTCATTAGAATCTGAACTTCACTCCATTGTATTTTTTAGTCATTTGGCATTTGCTTATTAAAGCAATAGATGTTAAGTGGGACCACTCATCCTCCTGAGAGCTCTGGGAGTCGACTTAACTTGATATTGCCTTTTTTTTGTTCATTAATTATAATCATCTGCTTACATATTTGGATAATGAATTCATTTAGTTAGGATGGCAACAAAAAGCACTTAACAAAGTTACAACAAGCTAAGTGGAAGATGACACAGAAGAAGCTGCTCCAGGAATGAGAAAATTCCTAGTTTGGTAGGCAGAGCTCTCACCATGCTGCAGACCTCAAATACTGGTTTTAGGATGTCTCAGCCTGTAAAGCACCATGTGTAGCTGTGAGGATCACTATGTTCTCGACCACGTTGAAGATAAACAACCACCAAAAACTATTAGTTAATTTCTCTCTACATTCAGTGTAGAGGTGTAAATACCACTGGGTTATTAGCACCTGTCTTCAGACATCCCTGGAGGAGGATGTTTCCACTGATGAGTGAGGGGAATAACTTCATACAGCTAAAATGCAGAGAGAAGTCCCATGCTCTGTGTCCTCCCTCAAAGAGCTGGCAGTCATTTCCTGTGTGGGTTGTGGTGTGGGTGATGGTGTGGAGTTTTTTTCATTATCTTGTAAATTTCTACACCTGCATAACTTCATCCTGTTAGTATTCATATCCAGAACATTTGGCATGCACTGGCATTTAAAACTAAATTACTGTTAACAGTCTGTAACACATCAGTAGTAGCATGAAGTGCTACTTTGTGAGATAACAATGGATGCTGTAAATGAAACTTGATTTTTCACAATATCTGACTGTGGCATGAGAAAAGTGAAATCTAAACGATCATGATACAATAAAGCATCTGCAGACTAGCTGAGACACTAAATTAGCATTTTTTGATAAAGAATAGTGTGGTGCATAGCCTATAAACCATGCTAATAGCTCTATCTTTGTAATTCATAAAGCATACACAACACATGCAGGTGGTTTCTTATTTTCATATGGGCAGAATTGTTTGAGTTTTGTACCCAGGTATGTATCCTGTGAATTCCTGGTTTTCTCATAAACCTGATTTCTCGTTTATTATTGCTTTCTAATTGTTTCCACTGATCGATAGTATTTATTGTGTTTTGCTATAAACAGCATGTTATTTAAGGAATAATAATAATTAAAAAAACCCCAGCCCTGATTAAATTGTGTATTATTGTTGCTGTTATTTTGCACGGTTGTTAAACAAAAGTCTCTATGGTTGTTACTATTCTTCTCTTTGTGGCAATTTCACTTCCAGTACTCAAAGATATGACAGTGATGGCAATATGATTACACTGTAGTGAACTATTAGGTGTGTATTTGTATTTTTTTTCATGGGTTAAGCAGTCTAGAGCAATTACAGAAACAAAAACATTCCAAACAGCAATGTTCAGTTTGCTGGCCCCTAAACAGAAGCTTATGGCAAGAAGTTATAAATGGCAGGAGGAGAAACCCCAAAACCTCTGTGCTCTGTTTTCTGCAACAGACCCTCAGAGGTGTGCTGATCGTGCAGTCATTTCCAGTGAGATACATGTGAATTTTAATAAAAGGGACAGCTCTCTCCAACTCAAGTTTGCAGGCAAGCTTTACAAAAACATTGGATGGAAATGTGCAAAGAGCTGGATTCTGGTTCTCAGCACACCTGGAAGTACGTTAATGCACTCTTATGTAAATGGACTTAATGGAGAAAATGGAACATATCCAGCTACAATGGCTGTGGGATAAATCTCCACATCTGAGTACACAGCTCAGACTGGCTGGCTGAAAACAAAATAAATCCAGGCAGGAACTAAGAGGAAAACCATGACCTCGTTTTCCAAAGTAAGGCCCTGGCATGCTGGCATTCGGGCTGCATGTGCCATGCTGTGCACACCTCTCCCTGAGAGAAAAAGGGGATTTTTAAAAAGTGCTATGGGACTGCTCTAATGTTGAGTTGTTCTGTGTTCTTTTGTCACGGGACAGACTCAGACGTTGCTGGACTCGAGAGTGGATGAGTGTGAAGCCATGAAAAGGAGCTTCTGCCAGCTGGAGGATGCTGCTTGTTCACTGTGGGGAGGCTCTGGGGAGCCTGGGGCAGCCGGGGCAGAACAGGGGACCATGTCTTGTCCATGCTGCTGTGAGGGACAGCAGGGGAGCGACCCTGCAGGGACCAGGTCCTGTCCATGGTGCCAGGAACAAGCTCCCAGTTGGTGTCCGTGGCTGCAGGGAGGATGGTGCATCCTCCCAGACCTTCCCTCGGCCTGGTGAGTGCATGGCACAGGGCTGTCATCCCACCACCACCCTGCCAATGGCCTGCCCACAGCCCTGTGGCCCCACAGCCCTGGCATCAACTCACTTGGAAGTTTTGGGGTGGGATTTGTCCCTGGATCCTGAGTACGAGGGCTCTTCTCAAAGCCAGGGTGGTGGCACCAGGCCCTGCATCATCACCGGGCCGTGGTTCACAAGTGATGCTTCTGCCTTTGCTCTTGTTTGCTCTGTATCGGTGTGAAGTGTCACAGTCAGGAGAGTTGTCACTGTAGAGGCAGGCGCGACACACAAAAGGCACGCTGCATTTCAGAAGGCTAATACCTGTTTATTACAACATTGCACTGTCTTTTATACCCTCTACATAGTTTACACTTTCTTCATTGGTCACTGTTAGTCAACATAACAATCATTGGTGGAAAGTCTTTCCACCCCTATTCTTCCCAGGACCTTTCTAAAAATAGTTTCCACAGCTGCAGGGTTTTTTTTTTTCTTTTTTCCCTGATTATCTTCTTCTCTCCTTCTTCTCTTCTTGGTCTCTGTGCCAACAGCTTTGGTCAGAGAATACATCTCAAAACAAACCTCATTCATTAACCCTCTAACCCACAGACCAGCTGTGGGTCCCACTATAGAGAGTCACCAAGCTGGTGCTGGTGCCATGTGCAGGGGTTGGCTGGGGACTTGCCCTGTCCAGATGGAGCCAGGCTCTCTATCTGGGGACAGACAGGAGCAGCTTCCCAGGCCCTGGCCAGCCCAGGAAAGCAAGTCTGAAGGCCAAGGGACCCTGGCACCTCCTGCCCTCTTTGCTTCAGAAAATGATTGCCTGCCTTGACTTAGACAAGCACTTCAGCTGGGGAAGAGGGGAAGAGCTGTGGCAAGGGAGAAATAAAGTACATGAATTAGGGATTTTTAAGTAAATGTCTGTTTCTTCAGTTTTATATAAAAAAGGATTTCTGGCAGTTGTTGCAGAGGGCAGGAGAGAAAACTATGAATATTGATTTCTCTCCTAAGAGAAAAGGATCATTTGTTAAATGTAACCTAACATTTGATTGCAGGGAAATAGGTTAATTTCAAAGAGTGATTTTCCACATTTTGTATATTGAACATATTCAAAGAAAGAAGAAAGTGATTGAAGTGATTGACCACATTTCATTACATCTTTCTTCCAGCCCTCAATACACATGCTTAATTGACAAGGACTTGGACAAAAACAGGCAATAAAAGGTTAAAAAGCTTTTTAATTGTGTTGTACATACCGTTGCTTTACTAGAGCTCAAAAGGTTCAGCTTAGCATGGGTTTGGAAATTGGGTTTATTTTGCACTGAGTGGAGAAGAAGTTTTATTATTGTAAGGAGCACCTATCACAATATAACTTTTGTTTCCCATCTATTAGGGCTTGATGGCAACATTTAGTTATGTCGTAGAAGGAAATCAGTTATATGGTTCCATAATCATTGCATTGATTAATTTGTAGTTAAAAGCAGGTGACTTTTGGATTTATCTCGCTCTACTTCATTAACCAAACTACAAGTAATTTCTTCAATGTTTCTTCACTTCTGCTGTTCTAATGGAAGTTAACAAGTGGAATTATTGCACCTGGTGGTTATATGGTGGTTAACATAGAAAAGTCTCCGGCTGTTGTGGAGGAAGAAACCTCCTGACCACTTCCAAGGAAAACTGAATTTGATACTTAATCTGTAAGTTTGAGACAACTTGCATTTCTTGTTTTTAAGCACAAACACCAGGTTTTCTCTGACTACCAGAAGGTCATAACCATAAATTAATATTTTTCTGAATTGCATTAGAGTTCTTGCACTAGTGCAAACTAGATGTCAATTAGTATGAAGTTAGAAAGATGGCACTTTGCATGCACCCTTTCTACATTGTTATAACAGGCACTTGAAAGAGAAACACAAATTAAAGTCTTTAAGTTCTTTAATTGGCGCTAGTGAGTTATAGGAAAAGAATAAAAAACAAGGGGCTGAGATCATCACTGAGCATGTTGTAGGGAGAGGTGGCATTTGATCTAAAAATGTCACATTTCACTGTGAACACGAGTCTTTCACTACAAAGTTATATTGCTCCCTGTAATGCTTTTCTTTCTAGGTTGGATTATGCTGAATTTCAATTCAATATGCATAAGAAAAAAACTTGGCAGATTTTCTGCCTGCTTTCAGGAAGATTTTTGTGCTTAGTGCTTAATCTATTGGATACTATTCCTTGTTTTGCACTTTTTGTTCTGTTTTAGAAAAAAATGGTCTTACCAGTTTACAAGCCTTACTTTCTCCTAAGTCTGTAACCATAATGATTTCCCCCACAGAATCAAGTCTTTGGCTTGCAAAATTGGATGTATTATTCTTACGAGTACATGGCAAATTTTATTCTCAGTAATTGTTGCTTTTTTATTTTTCTATGTGTTCATCTAAGTCTGTTATCCAGGCTTTAGCTGTGGTTTATAATTTTTTGGTTTGATGATTTTTTTGATTTTTCTTTTCCCCTCTTGTGTGGAAATCTTACAGACTCTGTCAGTTCGAAGACTCTGTGCTTGATTTTCCTTGTTGACTTTGGTCTCTGAAAGAACAAGATGTAACTCAAAATTTAAAGTAGGCTTTCGTGAGCTGGTTCAAATTAACGGAAGCCCAGTGGGGTGGCCTCCTCTTTTTTCATTGTTTTGCAAAAAGTGTAAGATCCTAATTTTTTTCTCTTAATTTATAAAAACCTAGTTCAAGGTCTCCTTTTTTTTTTTTTTTTTTAAATGTTGGGAAAAAAGCATCATCCACTTCTCATTTATCATGAAGACATAAAATTCTTAAAATGCTGAAGAAAACCTATGTATCACAGTATTTCTAGCCAACTAGAAATTTTCTGGAAATTAAGACTTGCTGACTAGAAATGTCAAATTTTAATTCTTATCTGAACAGGGCTGTAGCTACAGACTTTTGGTGGTTCACCCTTTATTGCTATTAGAGGTACCATAATTACTAATGTGCAAAAAGACCATGGCATACTGAAATAGAACCTGATTTTAAAAACATGTCTGAAATGAATGGAAGAGAGATTGTAATCCAACTCAGTGGCTGAATCCTTGACCTGGTTAATGTATCACTCATATTTTACCAGCCAGTGACTTGTCTATTTTGTCAAAGAGACATTTTCCTTTGTCCAAAGCATGTGAGTATAGAAGTAATGATGATTGAATTGTACACCTTCAAAGGAAGGCAGAGGGAGGGTGCTCAGGAAATCTTAAAATAGCTCCACATCAAAAGTTTGAATTCTAAAAAAATTGCATCAGTTTATACTGTTCCTTGCTCTTCAGATGAGTGACTGATAGTGGGCTGTATTTGCCTTCAGTGAAAAAAAGCACAAGGGATTTAACTTGTTTCTGTGCTTTGTAGTGTCAACATATTTATTCAGTATTTATGATAATAAAATCTGATGCTCTCTTATTGCTGGAACAATGAGGACAAATGAATAGGTGATGCAAGGCTTCACTGCCATATTGGATGGTTTCTGAAGGAGTAATATGTTTTATGGATGTTAATGAATATTTGAAAGGCTGTATCTTTATAATAGCATGTTTCAGATCATGCCTTACAAATAAATTTGTGCAGTACTGAAGGTTTTGTTTGTTTCTTAAGAGGGATGTCAGGCTTTCCTTGATGGCATTTAACATTGACTAATATAGAACTCATGTTCTGAATATTCAGTACTTTCAGAGCATAGTAGGCAGGATAATGTGTGTGTATACACACATTAGTAAGACTTGCAAAACGCATTTTATATTGGGGGGAATTTGAAGATCAGGAAAGTTCTGAAGCTTTTGGGTTTTCTGCTTAGTTGTGCAGTCCTTGGAACATTCATCATGTTAGCTTATCAGGTAGTAGGTTTTCTTTCAGCTGAAATAGAAAAGTCTGGATGATATGCCCTTGGCACAGAACTGTAAACTGGCTCACACAATGTCTGTTGGCAAAGGTGAAAAGCGCTGTTATGGTTTTGTGAAGTCAGTTTTGACTCACAGCTTCTGAAGCTCCTATCAGCTAGAGTGCAATAGGTATCCTGGAATCTCAGTATCCATTTAGATAAGTGACATGTTAATCTCTCTTCCATCTGTATTAATTACTCGGCATTACATATATATCATTTATATATCTGGAATATGTGTCTTGAGATAAGGAAGCTTAAAAGAGAAAGAAAGAAAAATTGGAACGCATCTTCATCTGCTCAAATGTTGTTCTCTGAATTTTTTTAGCACTTTGGGCTGCATCTTCATCTCTTCTATCAAGGCATGTATTTCTGCATAACATCAAAAATGCATTTGCTGCTTGGGTACACTGGTGACAGAAGTTTCCTAAGTGCTACAGTGATGTTTGAACAGATTTTGTGCTGGTTCCAGGAATATTGTATGAATACAACAGGAAACCAAACTCTAGTGGCAGAACAGAGGTCCAGAATATTTGTTGTTAACAAATAAATAAATAACTGTGTTATATATTTATTTAGCTATAGGATCTGAACTGAATTGAACTGTCACTTTATATTTTGATCTTCATCTGACTCCGTAGAATGAGACTGTATTCCTTTTCTCCAGTGAATTTTTGCTGTCTTTGTTTCTTCCAGAAGAAGCCATTTAGGTGAAAATAGTTTGCAGCACAGGGTGGTATTTAATGAATTTAGTGGTGCTATCCTTGCTTTGTTCTAGTATATGTAAGTGGACAATGAGAATGATGGATTCCTTAGTGGTGACCCCATTAACCCCTCAAAAGCTACACTGAGATCTCTAAAGGTGTGTAGATTTTTCCAAGCCTTTCCCTCAACCTTCATGGCCTAGTGATGCAGAGATCATGGGAATAATAGTGGATGACCACCGAAGAGGACTCAAAAAGGTGAGAATTAGTGTTACAGTTTGGTCTAGTGGTTTTCTTTAAACCCCAAAAGATTTGAAACTGAATCCTGGAAAGGAACTAGATCAGCCAAATGGGAAGGCATTATTTAAACTGAGGTGTAGAAGTGAAAACCCTGTGGGATCTCTGAGGAATGAAACGCTCTTCCAGGCTACCTTTGAATGTGCCCAGACGCTGCTGTAAGGGAGTCTTCAACTTCATGGCATCAAATGTCTCAACAAATAAAGAACAAACAGCTAACTATAGAATGCATAGTCCTCTCCCCAGGACAGGCTTTGTCAGTATCTGAAGCAGGAGCAGCTAGAGATCAGGTTGAGAAAAAGTGTAAAATAATCCCAGCAAGGCAGGGCACTGAGAGGGAGGATGCTCTCTGGCTAGAACCAGTCACTTCAGACAATACAGCTCTGTTTCCAGTTCTATCATGTAATGGTTGTTCTATTGTCCAGAGTCCTGCACCCCAAAGAGCTGGTAAGGGCTATTTTTAGAATTGAATACTGATATTTCTTTATTATGAGGCAAATGTAGGTGTCATTGTGAGGTGCTCACAGCACTAAAGGGTATATGGGAATGTGAATTAGTCCTCCCTTTGAAATCCTGAGGAGTTAAGAGGGCTTTAATCTTCATTCAGAGCAGTCTGGTAGCTCTTCCTGTAGACTGAAAGTCAAAAGGGTAGAGGAAAAAATACCTTGCACCAAGGAGGACTAGAACAATTTTTTTTCCCAAAGGATATAAACAATAGTCCTGCAGAAATGACAAACTACATTTGTCTACTGAACCATGTTGGTCTAGTAAGTAAAGAAAATGCCTTGTGGAATTATTTGAAGAAAACTTAATATGCCTTGAAAATGGGGGGATGGAAATGGAAGGGGGCTTCAGCAATGTCTTTGCCCTGCTGTTCTGTAGAGCTTATCCCAGGAACTACACTTCTGCTTAGCAGCTACAGCAATATCTCTTGGTGATTTTTTTTTGGTCATCTCTTCCAGTAAGAGGAGGACTTGCAGGGAAAATACTGAGACCCAATAGAACCCAGTAAAACCTTAGCATCTACCATTCACAGATCTTGGAGTCTTTATTGAGTATCAAATAAGCCTGTTATTGCGGGCCGTAACTCCTGTTAGGCAGTTAAATATCACTGGCCCCACATTATGAATGGGTAAGTTAAGACAGAGAAAGCTTAAGTGACCTGTCAAACATTTTTCAGAAGTTCTGTGTCAGTCATATATTCCTGACTCTGTTTTCTAGCCAGTAGTTTCATTTCTCTGATGTCTAATTAAAAATCATTAAAAAAAAATGTGCTTAATGGTAACAAAGGCCTGTTATTATCTCTTTGCTTTTCTGCATGTGTTTTTATAATGCTTCCAGACAACAGAAAATTCTTTTCCAATATTTTCAGATGTGTAAGGATGATAAAGTTGTCTTCCTAATCTGTCCCATCTATTGTTTGTTTCAGATGCCAGGGAGAGGTGAATGCAGAGGTCAGGTTCTGTTTCTGAATCATTGTGGCTTATTCTGAGTGTGATGCTACTTTGCTTCTCCCTGCCCACCACCCGCCTTCAGTTCCCACAGTTGTGTGTTTGTGTGCACTGTTTTTTAACACCTAAGTGGAGATATAAAATGACTCAATCTGCAATGACACATTTAGATTTCAGATGTTATACTGGCCAATATGCTCACAGTTAAGCTGTCTTTGTAGAATGTACCTTTTTATCACTGGTTTCAGGCTTGCTTTGAGGAGCTGCGGTAAAATCCATTTAGATTTTTCATAGCTGTATTCCCTATAGGCACCTAAAATGATACAATATTCCAGAACTTACCTTACATTTTGAAATGATCCTTTATATTTATTGTAGGGCACACAAGATGAAAATATGGGTTTAACCTATCACACCTCTAACTTCATATCACTGACCTATTTTAAGGGACTACTTGTAAACAGACCAGATAATATCAGAATGATAATTTCTGATGCCATGAGGTATTTCTGTCCCTATCAGGCTCTGGTGATCCTCTATTGCAGTGAAATATAAAATTATTGTATGTCTTTTTCATTATTCATATTATTGATGACAGTAAACTTTTCTTGGGAATGTGTTTGTGCACAAAATTTACAGAGAAGCACATAATAACATCAATAACTGAGATCCGAACATGAGGTTAAGGTCTCAAGGTTATGGATGTATAAAGAGAGCTTCCCCCCAAAACATCTGTCCTTCAGCTTCCCATTTTTGCCCTTATCTGCTTTTTGCCATGAACTCTTTTGTAATTATGATTGCTGTGTTCTACCATGTATAGCCCAGTAGCTCTTTGGTCTTTTCTCTGGTGGTCCTTTTGACAAGAGTAACAAATATTTATTTGGGTATCACATGATCCTGTTAGTCCAGAGTCACCAGTCTTTTGAGAAAACAGATCTTGTTTTCTTATACAGTAGAGGATGACTCAATCCAAAGCCCATTCAAATTGGGGAGTTGAAATCAGATCTTCTTTCCTCAGAAACGAAATATGTATCAGACCTAAAAACCTGAAATCTTCTGAATCATGTGCTTATCCTTAATCACGCTTCATGATTAAAGAAAAAGGGCTTGTGATGTCCACTGTGATAAATGTGTTCTGAACTGTGTCAGAATTTAAGAAAGCCAAATAGCATATAGTTTTATTTGGTGAAAAATGTCATTAACACCTGTAACATATTTGACTGTTGTACTTCAATTTTCCCACTACTTTCTGTTCAATATCTGATTTTTATAATTACAAGGCATCAAATAATAATAGCATAAAGAGACATTACGTGAAAATGTAGCTTTCTGGCGTGGGGTACAGGGAAGGGAAAAACAAGAATGAATAACTAATATGTTAATGTGAGTTTCCCTGGCAATGTTTTTTGCTGGGTGGCTGAGCTGTGGGCACTGCTGGGATAGAAACAGCTGCCAGATGTAGCCCTGCACCATAAGCAGGACAGCGCTCGTACTTCTGGAGCAGCAGCAAGCAAACGTTTCTGTGCAGATCTCGGTTTCTTACAAAGACAAAGATCTCTCTGCTGTCTGGTTTCCAGGTTGCTAGGACACATGAAAAGTGTTTTGATTCATTTGTCCACAGGAAAAAAAAAGTAGGAAGAGTGCAGATACTTGAGAAGGCAGGTTAGTACTGCCTTGATCCACTCTCAAGCTGTGTACATGTGCCCTGGGGCTAGCTCCAGGTGCAGACCTGTGGAGAAAGTCCCCAAGTGACATGTTTAAAACAAAGAAAAAGGTTATTAGGGGGTTTATTTGTTACGGGAAACCTGGCTGCTGTATCTGATCCAGGTAGAGGCAGAAAGGAACATCCCAGTTTGCTGCAGGAGTCACATGGTTGGTAGACATTGTTAAAAGATGGTGAAAGGGCTGTTGTCACCTTTGCTTGCTTTACCTGTCTCATCTGGCAAATGGCTGCTGTCCTATCCTGAATGAGAGAGAGCCAATATTCATTCAGGTTTGTCTGCCAGACAACATGAAAGCAATCAGATGGCAGAAACCAGGCTTACAGAAAACTGGCAAAACGTTTTGCAATCTCTGCTGACTTTATCCACCGCCCTTCAACGTGCTTTACAAACCTGGGTAATTAGCAATGTGGAGGGGTCTTTACGTAGGAAAATCAAGCCTAGAGGTACCTTTTGGGATAATGCTGATGGTAGGAGAAGGCTGCCATTTGCATTTTTTTCCTGTCAGAACTCAGAGAAGTGAATTTAACACCATTGGTGGCTTAAAAGTCTCTTTGAAGATGAATTATTTCAGTAGCATTAGCAGCTGACTCAAGGTTTCAGCATTTTTCTTTCTTTCTTTTTTTTTTTTTTTCAGAGATGGCTAAAAAACCTAATTAAATCAGAGTGGATGTTTTATCATCTCATCTTCATATTTTTCATACATATCAATATACACTCAGTGTGATATTGGATTCCAGACAGAGATACAGGAAATCTGTGAAACCAAGTCTGTTTACAGTTTGATATTGGCATTTTTCCATTAAAAAAGAAATTTGAGGGTTTAAAAAGAAAAATATGTTTCTTGGGAAGCAAGTCAAGTCTTCAGAAATGTAGATATATATCCTTGCTTTTGCCAAGAGCTGCTTCTGCCCTCATAGAAGTTGGTCAGTCTCTGTCTCAGTTATGCAAATTAGGAATCAGCACATCCCTATTACCTAGTGGCTGTGGTAGAGCATATCTGTGAAAGAGTGTGAGGTAATGTTCTGGCTAAGGAAGCTGCGTTGGGATGTCTTTGATCAATTACTCATGGCAATTACTGCATCCACCTCAAGAAGGGCTAGGAGTCATTTAAGTGAGGCTCACTGAGTACCACTGGAATGTACTACTATAGCTTTAACTAACTTCTTCTAGGCTTTACACACTGTGCTGTTTGTTACTGTCCAGGGTGGCCGCTTAAATTAAAAAAAAAACAAACCAAAAAAACAAACCAAACCTAAACACGCCATCACAAAACCCCACGACTTTTAATGGACAACTTCACATGGTACTGAGTTGCAATCCAGGTACACAAAGATTTTGTGGTTTTTTGCTTTCTGACCAGCCTAGAAGACATGAGTAGGAGAGACACTAAATGCATTCCCAGCTGTAAGAAACATGGTCAAGGATTGTTTCTCAGCAAAACTGTGAACTGTTTCCCTTGAATTTCAAAGTGCTACTCTTCTGTTTCAGCTGAGAAATGTTCCCCAGCAGTCACTCAGCTTCAGTGGAAAAAGATCCAGAGTGACACATAGGTTTGCAATGCAAACAACATGGAAAGCTAAACCTTGTTCTTGGATTTGCCAGGCTTAATGATGACATTTGTCCAGACTACAGTGTTTGCTCCCTTTTGAGCTAAATTACACTTATGACCACTACTACATGCTATGACAACTTTACTTAGACTTAAGAATTTGTAACACTTTTATCTTGTGTAGCTTTAGGTTTACCTTTTTTTTCCCTGTCAAGAAAGCTTTCCTGCATCTTTTTCTTCTAACAAGGGTAGGGAAGGAAAACCTGCTTCTGATTTTTTTTTGCCTTCACTCTCTGACTAGTGCATTTCTTGTAAAGAAAGGTAAGGCCTCTTGTCTCTCTTCTGTGCTGTCTCTGGACCTTCTAGAGCCCAAGTGAAATGTTTATAAGAAACAAGAACTGGCCAATGCAGTTGACAGGTCTAAAACTCTGAACCTGTTCCTGTCCTGCAGGACTGTTTCTGTAAAGTCTTTCTGGTCTTGGATTTGTGAGATGACAAATATTTTACTACCAGCCAGGTTTCTCCTTAGTGGCCCTACAACAAAGAAAGTGATAGCTTTTTGGGCCTCTAGTATTAGAAAAACGGTCTGGCTGACTTGGGGGAGCATTCTTGCAAGATCTGGCAAGAACTATGACACATACTTTCCTTTCAATTAGGATGGAGGGTTTTAAAACAAGCATATAGGTGCTGCTATCTGCTATTATCCCATTGGACACGAGACTCTTGCCAGGAGCCTTCTCTGAAAATATGTTTGGTGACTTCTGATTAAAGTGTTGTGCACAGTCAATTTTTTTATAGTTAAGAGTTATTTGGGTGTAGGATGCCTATATATTTAGACATGAACAAAAGAAAATGTAGAAGTACTTAAATATATAGATCACAATCCCCTCTTCAGTTGTTTATTTTGTTTTGTTTTGGGGTTTTTTTGTTTGTTTGATTGTTTATTTGTTTTTTGTTTTTTTCCCCTCCTCCTCTGTTTGGTTTGCCCTTCCCATGGGAAGTCCTGTATATGTTTTTTAGCTAGTCATCTACCTCACAGAGACTTACAGCATATTGAAGATGTGGTTCTGTGGGGTCTGGAGTGTTTCCATGTGGTTTAAATAAGGAATACATTTGAGAAAATACAATCTGCTTGAGGACATGCTGGAAGCAGAGAAAGAGGCTAATTTTGTTTAGTTAATTATTCACTGATAATTATTTACTCAGCTCTACAAATTGATGGAAACTTGTAATCATGTTGCTATGGCATCTGATGTCATTTATAAATGCTGAGTGAAGCAGCTCCATTTAATTGTAAAACTGGACACAGTTCTCGAACAAATGAAATCTGTCAAACTGAATTTTGTGAGGGAAATCTTACCAACAGAGTTTGCAAGTTAAACATGTAGCTGTAAATAAATTCTTCCCCGTGAACCTGAAAACACAGTTGCGCAGTTTTCTGACTCAAGCCTGCATATTATTATCTTGTTGGAGTAAGCAACATCTGAATAACAAATTCTGTTATCTGAAACTGCTGAAGGCCTTTCTGAACTCTTCCTTTGCTGCGAAACTATAGCTGCTTTCTATCACAGTCTTAGTCTTGCAAAACAGCTTTCCAGAGAAGACCACTACACAAGGCTTTGATGCACAGACTTTCTAAATCGAATTTCCCAAGCAGTTTAGAAAGCAGCTGATGATTCTCCAAATATTAAAATGTAAATCTTATCAGTCCTGCAACATTTAAATGTTTAGACTACAAGCTGCAAATAAAGCAGCTTTAATTTTCTAAATGTAAGTGGACCTTCATTATTAATTCACTTGCTATATGTTTAATTGAGATAAATGAATATAAAACTAAATTCAGCAATACATTTTTATATGCTTTCCTTTGCAATCTGGACATGTATAATGCATCGTTATTTTAACTGTCCTACCAGAAAATTATTCTGCATGTACTTATTTTCTAAGTTCTTTAACATTTTCCTATATTGTGGGATTTCAATTGTTTCTGTTCCTTTCTTGGTAAATAGTTGAGGAGTAAGCACATTTTCAAGAGCTGTAGGGAGGCTAAGATGCCAGTTGCATTTTAACGATACGGTGCTTTATCATTCTTACTGTAGCCAATTCTCTTTTAAATCATTGCAGTTTCTGCTTTAGCCTCCAGCTATAGAATTCTTTTCAAACGACAGTGAACTTGGCAGATCGCCAAGAGAAAAATAAAGGTGTTTTGGTCCACCAAAGTATTTTGAGTGGTTCTTAGTGATACAGTTTTCTTCTCTACATCTGCAAAACATTTTTTTTTCTGAAGTGAATTTTCATGTGAAAAGCCTCCTTAATAATCACCAGTATTGTTTGTTTCAATGCAGTTATTTAACTGCACCCCTGGGTGCTTACAAAATAAACAAGAGAGTCTTCTAAAGAGTTTTAAAAGTGGCAGGTGCTTAGTCTATGCCCTATTCACTTAGTTTGCAATGACATTTTTGTGTTAATCTATAGACAAACAAGAGACAGGTGACACACAGCATCAAGTACAATGTGCTAAGTCGACAAACTTTGGTCTAGATAAGATGTTTGTGCTGCATATGCCTACAGTGGCAACATGGATTTATACCGTTTATATTTAAGTTATGCTCCTCAACACTAGTAATATCACAAACTTATATGCTTATAAATTGACAGTGAATGAAGTATTTTAGGAGTTAGAGACTTCAAAGAATCCAGCTCCTCAAAAGAAAAATAAAAAAATAAAGCCAAGTGACAAAAAACAAACCAACCAAAACCACTCACAAAAAAAAAAAAGTTCTAATTCCTGTAAGCATAGCATAGTTTGCATTTTTAACATTGTTGAAAAATAAAACAGATTGTTAGATGTTGCTGAAATACTGAAATGGTATTTTTGAGACTCTGGCTGTGAATACAGTTCATTCATTATAAAATACCATATCCATGGCATTCGCAGGCTAACAGTATTTTACACTCTAAAGGGTATAGATATTACTAAATGTTATATTATGAAGTATGGCCAACAGAGTAATACTAAGTGAATTAAGCAGCAAATGGAAGCAGGATATTCATCATCCCTCCCCTGTTTTACAGTCTAATTCATTGAGATATCACATGAACAACAGACTCAAAGCTTTTTAATGATCCTGTTTGTAAGGAGGAGCTCTGTTTAGAGAGGATGAGATTGGAGGACTGAAGGAAAATGAGACAGGAGAGCAGAAGGCTGACTGCTTTTTTTACTAAGGTAGTTTTTAGCCAGCCCTCCAAGGGTAGATGGTAGGGAAGAGCAGCAGATATATGTGCCGGGCAGTTTCATGGTTATGTGAAACATGGTATTTAAAAATGCCACTCGTCCAGGCAGATCTCTAACTTTAACTGTGTTCTCTGTAACAGGCACTTGTAGGAGAATGTCTATTCCATATTCTCATTCCTGTGCTCCCTTCCATTTGTATGCTGCTTGTCCCTGCCATCAGAAGAAGCCGAGCAGCCTATCACATTATCAGTGCCACTGCTTTTGCATGTGAGGCCATGTATGGAACTGCTTTCCCTTGCAGAGTAAGAGGGGAGCTGCAGTGTGCACACAGCTGTGCAGCCTTCGGAGAGCCTTGCATTCCTCCCTAGCATTCCCAGTGGGCAGCGGGATTAGTGACAGGAAGGAATGGGCAGGGGGCTTGTTGCCGCAATGGAAGAGAATGGCAGAGCTTTTTGCTGCTGATTCATCCAAACCCAAAAAATGGGGCCAATTTGGGGAACTAAAGACTGGTTCTCTGTAGATAGTTGGTACAACTTGGCACACAGCATGAACAAAAATTATCATAATATCACAACAGAATATTGTCCTTGGTACATTTATGCTTATGGTCCCAACTACCCATTGCATGTTTGTCAACTAAAAATCCATCTACCTCCAAGTGAAGTTCAGAGGAAAAGGAAATGTGAGGTTAATTTAAAAAAAAAATTGGAAAAGAATCAATTTTATTAATGATCATCTTGGTTGTTGTGGCATGTTTTTTTTTTTTCTTTTCCAGAATGGATCTGGTTTGGACTTTGAGAAATGAAGAGTAAAATTTTATTATATTAAGCCAAAACCCTAGGCTGTGATGCAGCTCTTGATGCAATTCTTGATCAGCAGGTAGGTAATTATCACCAATACTTCTTGAAATGTGTTGTTTTTCATTATGGAAGAGCATAACTTAAATGTGAAGCCCTGCTTTGCTTAAGACCATTGATAAAATCACATTTGCTAAATGGAATGAGAGAGGCTGCTCTTGAAGATAAATGATAATCTGGACAATAGAGAAGCAGTAGATCTAATTTTCTGGACTGCAGTCAGCTATTTGATAAACTACCCCTTGGGAAGTGGTTAGTTAACCTGGAGAAAAATTGGATTAGTAGAAGAAATGAAGAGTGAGCAAGGAAGGGACAACAGCATGGAATTTTTTATGGTAGGGAGTCACTAGTGGAGTATTTGTTAATTAGCCAAGGTGTTTGTTTATTTTGTACTTTTGCTAGTGATTTTTCTCTGCAGGGGGTGGTAGGGGAAAAGGCTTGATAATGAGATTTTTAGATGAGGCATACTTGAGAAAACATCATCAGCATCAACTTTCAGGCAGGTGGAATAAGATGATGATGAACTGCAGCAGAAAGATTGAGACCTGAATTGCACAAGTGTCTTTCAAGCTGTTGTATATGAAAGGCTCCTGTTCTGCAGATGACATCACTGGAGAAAGACCATGTATGTTACCTGACCCCAAGAGGATTCCAAAATACAGAACTGAGGCAGTGAAATATTGGGCCGGACTGAGCAGGAGATTAATGTTGTACAAGGTGTTATATTGGTTATTATATTTACATATGGGTCAGCTATTTGAGCAGGAGGGAGAAGCAGCAGTGCAATCAAATCTGTGAATGAAGACTTCCATCCATGCAGAGGCCAGCAGCAGTGAATGGGCAGAGACACCCACACTGGCCCTGAGCTCATCCACACCAAGGGGGCAATGGCTGCCCTGGGCCTGGGATGAGTGTGGGGGTAAGAACGTGACTGAGTTCTTAGCTCAGAACCAAGTGGACACAAAGCAGATTAATGGCAGAACCTGTGAGCTAGTGTCTATAAATCTCTTGCAAACCTAAGTCAGCTGTTTTAGTTCTATTTTTTCCTCCAAGTAGTGTGTCATCTTCTGTTTATGACAGTGAGGCTACTGTTGTCACTTATGTGCAAAAGCAATTAAAATAATTTCTGCTGTTCTGACAATTGACATTGGTTCCCACTTGCTCAGTTTTACAAATGAGCTGAATTATTATCTATAGCACTGACCATCCTTCAAGCATCCTATCATGTAAATAGTTCGTATAAATAATTAAAAGCTGGGGTTCACAGTGGTGTCTGCAACAATGGGCTTGTTTTTTGCAACTTGATAGGAAAGATTTGATTTACATCTGCTCTGGGTATTTTATTCCCTATCTTATTAAGGCTAACAACTTAGATATACCATAGTTTTTTATGGGGAACCTTGCCAAACATTTTCAGATGAAGAGAAATTTTCTCCAATTAAGAGATAGTATCAGTGGAATAGAGCGTTGTCACAGGATAATGGTCTCCTGCTGCTTTGTTAAATGCCAAGGTAAACCTGAGGCATTTATCAGAAATTAATGTCAAAGCAAAGTCGAGAGGTTTATCTTGAAAGCTGGAAACACTGAGCCTGTGAAAATATCTGTTAGAAAATAGTCCACGTTTCCTTGTGCATCCTTCCTCCCCCCAATTACACTTGGAAGGAAGAAAAATTTTTTCTGGCACCAAATGCTGCCCCCAAAACAAGGTACCAGCTTCCTTTTAGATGCATAAAAAGGCTGCTGAATCTCTAATTTTGCTGAAGATGAGTAGTTTCATCAATTATTTTTGTAAGTATGTTTGAGCTTTACCTTTGCATCCCTTAACACTAAGCTGATCTCGGACTTTAACTTTGTCAGGCTTCTCACAGTCGTGATTCAAAGGATGTTGAAAGGGGAGTTTGAATGTTAAAAACAAAGCGAATACATAAATCTGCTGGGCTTGCTCTGTTACCAGGATAGAGCCTGAAGGGAGGGGTGGGATGAGGGAAAAGGAGGGACAGAAGATAAAAATATATCTCAGTCACTTGGAAAGATGCAAGGAGATGTTTAATGGCACAGATTTAGGCTGCAGTGCTATGTTCCTGTTTGTTCCTCACAGGCACTGAGCAAAGTTTGTCAACTTGTGAACAGAAGAACCTGTTTATCTGTAAGATCTAAGGCAAATCTTGGAGAAGTAAATCCCTTTAAATATTCTTGCTCTTCAGTTGCAATGCAACAGTTCTGCTGGTGTCACAAGGTGTCGACTGCCTTTTAAACCCTAAATTAACCATGGCAAATCAACTTTGATAGCTACTTAGTCATGTATTTGATTAGTCCAGAAATATGCATGAATTTTAATATTTTTTGCAATTTCCCTCTTCAGTTAGTTTACTTTGTATTATTTGTAAACCATATATTGCTTTACTGAGAATGTAGAGGTGGAAAATAATGTACATAGAAATGAAACTGATTTGCTTGCTTCCTATTGTCCTAGTCTTGGAGATTGGAAGTCTAAGAAATCAGTTCAGTCCCTAACAGTACTTTTTGTTTGCCTAACTGATTCAGAGTAAATATTTTTGATTTGTGGAAGTTCTGTGTCTCTTTAAAAATTAAGATGACCCTGGGCTTCACTCAAAATATGAATTGTCCCAAAACATTAGGACTGGTCCATGCATATACTGCAGGTTTGTCCCAACTGAGGACAAAACTAACAAAGAAACAAACCCCAACCCATCCTCCTCCCAAAAACAAAAAGTAAAACACACACAAAAAAATCCTTTATCTGACTCTTGCCTTCCAAATACACATACACAAAGAGACATACACAGCTTTCTAGTCCATACCAGCACCATATTCTGTATTTTAGATATTGGTTTGCCATTTGGGGACCCTGGTAATTATTAGTAAAATTTTTTGAGAAGCTGAAAAGAGACAAGTAAGGAGAAACAAGAGTGCTGGTTTTACCCCCTGCTCTTTCAGAGTGGAAAGATTTGTTTCAGGAGAGTAGATATTGGGTTGTACTGCAGCATACAGTGTTTCATCAGTCATGCTGCATTATGTCACATCAGGTGTTTCTATGAATTAATTTTAGTTTCTGAGATTTACTGAGGTGTGAGAAAGCTGTGCAATGGCATGAAAGTGCCAGTGGCAGGCAATCCTCTGCCATCAGAGAGGGAGGAGCCTTTTAATTTAAGACTGAGAAGGTTTGGGAGGAAATGCAGCGACAAAACAATGAGGCAGTCGTAACAAATTAGCATATCATATTAAAACCTTGTGCTCAGGAAAAATGCCCATGATCCGGCAGTGTTCCTGGATGTGGCAGGCTTCCCAGCCCAGTGGTCAGTTCAGCTCCTGGTCTGGTGAGGCAGGAACAGCAGTCGTGGTTTGGCTGTTCCACGTGGGGCACATGGAATTCCAGGTGGCTGGAGAACTAAAGGGCATGGAGCAGCCTGCAGTGGGAGGCAGACGGGAGTGTGTACTCATTTTTCTGTCTGTAAATAATCAATTCTTGGGCCATTTTCTCAAAAGTGATCTGCAGAGAAAATGCAGAAACGTTGAATTAGTATTCACTGAATATTCATTGTCAATATTTTCTGGAGAACAGATAAACCTGTTACCTTGGAGGAACAAGAGAATAGCATTAAAAGGGATGTGCTTTTATATCATATGGGCTGATTTTTCAGCAGCTTTTGGAATCTTTAGAGAGATGTTCCAAGGGATGTTCAAGGTCCAGTCAAAACAGGCAGAGCAGAACCTTGCTGTAAGATAGCCCTGTTCTGGCTTTAGATTGCTGGCAAATCAGCTTCAAATCCCAGAGAAATAAGTGAAGAGAATCAGCAGCTTTAAAACCAAATTTTCTTAAAAATACCCCAATGAAGACTCCAGATTCAGGGCAGACCTGCATTCCAACAAATCTTTCACTGCTCTGTATAAAGTGTACACTTTATATACGAGGGTTGTTCTAGATACTATGCCCCTGAACCTGTCTGGCTGAAATTGGTAAGAGCTTAGCTATTGATTTCTGCTGGGCTGTGATCTGTGCTTTTGGGTCTGGTTGGTTGGACTTGGAATATGTAATCCAACAGGATTCAAGAAAAGAATTTATAAAAATTGATTTTTTATTCTAAAAAAAGTACATAACTTTTTAGATTACTTGTCCAAGTCAGAAGTAATTGTGTAACCAGCATCTATGAGCTAAAGCTTGTATGGATGTAATAATGTTAACAGCATGCCATTCATAATCAACTAGAAGTAAGAATAGTATGGCTGTAAAAATTTACTATGAAATACTGACACTGCTAAATCTCCAATTATAAAGACATATAAGAGGAAAGAGAGCTGTAATTCATTACACTACTGGTGATCCCCAAAGGTGATATCACAGTAAGGCTGAATACTGACTAACTACAGTAATTCCTAGTGGCTTCAATGGTTTGTGGCAAAGACATGAATATCAGAAGTCCAAATAATAGACTTTCTTGCCTAGGTTTCTATTTATAATGAAATTCTGTTCAGATTAGTAGAAAACATTACAGTCAAAGAAGAAAGGAAGTGAAAACTAAATAGAATTGCCACAGGATTTATTTTTGCTGTAACTTGTAGATGATGATTAAAAATGTGTATTGATTTGCAGTTTACCCTGATACTTGAAACTGATAAAAGCATAAACTACTACTTTGGTTTAACAGCTTTATTAGAGCCGAGGCTGGGCAGAGTTATGTGGGGTCACTTTTTGCCTGGGGTTGCCTATCAGTTTTCAGTAGAAGAAAAGAATTGGAATGAAGCATTGACAGATCCCATCTGGGCTCCCTGAGACAGCTGGTTTCAATACAGTCTGTCTAATGCTAGAATTGTGCCTTCAGTTGCTTTTGTTGGCATATCACAATAGTCGGGTGTTTTGAGATAACACCTACAGAATGGACTGAACCCATAGTGTGTTAGTAGCAACATTTCTCATGAATTACAGAAATATTGGATGTCTGTGTGCTGATTCAGCCACACAGAGTTGGTGTGTGTGGTATATGAAACAGCCATAAGTTTTAGGAATACACAAATTAAGATGAAACCACGACTAATCTTAAGGTTTCTTTGGTTCTTTTGTGTCTTTGACTAGCAATAGGAGATCAATCTTTTTTAATTTTAGCATTTCAATACTGTATATTGATACTTAATTCACCTTAGCTTACAAACATGGTGTGTGGGTAATCAGCTTATTTAAATAGCAAATTCTAGAATCCTTTAGTGTCAAATGGCAGCAGAGACACCTGGACAAAAATATTGGAATCTGGTATGACAATTTTGATGTAATTATATATTTGGCTTTTGGTCTTGAGTGAAGTGACACTGATGATATCTAATATTCTCATTATTGTTTAACTAATTATTGTAGCTATTTAAAAGAAAAGTCCAAACTTTCCCTTCCTGAAAGAAAAAATAGTGCCTGCTTTACAGAGTACAGAAACTGAATAAAACAGCTTAACCAGCAACAATAAATGCGTTGGGTTTAGAGCTCATTTTGAGAGAACTGAAATTGGAGCCTAATGTGGGGAGAAAAATAGCAAAGCAGAATATGGCCATATTTCCTCAAGAACCTTCAGTGCAGCAATTAAAAAAAAATACTATGA
Organism: Rhabdornis inornatus; assembly: GCA_013397075.1. NCBI lineage: Eukaryota > Metazoa > Chordata > Aves > Passeriformes > Rhabdornithidae > Rhabdornis > Rhabdornis inornatus. Next base: position 14,955 of record VWZS01007473.1, on the reverse strand, counting down.
AATTTCTAATGTAAATACAAATGCATAAATTACTATTGATCCCTGAATCCTGTTCAGCTGAAATCTTACTTTCCATAAAAATTAAGTTGCCTTTTGCCAGGAAAAATTTGCTGTTTGTCACTTATTCCAAGAGACTGCCTTGTTTTGTGTGATCACTTCACTACACGTGCAATGTAGAAACAACATATTTCCATTAATGCAGATGTTCACTTTCATCTCCATAAGCACACTACTCTAAATTTAGATGTGCCTGCTGTTTCCTTCTGCCCCCACTTCTTCAATTTCTTTTTTAAATTATGTAGTTATATAGCTGAGATTGAGTCTATAATCAAACCCAGCCTGTAAGATGACACTCACTGGTGAATAGAGAGCTTATCCACCTCCTATCCTACATTCAGATGTACAGCAGAGAATAGGACTTCTTTTGGCCTCTTTGATGCCCCATTTTCTTTGGAAGGTGGGTATCCTCATTATGGAGAAGATACAAATTATTCACAGAAAAGTATCAGTCTCTTATTATCTGCTTCTGCTTAAAGTGGAGCTATTTCATCCTGCAAACCACAAATAAAATTACAACTTCTTTGTAGGGATCACTACAAGGAAGCTTTGCAACAAATGCAAGATACTACACACTTTTTCCCCTCAAGATATTGCACCATGACAGCAAAATATGTTCAGATTTTTAGTTATCTGGATAATCTGAAGATTTTTTGTTTGTTTGCTTCTGATATGTTTATAAACCATGAACTTGCACCTTGGTTCTTTAATTGCAATGCAGTTTGGGGAAATGGAGATTGAGAGATGGTAATCTGTGTATAGTGAGCACACAGGAATACCAACATGATTTAACAGGGGTCTGGAAGCAATGAGAGAAGTCTAAGATGTGCACTAAAAGGAAGGCAAGAACAGGAGAGGCTAAGTTTTTCTTTTTGGAGAGAGACTTCACTGAAGAGTTAACAAAACTTTGATTTGAAGAACTTTGGCAATTTCGCCTTTATGGCATTTTTTTCCCCAGTATTATTTAAATGGTGTTGAATTGAACTGCTTGAGCTGAAAGTGGGCTAAAAAGGAACAGGGAGATGTCAGATAAAATATGTGCAACATACATTCTTTTACATTTGTGGCATAGTGTTTTGTTCTGGGTATTTTATGGTATGTTCCAGAGCCTCTTGGAGTGGAAAACGATGCCACATGTAACTAACTCCCATGTCTTTGTGTTAAATCACCCTTTCTTTCCCAGGTCTCCAAGCAACAGTATCTTAAAGATGAAATATTCATTTCTGAAACCTAATTTAATTTCAGAGTTGCCTGAGCTGCAGAGCTTATCAGTTCATGGAATCCACAAAAGTCAATGAAATAACAACTCTTTTCCATAGATGGAAGGTTGTTTTAAATTTTTTTTCAGGATCTCATTAAAATGCATCCTCTGATTTTTAACCTTGCTTTGCCTGGTTATGATTTACTCATTTTACTCATGATGCAGCAGATAAGAAAAAAGACTAGAAGAAATAATCTTCCCATCAATAAATGCAAGGCATTGTAGCTTTATAACAGCTACTAGCAACCCTGAGCAGTGCAGAGCTGTAAATAAATGAAGATTAAGATGTTTTGTATTTCCCAGGCTTGGTGCAAATTTTGTTTTTAAACATAGTTGGTCCAGAACCTTAAGATTATCTAACAGATCACTAGTGGCATATTTTAACTAGTTAAGTCAGTAACAAATGAAACTAGACATAAAATATTATGGAAACAATGAAGGAGCTCATGAGCTCAGAAAGGCTCAGCTTTGTGAATGCTACTGTAAATGAGCTAAGGTGAGCTCGCCAAGGGCATCTGAGGATGCCTCCTTTATTCCTGTGAGCTTCCAATGACTGGCAGCAGGATGTCTGTGCTTCAGATATTTACACAATTTTGCAAATTAGATACTTCTGAAAATTCTGCTAATTAATGTGTAGACATTATTGTCTCCTTTTCCTTTTATACTAAATAAGCAGTAATGGTTGGATAATGGAATACCTGAATAGATTTTGGAGGTCTTTAGCTGAAGACAGGATTAATCATTAGTGCATGTGAGTCATAACCACTGAGCATTTATCCACTTTTACAGAGGGCCATTGTTCATTGTGACTTGGGTCCTCCTGGAAACACAGAACAGAGCAGCAGGGCTGGGGATGCAAGGCCCAAGCAACCCCTCCTGTCCCCCATCCTTGTCCCCTGTGCCACTTCTGGTCTGGCCTCATGTTCCCTGGGCCAGCAGGTGTAGAGGTGCCAGGATCTCTCCTGGAGGAACTCCTCTGGAGTCACTCTGTGTGGAACAGGAGCTCCCCTCCTTGCCTGTCTGCTGCTGAGAGGTCTCATGAAGGAGATCCAGTAAAATCTGTTACTGGTAATCTCCAGGAGAAAAGATGAAAAATCTGGTGGTGGGCTTGAAAAGAGTGGTTATTCTTCTGTTTCTCTGCTCTACAGTATGGCTTCCTCTTTATTTGGATTTGGTTATTTGGATTTACAGTAACCATATGGCCAATGTTTCCTCTAAGGAAGGAATACTCTGGAGAATTGCATTATTGTATCTTAGGTGTATAAAGGAACAGGTGTATGCAGACAGGACTTGTGCATCACCAGGTCCAGCTCAAACACAAATAACATCTGCTGCTGCATGTGGTATGATAAAGATCAGAATTAATGAATAAAACCTGAATCTTCTACCTGATGAAAGAGATTTACTTAGCTGTAATTGGGCAGTCTCACATTCCAAGAAACTCATGTGATTACATAATAATTTATATCCTTCTGTGCAAAGCAAAGTATGCGTGCTGTTTGTTTGCTTGCTTTGGTTTTTTTGTTTTATCAGTTGCTTTGTGGGCTTTTCCAAGCGGGAATAAAAACGTTGCCAAGGTGAGAATCTGTAGATATTTAAAAACATTTTCACGGGAAGGGTGTCAGGCGTTCTCATAATTAATTTACATTTCAGGGAAAATTTTCAGTATTTACTATGGTTCATAAATGTCAATAACACAACCACGTTTTTCAGCAGGAGAAATTACAAGCCTTAATTCAAGCATGCCCCATCACTTTACTAGCTATGCTTGTTTTGCAGACAACTAGGTAGAACAAACTGGTGTGTTCAACAAAGAGAAAGGAGTAAGCAGAAAGTGCTGTAAAAATACATATTTTGTGTAAGGTTTATATAAAACTCCTATGGTGTCTACATTTTCTTCTTTTTATAATATAAAGATGCTTTGTCTGCTTATGCATTTTGTTAAAATATCAGCAAATGAATACATTTTCCAAGACTGTTGTGATTTACAACTAAATAGAAATCATAGAGCAAAATAATGACAACACATTTTTGCAAGTTAAATTATTCTTCTTGGCTCACATGCTGGAGAAAAGACAGACAAAATAGATGAGTGTTGCAATGCTTTGTGAAGGGTAGTAATCGGGCTGCTGCTGGGAAAAATGGAGAACTTTGACACCCTTGGCAAGGCAGGACCAAATTATCACCTCTTTTTTTTTTTATTATATTTACTTCTAATATTTCTTGCCATTACTTGTGCTAGGATTTTACAAAGTTGTAGCCTTAGAACTTTTAAGGTTCAACAGCTCTAAAAAAGTACAATTAAAACGTAATAATCTATCTGGAATAAAATGTAGGACATCTCCTAGAGAGGTCTTCTCTATAACAGAACAAACCTGTGAGAAGCTATGATTCTGAAAGAAAAGGTTACTTCTGGAGGGCATGATCAGTTTTGGATTATTTTGGATACTGTAGGAGGAAGACAAGGCATTAGGCTGCTTCTCAGCCTCTTGGCTAAGGTCAAATGTAGTGTGTATCTCAAGTATGTGTGATTTTATGTTTAAGTCTCATGGTGGGGAGACAAAAGACTCTGCCTGGGTTAAGGCAAGCTTCAGTCCACAGAACAACCGTGAACCTCTTGTGGAGAGACATAGTTGCCCCTGATTTGGGAAGGATAAAATTGATCTTGGTCTCATTGGTGATCCGCACATAATGCCCAAGACAGACCTGAAGAGGAGAGAGTGAAACATAGTAAAATGAACCAAATTAAGTCCCTGAGAGACATAAACAGAGAAATCATGGAATCAGGTTTGTCATCATGTGCAATTATATGTGCATACATCATTCCAGTGTGATGCAATGTCCTTTAATATGCTGTAAAAGAGACCTCTGGATTACAAAAACACTCAGCTGTTAGGTGATCCACATTTTGAAGACAGATTGGCCAGTGGGAGTTCTCCCTTCCTTTAAGTGTTATTATTGGTGTGAGAAAATGGTTTGGAACAACTGTTTCTATTGGGATACTCTCAATTTTTAGAGGTGTGTGCCAATTCAGTATAGAAAGCATAATTCCAGATTTCTCCTTCCTGCTGCAGGCATGTCTCATACTAAGAAGCACAATCTAGATCCTGATAATGGGTAGTAAAGACAAAGCTTAGGTGATGCACACTGTGATTTTTGAGAAAAATACACAGCACAGAAAAAGTATATGCCCTGCAGAATAAATTTTTGCTGGTATGTAGGATGTGAAAACAGGAATCTAAGAGCAAATCATAAAGAAAGCAAAAGTAATTACTGCTATGGTCACTTGCCTTCTTACTGGCTCACCTTCAACTTATCAAGGTGTTTGCTGATCATATGTAAACAGGCCGTTGCTAGGAAGGAGAAATATTTGGGAACATATTCTCATTCACATTAATAATGAAAAGTAACATTTGATTCCCTGGGCACTTTTTCAGCTCAGGCTCTGAAACTGAACCTAATTACCAATGTTGCATTACAAAGTGAAGCCTTTTCTGCTCAGGGAACAGAACAGACATTAATGAGACCTTCTATTTACTTATTTTTTAAAAAGATTTTCTGCACATTAATTTTAGTTTATTCAACATGCCACTCCTGGTCTTAAAGCAGCTGACCAAAAAACACCGACCTCTACACCCTGTCCTTGCCTTTTAGTTTATGTGCTTGATTTGCTTTATTTCCAGAGAGAAAATAAAACATTTTAATTTGACTTTACTGTCATATGGTTAGTTACCAACCTGAGATTTCAGTGAAATGTCCTTTGTTGAAGATTTAGAAAAACAATCAGTGTGCAGCAAATATTGATATGACTCTTAATGGCAATTTAGCTGATTAATATCCTTTCATGCTGCAAAGCAGCGTGAAACACAGCGTTTTAATGAACACCAACAACAAAGAGTGCACCAGGTGTGTTACTAAGAAACAATCTCTAGTGTGATTTAATTAATCAAAGCATTGCATGGAACAATTATGAGCAACCTTGTGTAAGTGGCAGCAGTACAAGATCCTTGATTTAAAATTGGTTTGAAAGAAAGACATCATGGCTTAATAATTTTGCTCTACTAGTCATAGAACAAACATTCTCTTAATCTGGCATTTGCTTTTTGGTGGTTTGGTGGTTTTTTTCCTGCTTTTGGGTTTTGTTTTTTTTTGGTTGTGTTTTTTGGTTGGTTGGTTTTTTTAAAGTGGATGAAGAAAGACAATACTAATTATTTCGAGTGCTGGTTAACTGGAAGGATGAAAAGTCACTGATTTATTGAATATATCACTGAATCATATTCTTTCAGTGCTTTTCACCCTGCACTTTACCCAAATCTGCTGAATTGATTTTTAAAATAACTTTCTGAGAGGCTGAAGCTGTCCTGCAGAGGAGAGAACATTCCTGACCAGCCTCAGGTGACAGCCAGACGTGTGTATGTGTTAGTGAAGCTAAATGGCTGAGCTGTGTTCTGCCAGGTTAGCAATGCTGTTTTGTGGGAGATTTAGGTGGAGAGAAAGAGGATTCAGCTTGCAGTCACAAGACGTAGAAGAAACGAAATAATTCCCGAATGAGTATCTGCTCATTCCATTCAAAATCACTGTGGTCGACAGTGCTTAACTGGAAACCTGAAGCTTTTTTGTTAAGCAGGTGATTGGAATGCAAACCTGTTTGGAGAATTAGGAGTTTCCCCTCTGTTCATTGGAGAAAAATTATTGTGACTGACTTACCCTCCCAATAAAAATAGGCAAGTTTTATCTCTTGCCTTCTGGCTCTGTTAGTGAGTTTACAGTTGAAATATGTTATCATAGAGTAGCTAATTCATCTGCTATAAATAGTTATCTTTAAACATTGAAGTAGTAAAGAACTGTGTTTGTTTGGATCATAGCATCAACTGTTGATTTGTGGACTTCACCCAAATTCCATGTTCCAAGAGAAACTTGCTATATACACTTACACTGCTGATGTAAGGTCTTTAATGGAATTGAATAATTGAATATCGTGTGATGCAGCTGAGACTCTTTCCTTCTTGCAGAAATTGTGGGACAAAAGCACAAGCTGTTACACAGATTCACAATTATTTCCCTCTTAAAATTCTCTGTTAGACACTTTTAGATAAATTTCAATCCTTCTATAAGCTGGAGAGAAAAGGAAATAAAACAAAACTTCAAACATTAGCCCTGCAACATTGGCATGTGCAAAAAACACAGAGAATGAAAACCAGTAGCTGGACTAAACACTAACAGATGAAGAAAATTTTATGTAAGATGAAAAATTCGGCTACTATTCAGCATTTAGATTTCTGTTCAGGGAACTTCTCAGAGCTTGTTAAATCTGTGTCATTGTGGTTTAAGATTTCACAGTGGGAAACACAAAAGTGAATATGCAAACTGTGGCACAATTTCCACTAATCTTATAGTGGAGAAATAGAGAAAGACCTAAAGCTTTAATTCTTAAATATCTGCAGAAACTTGGTGTGCAAAGGCAGTGGTACATGGAGACCTATCAGTTCCTATCAGGGCCATGTCTCAGGACTTCTGTGCTACTGTCTGCAACTGTGTGTATGCACAGAAAAAATTACATGTGCATTTTTCAACACTGTCTAAATGTAACCTTAATTTTTCTTTAAATGAAGATCTTCCCAGGCTGAAGTTCTTACCTGAACTGCTTAACGTTGTTTCTGAAAGCAATGTGCTGAGGATATGCAGCAAATATTTTAAAAATTGCTCGTGGTGCTTATTCAGCTTCCTTCTAAGTTGTGTGAAAAGCTTTGTACAGTAAACTTGGGTATTTTTTATGGAATAGAAAGAAGGAGGTTTTTCAGTTTCCTAGTAAAGCCTGGAAAGAGAAGTTGAGCTCAAGATGAGGATGGTCTGGAGGACCTCAAGTGGTCCCTTCTGACCCTCTCCATTCTGTGATCCTGTGACTTCATTCTTGTATAAAATCAGAGAGACCTGGGTTGGAAGGGGCCCTTGGCTGCTAGTCATTATTTTAGGAGTGGGGTTTTTTTGTCTGTAGAGTTTCTTGAGTTTTAAAGGGTCCACTTATCACTAACATTGTTTATTTCTTTTCATGTTATGTTCCTGCCCGCATTTTTTTTTAAAGAACCTTGGTATTTAAAGAATATGCATAACAGAGATAAGATGTCCAGAGCATTAAATCAAACTTTTGTTTATGTCTTGCCTTTGAGCATCAAATTTTTTTATATACTACATGTGCTGAGAAAAAACAACACTGGAGAATGTTCCAGGTTACATTTATGTGGGTCTGTCTTCAGTTCCCCTGAAAGAAACAGAGCTTGAAGTTTAGCCTGAAAGTCAACCTACTCTGCTTTTTTATTTTAACACATAAAACTTGCAGGTTTTAAGATCAATCATGCAGAGGCCCAGAGGAATATCACAGCAATAAAATATCTCCCTTGGCTGTTAATCTTCTTGTTAAGGCAGGCCTTTAACTATGTACATTGCAAATCAGACCACTGTAATACTTCCAAAGTGGAACTTCATCACATGTCGAAATTTAATGTTAAACACAAGATTAAATCCTTCGTTTTCTAGGAATGTCCTTAAAGAATGATGGATGAGGTTCACTTGACTCCAAGAACTAGAACTTTAAAGCAAACAGTTTGAGTATCATGTCAATGTGACAAAAATCCTTAGAGATCCTTACTGAGGAGAAAGAGCACAAAAATTTCTTCATTTCCCCTCCCACATCCACAATTCACAGCCATTGGAGAGGAGAGTTTGTACTTCTTTCTGCAGATGTTCTCTAAACCTGCTGCTTCAGAGGCAGCAGTTACTCCTTCTGACTCTGGTGATTGCCTTGGATCCCTCTTTACTCTCATTTTGCTGAGCTGGAAGCCCACGTGGGCTTAAACCAGCACTGTCAGCAAAATATGTCAGCCTAAATGATTTCACACTCTAAGGAAAAATAAGGTAAGTCCACAGAGCAGGGTGGTTTTTAGAGAACATTTCCTTCTAGCAGACAAGTGTAGAATTCCATATGCAAGGTTTTTTCCCCCTTAGATTCTGGGACAGAGGGACTAGATATGCTTGGAATAAAGGTACATCTGATAGATGGACATAAATCATGCTGTGCCTCACAGAGGAAGGAACAGTTCTTCATTTCTGTCATTGTTTTATGGTGTGGATGGTATTTAGATTATATCTGAATGTGGTGAAACATGAAATAGGTGTTTTAGACCCTTGTTTCTTCCAATTTCAAAGCTGTCTCCTCAGAGCTTTGAACTGTCTGATAAACCTGCTTAAAAAGAAAAATAAATACGACCCCAAGAACAACAAAAATACATCAACCCCATCCACCTTAATATTAAAATCCTCAGTAAATTCTCAGCTTTGGTGTTTTTGAACTATGATTTGCCTGCAGGCTTGATGATTATAGGCAACACACAGTGCAACTTCTCCACTATCACACCCCTGCCAAATGTGACTCATTCCCTAGTGCCACAGACCTGTGGGGAGCTAAAGTGTGCCAGACCTTTTCACAGCTTATCTCTGTCTCTGTGCTGGATCAGCTGTGCTGGCTGACAAGCTCTATCATTGTCAAATCTAAGAATTCATGAGTCATGATGCAGGAGTTGTGAGATTAACTTTCCAATCAAGGAGTTTATATGCACATAGATTTGCACATGCATCCATATCCTCACATGGACCCAAATGATACGATACATAATTCCATATATAAGGTTATTGTACTTCTTTAGAGCTCTTATTTCAGCCTTTAAGCTTTACATTTCACAATGTTTTCTTTACATGCTTGAAAGCTGGCAGCAGGTGTTTCATCTTAAACAAAAAAAAAATCCCACTCATTTTCTTATTTCACTGAAGAGCTCTGGAAACTAGTTTTTCAAAGAAGAAAACAGTAAAAGAAGTCAACAGCTGAGCCATGTTGTTTTGGTGGATCAGAGTCAAGGTTGAAATACAAACACATTTTCTGTCTGTCAGAAGTGGTTTTCTTCTTTCTTCAGTCTCTGATATGATCAACCTACTCAAAGCAGTAGAAGGAGTCAAAGGAGTAGACCCTGCCAAGGCATTTACAGCAAGGTATTTAAGGCTATACCTCTACATATGTAAGATCCTACATTTCCATGCTGCATTTGTAAAGTAGGAACATAGGTGTGCAGCTTATGATTGGAATGGGCTAAAATGTGGCTATATTAGAGATGGGCTTCTGCAGTGTATAAAGGCATACTCTGATTCAGATTGCAGGAGCATAGATTAAGGCTTCCAAATTGTCAGTGCTTTCTGAATTTCTATGTGGAAGTAGTCGATGCATAATATATGGCTTGCACACATTACATTGTGTTTATCCAGTTTTTGCCCCATTCCTCTGTTTTCTGCTTTAACACCATATAGATATATAGATAGTGCTGTGCTCTGCAAAACTTGCAGCTGTCTGCTACCAGTCCTCAAGGATTGCAAAGGAGTTCTGTCACTCTCCTGTTTCCTTTTATCTATGGGGCCCTGATTTAGTTGTAAAAGGAATAAAAAAAGGGGGGAAGTCAGAAATGTTAAACAGAGTGAGTGAAAACTACAAACATCTTTGTTTTATTTATTGGTTCAGATAGTTAAATTTTCTGGAACAGAGCTCATATCTGAGAATGGCAGATGAAACTCTACAATAGAGTTATGAAAGAATTTGTGTGGTGGAGAGAGTTTTCCTGAGGGCAACCATATCTTGGGTAAAAAGCTGTGGATCTATTCATGGTGCTTTGTAACAGGTAGACTGCCACTGATCTCCATTTCCACTGGGAGAAAGAGTAACGAGTTTAAACAGCACCTGGGAAGATTTTGGTTAGATATTAGGAAAATCTTTCTAATAGCAAAAATGAGCATAGATCAGGGTATTAGGGCTTTTTCTTGCATTAACTTGCTTCCTTCTGACCTGAATTCATTGTGAAAACCAGAGCCTACATCAGAGGTGTTGCTTACATAATTAATGCACCTGCCCCTAAGTTTTAAAGGCAAACATGTGAATTAAATCCATCTGTACTGGCCCTCTCTGCAAATGCCTGCAGCATCTGAGTGGTTCTACACTGACTGTGCTCAAGTTCTGTACATAGAACTTGTGACTGTGTATAAAAGCTTTAGGTATTGCAGATACTTAAGATACAGCTGTGTGTATTGCAGCATGTTTCTCTGGGTTTTGAAGTCTTCTGTTTGATAATTTGATAAGCATATGAAATTTAATAAAGACTAATTGACATTGTGTAGTACAGTGTACAATTGCTGTTTATATATCTCTCACTGATAAACAGGGCATTTCATGTCATAATATCTGAACAGTTAGCTGCATGCGTGCTAAATGCTGCTTTTAATTAAACAATAAAGAACGTAACAACCTTTATTGTATTGTTGTAAATTTTGACGTGGTACAACAATTTGATTCCTTAAAAATTAATTGCCTGGGAGTGTGTTTAAGTAATATTGATTATGCTGGTGCTTTGTGTTGATCTGTGATACTTAACCCAGCATTTAAAATATCTTTTTTCCATTTTACATTTGTGATGCAAGAATAAAAGCAAAGTACAAAACAAATAGGCACTTGAATTCTAATAGCAATAAGCAATAAATGTCAGGCATCTGGAAATTATGGTTGCAATTTCATCAGAGTACACTTTGTTCTATTATGCCTGCATGAATTTTGCTACAGGCAAAATCTATTACAGATAACAGTTAAGAACCTTTCTAATCTACACAGATAGTCATGGAAAAATGCTAGAAAACGAAATGTTGGAAAATGTAATATTGCCCAGTAAAACTGACACTCATAAAGTAATATGATCAAATTTAGAACTGCAGAGATAATTTCTGTAAGATCGTGTTGAAACAGAAATTTCTGGACTGTTTGGTCCTGCTGAAGGGCATATAACTAATAACATGCAGTGTATCATTAAATGTGTTTGTGTACTCCAGATAGATAGATGTTTATCTCTATACTGCGGGCTAGTTAATTTGTTTGTTTAATGATTGTTACCTGAAACAGCAGTTACCAAGTTGGGACTATACATTAGAAGCCAGTACTTTTCCATTGCTAATGGTTGCATTTCAATAGCAGCAATTTCTGCTCCAGGTCATCTCTATCGCCTGCAAAAGTATTCATGTCATATGTTTTGTCCTGCATTATGATGCTTTACAACTCTTTAATTGACTCTGTAAAGATTTACAGCCTGTTGATCAATTAGAATTCTGTCAAGTTCCAAAGTAGATTGTTCATTTTACATAGCATCTTGGTGCCAAAGTGCCATGTTTTAGACAGCTTAAATTTATTGTGAGTTACACTGGAGTAACATAAAGCTTAGACACAAGTAAGAATGACACGCTGCAGAGACTCTTAATATTTTGTATTTATACTTTTGCTCTGGGATATAATATAGGATTGAAAAGATAACTTGATTTGTGCTCTTTAAACAAACTCTTTACTAAATTGAAAGTGGGTATATTGGATTGCATCCATCTCTACCTTTTTAATAAGAAAGCTTAAATTTTTCTTTCGGTGTAGGACATCAGTCCTAGACTTTCTTTTATACTTGCTAAGGAAGTTCTTTTATGCAACAATAAAAGGTGCAAATATATGATTTCCATTGGCAGTTTGCTTTCTTCACTAACCAGGTATTCTTTTCAAAAACCACTGAAAGGTAGATAAGCACAAAATTTGGTTCATGCAGTAAGCAGCACAAAAATGGAAGTGTTAAAACTTGTGATTGTACAGTGGTTGCAGTTGGGTTTGTTTTTGTTTTTTTTTTACTAATAGGTGTCTTGGTGAAACATCATGAAATATTATTATAATAAGCTTTGTGAATGAATAATTTCCTGCTTTGAAAATGTAGCTTCTGTCCTGATGAGTCAAATAGTCATAAGGGAAAGTCTTTGTGCACAAAGTGTTTAGGGGATGTAAGGGTGGAAGAGTTTTAAGGAATGAGAATTGTTTTTACCTTTTGATGTGTGACTCAACATCAGTGAAACTGGAGAACTGTGAATCTCTGGAATTCTTTTTCTACTTTTATTAAGAATAAAAATGGGCTTTTAAAATGTAGATGCAAGATTGCTTCTTTACTAGTAGAATGAAAAAGTTTATTTCATTTCACAATAAAAATGAAAATAGGTCATTTACTCAGTGGTCTGGTATTTGGACATCCTTTAGGGTTTGGTTTATTTTGTGAAATGTAGAAAGCAATCTTTGATCAATGTGAAATAGTTCATGACTTGAAAATGAATCTGTTTCCAGTTTTGATTATTTTGGAGGTCAGAAAATATAATGCCTTCTCTATATAATGTTTTTATTTTCTTCTGAAAAAAAATTCTCTTTGGCCATGAAAATGTTTCCTAGTGCTCTTTAAAATGAGTAAAAGATCTTTTATAATTATATTTTAAATTTCTTTATGTTTAACTGATAGGTTTGTGATCACATAAGTGCTTGGGGAACAAATGCTAGCTTGCACTATTTGTATTTGGAAATGTTTTTGTTGAACAGAGAGACAGAATTTGGCTACAGAAAGGCAAAACAAATCAGTCAAAAATGCTGCGAGTGACATGGTTGATTGGTTTGGGAGAAATGTAAGCACTTGTGTTGATTCCAACAAAGCTACGTAGATTTTCTGGGTCATGAAGAAGAGCCTATGCCAATTGCCCATGTAACTTGGCTGAAGAGGAGACTGTCTTCCCTCTCAAGCAGATGGATTATGTTCAGAAGTTGATGACTGTCTGTAAAATTCAGGAATTAAACTGGCCATGGCAATCTAAGAATCTTTTGTCTTTCTTTCCTACTCCCTTGCCCCATTTCTGGTGGTGAACGCTTTGGTATCGTGATCACCTGATAATGTTGGCAGCTGTACTTACAAAGGTTTTAACAGCCCATATCTATCCTCCCCAATTATATGAGCTAAACAATCCTGAAGGTGAAAATGAATCTTTATATTAATTGTAATCCCTTACAGTGCTTGTGATGTCTTCTCATGGGTGTTCTTGTTCTGAAATGTATGATCAATCTGACTGAAGAAGTATAAAACCACTTTCATATTTAATATTGGAACGAAGAAAGCATATTAATGCCTTTGATGCCACTAGGGTTGCAAACCCTAGGGCTAGAATTTGTCTTGATTGTGCATATCTATGAATTTTTAAAGAAAAGAAGACAGATTCTGACTTAAATGAGACTACGTGTGTGAGGAGGGTTCATATTTCAGTAGTTACAAGATCACAATCAGACTCTAGTCTTTGGCACTATTTTTACAAGGAGATGGAACATGCAACCATAGGAAAAATGGAACCCTTTCTAAAGATGTGTGCTGTATTAAGCACTAAGTTAATATTCAGTTTGCAGCTGGTTATACATAGTAACTTTTATATTCAGCTCAAATACTTATTTGAATAGAATTTATTCCAAATGGTGTTCAAAGATCGTCTCCCTGTATACTTAGAGGAATGTCATTTTGAATGAAAATGGTTTATCTGAATAAATTTGTTCATAATTTTGCTGATTTTGGGAAGAAGTCATGTATTTTCATGTAAATTTTTATAAGCCTTCTATCTCTGTTTGTTGAAGTTTTATATTTGGGTAATTTAAAAATTCTTGCTAATATACTAAAATGTACAAAGCATCTAGAAATCTACTCTTTCATTAACCTGAGAGTTTTAATTCAATTACCTGATATAGGTTGAGTACTTGAAATTATAGCAGTTTATTCATTTTGAAGCCTTTTAATTCTAATGATCGCAGAATCACAGAATATGCTGAGCTGGAAGGGGCCTCCAAGGATCATCGAGTCCAGCTCACAGCCCTACACAGGACCATCCCCAAGAGACACAGTCTATGCCTGAGAGCATTGTCAAACATTTCCTGAGCTCTGTCAGGTTGGTGCTGTGCCCACTGCCCTGGGGAGCCTGTTCCAGAGCCTGACCACTCTCTGGGAAGGAACCTTTTCCTGAGATCCAACCTCAACCTCCCTGAGACAGTTCCAGGCCATTCTCTTGGTCCTGTCCCTGTCACCACAGAGGAGGGATCAGTGCCTGCCCCTCTTCCCCTCACATGGAAGTTGTGGCTGCAGTGAGGTCCCTCCTCAGTCTCCTCCAGGCGGAACAGACCCAGTGCCCTCAGCTGCTCCTCAAACAGCTTCTCCTCCGGGCCCCTCACTATCCTCATGGCCTCCTTTGGACATTCTTTCATAGCATAAGATCTTTCTATATTGTGGTGTCCCAAACAGCCCCCAGCACTGAAGGTGAGGCTGCCCCAGCCCAGAGCAGAGCAGGACAATCCCCTCCCTTGCCTGGCTGGCAATGCTGTGCTTGCTGCCCACAGGACAGGGATGTCCCTCCTGGCTGCCAGGGCACTGCTGACTCATATTCTCCTGGCCATCAACCCCCAGTCCCTTTCCATGGCACTTCTTTCCAGCATCTCCTTCCCCAGTCTGCCTGTAGATCCAGGTTTGCCCCATCCCAGGTGCACAATCCAGTACTTTCCCTTGTTGGACTTCATACAGTTGGTGATTGCTCAGTCCTCTAATCTGTCAAGGTCTCTCTGTAGGGCCTCCATGCATTGGAGAGAGTCAGCAGCAGTGACTCTCACTCCAATAGTGACAGGTTTGGTGTCACCCCATTCGCTGTAGCCCTTTGTGCTGGACCTGTGTGGTAGTTTGACCTGG
>VWZS01007472.1:242902-307951 GCA_013397075.1 Rhabdornis inornatus | reverse complement strand
TTTTTTTTTTTTTTTTTTTAATTAGAACATTGGCCTTGAGCTTAAACTGATATTTGGGCTCTGTACTGAAGCTATTACTGTCCTTTGGGTACCCTCTCAGGGAGACAACAATTACACATCTTTGTCCAAGATTTTTTTCTGTGGAGCAAATACAGAAAGGCACCTTCACTACATTCTTCTGTTATATTTTCTTCCTCATTGCCATAACTTCAGTATCTTGAACATCCTTGGGCAGTCAAAATATTTCCACTGGTATTTCTTAGGAGCATAGTTTAGGCTTTTTGGAAGATTAACAAGCTATTTTGGAACATCTCCCAGGCCTCACAGCAGTGTGGTTATGGGTAGTAATGCATGTGAGACAAAATGTGCAGGTAGGACATGAAAGAAATGGCATTTTTTCATGACGTGATAGAATGTTTGAACGATGCTGTTGCAAGGAGGCCTGGCTTTTAACAGCGTGCTGGGACCTGGCCTGCTCCTATTGAGTGCTACTCAATACTAATCAGCACCCTCAGGGAGAAGAGGGGATTTGTGGGTCTGAAAACATCCAACAGACACTGTAGCTGAGCCAGAAACCCAGCTTTCAACTATATCACTTGCTCCTATAATTAAAAATAAACGACCAAAACAAAAGTAATCTTATTTGGTCAGGAATGAAGAAGTTTCTAGGAGGGAACAGGAGAGGGAATCAGAAGGATCAGCCCTGTCTGCAGTAGAACAGTCACAAGAACAGGAGGAGGAAGGGACTGAAATAATAAATGAGAAAGTAGCTACCTGATTCCTAACCCTAAGCAATTTGTAAGATAGCAAAAACTTTTTTTTCGGTTTCCTGCAAAATGTCTAGTAAAATCTTGTGCAGGCAGCGATTACTTTATGAACTGCTTTATTGTCTGTGCTACAAGGGGTCTCGGACTGGCAACCATTATTCTTTTTTCCAGCACAGAGTAAAATTAATTTTATATTTTAAAGGAATTTCCTGTTAAAAATGTTTTCTTTACTTACATATACTCAGATTTTTTTTTAATTTTTAAATCTAGGGAACATGAATGGTTTAAGCAGGATCTTCCAAAATACTTGTTTCCTGAAGATCCATCATATAGCTCTACCATGATTGATGATGAAGCCTTAAAAGAAGTGTGTGAGAAGTTTGAATGCACTGAAGAGGAAGTGCTAAGTTGTCTGTACAGCCGAAATCATCAGGACCCTCTCGCTGTTGCTTATCACCTCATTATAGATAACAGAAGAATAATGAACGAGGCCAAAGATTTCTACTTGGCAACAAGTCCACCAGATTCTTTTCTGGATGATCACCACCTGTCTCGCCCTCACCCTGAACGAGTGCCATTTTTAGTAGCTGAAGCACCACGTCCTCGCCACACTCTTGATGAGCTGAATCCACAGAAGTCAAAACACCAAGGTGTCAGACGGGCTAAATGGCACTTGGGAATCCGGAGTCAGAGTCGACCAAATGATATCATGGCTGAAGTTTGTCGAGCAATTAAACAACTGGATTATGAATGGAAGGTAACAAAATAGAAGACCTTTACAGCAAACAACAATGCATTTTGATTTGAGCTGTGTAATTACATAGCCATAGTCTGAAACTGTTTTCATGCTCTGGCACTAATCTCATGTGCCTGTCCTGTGCCAGAAGAGTTTTGGGAGGAGACTGTACACGCTGACAGGAAATAAAAGTACTAAAGTTTTCTGTTAGGGCTGTAGGAATACATTTCTCTTGGCTAAACCACCCCCCTCCCTTCCAACAACCCTCAAATCCAACATGTAATGAAATCTGAAATCACTTGATAAATACCAGTGACTTGANTTTTTCGGTTTCCTGCAAAATGTCTAGTAAAATCTTGTGCAGGCAGCGATTACTTTATGAACTGCTTTATTGTCTGTGCTACAAGGGGTCTCGGACTGGCAACCATTATTCTTTTTTCCAGCACAGAGTAAAATTAATTTTATATTTTAAAGGAATTTCCTGTTAAAAATGTTTTCTTTACTTACATATACTCAGATTTTTTTTTAATTTTTAAATCTAGGGAACATGAATGGTTTAAGCAGGATCTTCCAAAATACTTGTTTCCTGAAGATCCATCATATAGCTCTACCATGATTGATGATGAAGCCTTAAAAGAAGTGTGTGAGAAGTTTGAATGCACTGAAGAGGAAGTGCTAAGTTGTCTGTACAGCCGAAATCATCAGGACCCTCTCGCTGTTGCTTATCACCTCATTATAGATAACAGAAGAATAATGAACGAGGCCAAAGATTTCTACTTGGCAACAAGTCCACCAGATTCTTTTCTGGATGATCACCACCTGTCTCGCCCTCACCCTGAACGAGTGCCATTTTTAGTAGCTGAAGCACCACGTCCTCGCCACACTCTTGATGAGCTGAATCCACAGAAGTCAAAACACCAAGGTGTCAGACGGGCTAAATGGCACTTGGGAATCCGGAGTCAGAGTCGACCAAATGATATCATGGCTGAAGTTTGTCGAGCAATTAAACAACTGGATTATGAATGGAAGGTAACAAAATAGAAGACCTTTACAGCAAACAACAATGCATTTTGATTTGAGCTGTGTAATTACATAGCCATAGTCTGAAACTGTTTTCATGCTCTGGCACTAATCTCATGTGCCTGTCCTGTGCCAGAAGAGTTTTGGGAGGAGACTGTACACGCTGACAGGAAATAAAAGTACTAAAGTTTTCTGTTAGGGCTGTAGGAATACATTTCTCTTGGCTAAACCACCCCCCTCCCTTCCAACAACCCTCAAATCCAACATGTAATGAAATCTGAAATCACTTGATAAATACCAGTGACTTGAAAGGACAAAAACAGCACAGTGTTTTTCAAGCAGTTCTGGTTAACTGACTCAAATCTCTTTCATACTAGGTTGTAAATCCATATTATCTGCGTGTTCGGAGGAAGAATCCAGTAACAAGTGCATATTCCAAAATGAGTCTCCAGTTGTATCAGGTGGACAGCAGAACTTACTTACTGGATTTCCGTAGTATTGATGGTATGTGAAGAGTTAATTAATTGACTTAAGTTAATTGACTTGTGTGGGAAATCATTCTACTTGTAAACATGTCTTTATTTACTTATTTAGAAGTGAAATAAGTGTTGCCCTTTTTTATTTTAAACCAATCTAACCTGTATTAGTGTTTCCTTATTCCTTCCTGGATTAGTGTTCCTGTCATACATGCTTAGCTGCTGCATCCCTTAAATAATTGCGTGTTTGCTATATCAGCTTCTGAGAAGCTCCATTTTGTGTCTGTATCAGAACAAATACCAGTAGTGCAAAAGGGGACTGTTGGAGATGAGATTGGGACCAACTTAAGCTGCCTTTGGAGCCTCACCCAAATTTAAACATTAATTTAGATCTGAAGTAAGCATGTGAACAGTATTTTCTAGCAAAGATAAAGCATGACATCTAGGCATTTAAATTTGGCTTGGACTGTACCTTGCTGTACTGGGTCTGACTGAGATGGAGTTAATTTTCTTCCTAGCAGCCTACATGGTACTGTTTTGCATCTGTGACTAAAGCAGTATTGATAATACATGAATGTTGCTGAGCAGCACTGGCATAATATCCAGCCTTTCTTTTTCCACGATGCCGTGTTGAGAGGGGAGCAACAGCTCTGCAGAGCTGAGCCGGATTGAACAAAGGGACATTCAATATCATGTTATGCCTAGCAGAAAACAGGGTTTTGGGGAAGGTAACCTTGAGACCAGCTAGGAGTCAGTCTGCTTTGGAGATAGCAAGTGGTTGCCTTTGCATCACTTCCCCCTCCCTTACTAAAGACTGTTTATTTCTACAGTTTTCTCACTTTTGCCCGTAAAATTTTCTTTCCCTTTGCACTGACATATCAGCTGCAAGGCAAAGTTAACCGACCAGTTCTACTAGTAGCTAAAATTTGAGGTAGGAATTTTATGCTTGCAGGAGCTAAAATCTTGAAAGCATGTAGTTTAACCTGTAGAAAAATATATTTTATGGAGTGACAGTAACACAGTATACAAAGCCTGATGAAGTGACCAGAGGAGCTAATAGGGACTGAACACAATGCTTGTTTATAGGCATAGTAGACTAAAGAAAAATTACCTACAGCCAGTAGGTAATTTTTTTTTTGGACTGCTTAGAGCCATGCAGCTGAGGGAGGGAGCCTGCTGTAATCCTGGTTTCCACTTTTAAGGAAATGCAACTCAAGGGCACAGATTTGCTGTATCTCTTCCAGTAGTTAAACTGATTTGACATTCCTTTTATCCACCATGGTTAAGTGTTCTCTGTTCCTTTTAACAATTTTTAAATTAGCTTTGTGTAAATAGGAGAGATTGCCTTTTCACTCATTTCTCCTGAAATAATTTTTCAGGAGCCACCTTAGAACCAAGTTAATGTTCAGTGTTTAAAATAAGAGTAGAGATGCTTCAGCAGACCACTACTATTAAGATGAAACTATTTTCTCCTCATAGCGAAGGTAAACATAAGTCACTGCAGCCCAAGCATACAACATTCTATGGTGAAAAACTTTCAAAAGAGAAGAATAAATGAATGCAGATGCTAACAAGTATAATATATTAATGAATTATCATAAAATACAGATAATATATAAATACCCAAAAGAGAACAACGATAGAATGAAAATAGAGTAGATGATGAAAAAAAAATCTAGAAACTGATGTTTACTAAATCTTGTGATGCTGACCTGGTTTTGTTTTGAGTAACCTAAACTGAACAATTAGCTGCTGAAATCAGTTCATGAAAAATACAATTAGTATTGGTCTGAACTAGATGTAAGTAGTTCTGGAGTACAGTTCAGAGAACAGAACAAATTAGCATAAGAACATTTGCTGTTGTGCTACTATGTTTACAAGATTTCATTTTGTATAAAATGCAGTTTGCAAAAGCTGTTTCTTTATTAATCAAGATTTTGAAATACAAGATTTGGAAGTGTGAGAAGGGGAAGATATTTGCTCTTCCTAGAACTGATTGATACTGATACCCAGTTTTCCTCTTTTCTTCCCTTGTTCCCAGATGAAATTACTGAAGCGAAGTCTGGGACTGCAACTCCACAGAGATCAGGTTCTGTGAGCAACTATAGATCTTGTCAAAAAGATTCAGATGCTGATGCTCAAGGAAAATCTGCAGATACGTCCCTTACCTCATCAGTGAACTCTTCGCTTGACTCTTCCACAGCTGATGTAACTCCAAGACCAGGGAGTCATACGATAGAGTTTTTTGAGATGTGTGCAAATCTTATTAAAATACTTGCACAGTAAGTTTGAAAGTGGGCTTATTTCTTTTACAGCAATAAGCATGCCTAAACCATAGTCAGATGCTTCCAATTATAATCAAGTGAAATTAACTAAGGCGCTGAAAAAGCTAGCCACAGAATGCAATTTGCACGGGGATTAAAATTATTATGGGCAGTTAACATATAATATTTCGAAGCTAGAGCGAATTCTGATTGCCTGCTGTCCAGTAGCAAAACACAGGTATAGGAAATAACATGCCCTTTGGGTAGTGTTTGTAACATTTTACCTTGAGTGCAAAATAGGCTGCCTATAACATTTAAGCTAGATGGACCTCCTTGTTTTTTTCTCTGGTTATACATATATCCGATGCACTGTAAGTTAACATACACATACTGTTTCAGTGATCTCAGTGTGACTTGTTGGTCACCCTCTACAGTTGTGACTGAGAATGATCAGCATCTCCTAACAGTGATGTGTTAAACCTGCTATGTTTCTTCCCCTCTATTTGACAGAAAATAATAAAGAATGCTTTGATGTATTATAATGTACTACTTTTATCAAAGTGTTACTAAATGCATGCAAATCCAGCCTGTTGGAAATGCGTGTTGGTGCTCTGTAATGAGCTGAGGGTGAAAATTCTGTGGACACCGAGTAGAACAATTGAGTCCATAACAATGGCAGGAGACAATGCTGAGAAGGCGTGGCATCCCATGGGCTGAACCAAAAGGTTGCTTGAGGAGAAACTGAGGAAGTTCCTGGTCTTAGCATGTTATCTTAGTGTGGTAGCTCTCCCCACTGCTACTGCAGGCTGAGAATCCTTTTCCTTAGAAACATTCCCTGTAGTTAAGAGCAGAGCCTGAGGGCTGTTTCATGCTGTTCCAGAATCTGAAATTTACAGGTTTTTAATATCTATGTTAATACTTTGATACAGCTGATTACTCTGTTAACTTAGGCTATACTATATAGTATTCAGTTTGAAGACAAAACTGCATACACAGGTTTCTAGTTTTTCCCAGGTGACCATTATAGAAAACTTTGCTATTTAATGTAACAGAATTAGAGTCTTAATGAAAACTGATCATGACAACTTGAGTACTGGAGTTTTAACAGTAGATTGCAGCTACCCATTATAAAAGTCCTTTTGCATTTATGGTTTCTGCAGCATTTCAGGAAAAATCCTGAACTTCATATGTTAAAGTCACAGGTAGCACTTGCATGAAAACCTTTAATCTCTTTATATTGGATATAATTAGCCATGGTTCCATTTTCATCTGGCACTTAGACATAAACAGTCATATAATACTTAGTTTTGCATTCAAGACTAAATGCTCACTTCAAAATAATATTCATGACCTACATAGTTTCAAAGGTTGGTCCCCCAGGAAGAGGCCGGAAATCCAGGCATTACTATAAACAGTGGAACCTGGACTCTTCGCATGGATGGAAATTCTTGCCCATGACTGAGATTTTATCCATGGGAAGCTGTTAGCTATAGATACAAGAATAGTTTAAATCCTGGCCAGCTCGCTGCAGCCCAGAAGTTCACATACACAGAATCTGAAAAAACATAAGGCTGCTCTTAAACCCCTGAACTGCTGTAACTGTGTTCTGAACTGGGTGATTGTGAGATCTGTCTAATAGGTGGATACAAGTTAGAACTTCATTTCTTTATCCTCATGTCACAGATGGTCCCTGAAGGGACATTGGCTGTATCACTGTACCTTAAAGTGGAAGATTTTCCAAAGTGGAAGTTAGTATCGGAAATTGAAATCCCAAACTTTAAGACGCCAACGTGAGGGACCAGCTGCAAATCCTACAAAAAAGTCTGTCTTTAGTCGTGGAAGAATTAGGTTCCAATGTACAGAATAAATCAATGTGTTCATTTTTGTTACCTTTTATTTTGGAATTATTAAGTATTGCACTCGTATAAACACTACGAACGCACAGGTTTTTACATTGTAGTAATTTCTCATCTGGAATTTGTTTGGGATCACTTGCAAATATTAAACTATTTATAAATGCTGTCTCTTCCTTGTAATGCTTACAACACATGCAAGGTATAAAGATGCAAAATAGTTCTTAATTTTATATACCTTTTTGGCCCTCTTGTGCTTTAAGATAGCCCTGGTTTGTCCTTAGTTTTGGTATCAGGAGGTTAAAGCAAATTTCTGGCAGAAGTGTACAATATATGTAGATGTAAATAAAAGTACATTTTTATGGTAGATCAGTTTTGATGGCCAAAGGTTTTCTGATTGAATTGAGATTTTTTTAGGGAGGGGGAGAGGTAGAAAGGGGCACTAACAACTGAGTTGAACCCAGTTGCCTGTTGTGCAACTTTCCTATGCTTTTGTGACTTTCCTATCTTGCTGTTGAAATTGCTTTCTTCACACGTTCCTACTGATCTTGCAGACCTTTAGCATTGCACTAGGAGCTGCCAATAGGCTGTGAAATGGAACTTCACTAAGTGAGCTGCCAGAGTTGTAAGGCAGTTTATGCAGATACACAAACCGGTAAAGTGTGTTACCCTCTATTCCCAAGCTTACTCCTGTTGGAGTACAATGAGTTATCTTGTCTTTGTATTGTAATTTTTTCAGTAACATGGATGAACCTGGGCTGTCCATGTGCAATATAACTCACTGGGTAATGGATAAAAATTCATCTTGGTGGTGCAATATGAGGAGAGAAAACC
Source organism: Rhabdornis inornatus (assembly GCA_013397075.1). NCBI lineage: Eukaryota > Metazoa > Chordata > Aves > Passeriformes > Rhabdornithidae > Rhabdornis > Rhabdornis inornatus. The sequence continues at coordinate 300,001 of VWZS01007472.1, read as the reverse complement.
TTTCATGTTTGTCTTGTTATAAGTGTTTAATACAAACTTCGAGCTAAATTTTATTTTACCACTTGATTACCGTTGTAAAATATGAAGTCTTGTTCTTTAACAAAGATGTGCCTATTGCTGTTAATTTCTTTTGACAAAGCTGAACGGCAAAAATGCTTGTTTCTAACTGTACAACTTTTTAAACTTTCAAAACTAAAAACTAAGTAAACATGAAATACTGAACCATCTTGTTTGAAACTGTGTGCTTGCTGTCTTCTAGTGCTATATATAAGTCGACAAGAACTGTTACACTCGTTTTAAAACCAGCAGCTATTACTATTATAGCAAAAGCAGCAACATAACAAAAATCGGAGCAGATTTCCTAGCTGGACAGGCTGGTGCACCAGCTATGCTCGCCTGATCCGACTGACTCTTTTCCCCTCGATCCCGTAAACTTTTTTGCTGTAGAAAAGTAAAAGGAATTTGAGACGGAACAAAGTCTGACCACATCTTTCGCCACTGTGGTGACACGCCTCGTCTCGCATCTTCACTCAGCCTTCCCCTCGCACCACGGATGGGGCGGAATTTTCTCTCGGTATTGGTCCCTGAAAGTAGGGAGCAGCTTTAAACTCTGCTGCCCTGCAGTTTTAAACCCTGTCTTCTCTTTTTGCTGAGTTTTCGTGTTTGGTTTGCGTTTTTTTCTTGTTTTTGCTTTTTTTTTTTAATTGGGGGGGAGAGGTTGACGTATATTTGGCTTTTTGTTGTTGGTTTTTAATTCTTTTTTGGGGTGTTTTGAGGGGCTGGTGGTGATTTTTTAAGAAAAAATTTAATGGTTTTGTTGTTGTTGTTTGGGTCTTGTTTGTTTGCTTTGGTTTTTTTTTGTATTTTAGTTGTGATGGTGGTTTAGTCCGTTCAGAGGAATAACCCATGATTGTGAGCCTGGGTCACTTCTCCCTACGGGACTCCCCGGGCGGAGCCGGCTCCCCGTGGTGGGTGCCGCTGTCCCAAGGCGCAGTCCGTACACGGGGGGCGCTGCCCTGTCCCTGTGTGACACTCGAGCACCTCGGGCGGTGGCACTGCCAGGGCCGGCTGCTCTGTCCCCTCCGGCCCCGCTCCGGCGCTCCTCAGTCTGCCCAGGAGCGGGGGGGGCCCGCCGGGCGCCTCACGGCACGCAAGCGGCCAACTAACCCCGGCTAACTCCGGCTCCCGTCTGTCCCGGCCGCTGCCTGACACCCCAGCTCCTTCCGGCTGCCGCCCGGTTCCTGCGCTGCCGCCCCGCCTTTCCGCTTCCTGCCGCGATCTGGGGCTGGATTGGCGCTTCCAGCCGGGAGAGGGGGCCGGCGGCAGCGGCAGGTACCGCCGGGCATCGGGGCCGAGCGTGCTTCAGGGACTGCTCGGGTGCAGCCGGTCAGATACAGTTCGTGTGGGGGAGTGCCGCTCTGTATTACTGTTTGAGCGAGGTGCGATTTTCCTGCTGTGTTCTTAAAAGCTAAATTACCTAACTACTTGAAATGCATTCTTCCTAGTTCTCCAGATGGCTTCTTTTGGGTGGAAGAGAAAGATCGGTGAGAAGGTCTCAAAAGCTACATCTCAGCAGTTCGAAGCAGAAGCTGCGGATGACAAGGATCTGGGTGACGATGATGATGCTAACTGGGTGCTTGCAGCTAAGAGAAGAAAGGAGGTTCTCTTAGAAGATTGTGTAAGGAAAAGTAAGGAGCTCAAGGATGAAGGTGCAAATTTGGCTGAAAATAGGAGGTACTAGTGTTGTTTTACTCTTTTTTCATTGACTGAAAAGCTGCTGCATGATATTTTAATTCCTTCTCTAAACACTACTAATTTGCTAGTATTTGCGTTGGTAGTTTTTGTAATTTGAAAAGTGATAATTTCTTTCATTTTGCCTTTACTGTCTGGTACTAAATAAGTTTTTGCCTTTGGTGGCGTTGTCAGCTGTGAAACGAAGTATATATTCCATTGTGGCTTTGCCCGTTCTCAAAGCAACAACAAAGATTACAGAAGTCGAGAGATGAAAAACTAACTGGATTTGAAAGCTGAAAGGGTAGTTAGGATGCAAGGTGATAAGCCATAGCGTAAGTAATGCTTTAGCCACTCTTGAAATTGTGTCTTTTTTCCCTTACTGAGAGTAAGCCAGTTCGCCTGCTCACAGTGCCCTGGGGAATACTGCCAAGCAGCTGATGCGCTGTGAATCTGCCTAGTGCTTCGTTAGGCCAGGTCCAGGGAGCTGCTCCAACTGCCTCCTGAGTATTGGGAGTTTGGCAGTTCCGGAAGGATGCTGCAAAAATGGTTCCATTGTCTTGTTATGCTTCAGGCAGGAAGTCCTTTCGGAGTAGAGGTGTGTTAGAAGAGGAAGAGGTGGACTATAAATTGGGTATTAACTACATAATTTGGCCAGATCTTCACTGGAGGGGGAAGAAACAGTTCTGAGAGTGGTCCCCCTAAAATCTTGAGAATTCTTTGACATAGGAGTTTTTTATCTTTTCTTTACTTTTAAGAGTATCTTTACTTTATTGTCCCAGATCAGAGATGATATTTTCCTGGTAGAAATATTACCAAGATGTCAGTAGGTGCTCCTTCTGCTGGTAAACTTTTTGTCTTAAGAAATGTCATGCTGAAAAAGGGCTCCCTGGGCAATGTGGAAGAGAGAACAACTTGGAGGTTTAAAGCAGGCAAGTTTATATATCATAATAAACAGTCTGTGTGTATTGTTGGGTCTGATTTTAAAAAAAGTAATGAATAAACACAAAATTTCTTTGAGAAAAGGCCTATTTTCAAATATTTAAATGCAGTTTCCTCTTTTAACTGGTCACTCAAATATTGACACTGTTCAGTGAGTGACTTCAGCTGATTCTTTTGTGTTCCTGAGGCCTGTAATTTTTGAATAAAATTTTGAAGCCTTTCAAAGTTGAGTTTAAATTAAGACCAAGTTATAAACTTAATAAGTTCTAAGTATCCTGCCATTGTGTTAATCAATAGATTTAATGCAGTAGTTGCGTAAGTGGGTTACATTAATATTAATAGTTGAAAACACAGAATGTACAAATTAATAGTCAATTAACATCTCAATTTTTAGCACCTGAAATAAATCACAGATCGACCTACAGAAAGGTAGATCCATTCTGTCCTTTTAGGAATATAGAGATTGCTAAATATTTTTAATAATTTTGTATCACTAATATATCCTGTACTTACATATACCGAACGGATTGATTTTTTTATTTCTGTCTTCTGTTATACTTTTACCTCCCTTGTATTTTGCTTTGGATGTTGTTGGATTGCTTTGGATGTCTTTTCTCTATGTACTTTTTTGATTTTTTTTTTGTGTGTTTTTTAAAGTGCAGTAAGTCTTTTGAACAGTGGCAAATATTTTGTTGTAGATGTGGTTTAGGTCAGGGACATACTGGACAGCAGGTAATTTTTGATGCTTTTAATATCTTCACTTGGTCTTAGAAGCTCAGTTCTCCATTACCTGTCGGTTAGAAAACAATACAAAAGCTTCACCCATCCATAGCAATGTAAGCATTTTTTGTGAATGAGGGAGACCTATCTCTCATCAGAGGTGCTTATAAGAACTACTGAGAAACTCTGAATGGTTTACAACAGGTGTGCTAAAGAAGTTAACATTCATATCTGAAGCTCAATAGAAGTTCTCACTTGAACCTATAGTTTCCATCAGTTACTCCAGCACACTCTAAAGGTCAGGAAGTGATGGTGATATGGTGCTGTTGGGGTACATAACTTTCAGACAGATTTTTATCTTAAAAAAAGAAAAAATCACATAGGTTTTACTCTCTCTGGCAGAAAGTGGTTGCTGTGATTGTATTCAGGCCTGTGAGGTATGTTTCTTGAATGTACATTTGTACAGCATAAGCAGATTCCTGTAAATAATTAAATACTTAAGGCGGATTGTTTCCTGAGATATCAAAGTGTGGTAACAGTTAAAAAAAGATCTGAGTTGGATTGTGTAGCATTCTAGAAGAAAAGCAAAGACCTAGCACTAGAAAGTAACAGAGGTTGGTTCTTAGTTTGTGTTACTTGTGCAGTAAAGGAGATCTAAAAGAAAAACTCATAAAGAAGCAAGGGGGCTAAATAAAAGAAAGAATGGAAAGTTATTAATTCAACTTTATTTCTTATGGTAGAGAGACTCTGAGGTAACGTGCATGGCAGAAATTAATATGATGAATTTTATAACGAGGCCCACTGTTGCTTAGCTAAAATAGTCATTTACCACATTTCTTCTTTATTAGTCTGCTCAGTGTGTTTTTCTCTTAAGGGGAGGCAGTGATGGTGTTACAGGCCCCACCATGGTTTTGTTAGTCTCTGTCTACACCGTAGGTCTGTTTGTATGGATGAGTGAGATCTCACTGTTCGGTGTTTGTTAGGTGGGGTCTCAGTGCTTCTCTGGGGGAGGGAATAAGGAATGAGCTTCTCAGGCACCAGATTTGTGCAGCTTGTTATTTGCTGGTTGTCAAAGTTGAGAGGGGCATGGGGGGATTGTTTGGGAGGTGGTGGCCCTCTGTGGGTTTTCAGCTGTCATGGAACTGTTTGAGGAGTATTTGTATCTGCTGTAATGTGTGTGCATGAACTTGATAAGGCGAGACAGACACACAGAAGAAAAATGATGAAGATGACAGTTTCTGGTTCATATTTTGCATTTTTTTTGTGGAAGGGGAAGGAGGATTAGGAGTCTACCAGAAAAAAAAGTGTTAAACTAAGTTGATCATCACAGTGGGTGGTTACTGTGAAAAACACTGTTTACAAGACTCTGACTTAGAAATTTCTTAAGTAGGCAGTGTTGAAGATGGCTTGTAAATTGGTGATCCTGTCAGAACAGCAGGAAAAGGCAGATGTGTGGAAGAAGTATCGCATTTGTACGCTCTTTCGGTGTGTGAGAAGGAGCAGTGAAACAAATATGTACAAACATACAGACAATCTTTTGGGAAGGCACATGTTGCTGTTCTTCAGGCTGTCGTGTGCAAGGCGAGGAGGTGCCTTTGATGATCCCGGTGGATCCCTTCCAACTCAGGGTACTATGATTTCTGTGAACAGAATATTGTCTGTTGGTAGAAAGTGTGGAGAGTATTTTTTGGCTTACAGGAAACTTAAAACACTGGTGTAATCAAAGTATGGATGTGCCCACATACACTGGAGTTAAAAAAAAAAAAGGCATCTAAAAGCAAAACCAAAACCCAGCAACCCCAATCCAGTTTTTCTGTGTTGATAGTCCTACACTGTTTTAAATCCAGCATAAGTTCACATGTTCTACCTTACTATTTTGAGCACAGTGTTTTTTGCCATTAGAGTGTTATTTGACTGGGAGGGAGGTAAGCCTTTGGCTCTGGCCTCAGGGTTAGAAATGGTCGAGGTGCAGATAAACAGTGAAGCATGATGTCCTTAAATACATGGCATGTGAGAGCTAAAGGCAGGAAGAAAAACTTCTGCCAGACTTGTGTCCTCAACGTAACTGAGTTGCCTGTCCATGCAGTAGCTCTGTAATCAACCCTGTGCTGTTTTCAAGCCTCAAACTTCTGTAGCTGCCCAGTGAGTGGCGATAGAGCTCTTCTCAACATGCCCTGGAGAGGTGCAGCACTTCTGTTGAAGTAGATGCTGTCGGGTTTAAATTCTCAACGAATGCATTTATTTTTTTAAAGTTTTGCCAAACACAAGTTAATACCTCTTTTGCTTCTGATGATGTTTATTGCACTAAAAGAAGACTAAAAATTTCCATCTTGATTGGGAAGGTCATGTTTTCAGCTGGAACACTCCTACATTAGAGGTCCCCCTATATTAAAAAAAAAAAATTCTTTCATTATGTCACTTGATGTCTAGACTAGACTGATTAATAATATTTTACTTTTTATTTCCCTTAGCTTTTGCAATAGCAAATTTAAAAAAGTGCAGTGACTAGACTAGGTAACAGGCGAATTTTCATGAACCTGTTTACTTTTCTAGAGGGATTAATTTTTTAGAATTGCTTAATTTTTGTCATCTATTGAAAGTAACTGAACTTGTCTGAAGAGTAATTTTTTCCACATTTTAGCAGTTGAGACTTTTTCCTCTGATGTGAATACCAGCATGACTCCCAGGTGTGTAGTTCATTATTCTTCAGCTATATATGCTATAATTGGGTGTGTTTTTCTCACTAGACATTGTAGGTTGTCAGATGAGGCACACCCCTTTAAAAGTATGCTTAGTGTTGCGGTAAGTCAAGTGTTTACTGAAAAAATATGTCTATCAGGTGGAGCAGATTTTAACAGTTATATTTATTCTATTTACTTACGTGTTTCAGATTTAGATTATGGTAAGTACTTGATTAAATATGAGTTATGAAAGTAATAAAATTGTTTTCAGATTATATTACTAATTCATTTTGGTGCAACTAAGATGGCAAAGGATAGACATGATTATGTTGAAATTGCTTTTCAAGTTTCAGTCAATAAAACTTATGTTACTTACATAATACAGTGTTAATAAAAAGGTTTCCCAGAAGATCCCAGCAGTTGTCTTTGGCAAAAACATTTCATCAAAACATCAGTTTAATCAGCTGAGTTGCATTGTAGAGTAGCCTAGAAGAAATAGGGTGTTGTTAGAGAGAAGAGGCATCCAGGGAGAGCAGGTGGCACTTATTTCAAGTTTTCTCTCCTCAGGAGTAGTTCTTCCTGATGAAATCATGAAAAGCTGAATAAGAACCCTGTGTGGATATGTAGTAAGCTCCTGACAAAATCGAGACGTAAAATAGAATTTTACAAGAGGTGAGAGCAAGTTGTGTGACCCAGTCACACCAGAGAGACTGAGTATGCAGGGGTAGGGATGAAGTTAGGAAAGCCAAAGCCCATGTGGAGTCGAATCTGGAAGGATGTGAAGGGCAGCAGGAAGAAGCGCTTGTACATGTGTATCAGCAACAAAAGGAAAACAAGGAAAAATGTGAGGTTTCTACTGAATGGGGTGAAGAATCTAGCGACAAAGAATGCAGAACAGGCACTCGCTGTCTGCTTTGCCTTGGTCTTTCCTGGTAAGTGTTGCCTTCAGGAATCTTGGGTCCAGCTGACCAGAGGGAAAGTCTGGCTTAAGTAAGACTTACGCTCTGTGAGAGTCAGACTGAAATGTTTAGATAAACCTGATGTGTAGAAGTTCATGGGACCTGATGAGGCCCATCCCAGAGTGCTGCAGGAGCGGGTGATGTAATCACGAAGAATCTACAACTGCCCTTGAAAGGTTTTGACAACAGGGCATGGTTCCTGGGAGCTGACAGGCTGGTGGGGAATGGTATGGATTTTCCATCCGTGTTGATACTCTGAACAGGAGCCTGAGCAACCTCCTTCAGCTGACCCTGCTTGAAGCAGCTGATTGGACTAGATGATCTCTAGAGTTTCATTCCAATCTTGGCCTTTTTGTACATATATCCTAATAAAATTTTAAACACATTTAGAATACAGAAGGTAGTTCCTGTGAGTTTTTAAATTTTGATTCACTAGTACAGGTATCGTTGGTAGAATACTTTGGGTGCAGAAACACATTAAAAAAACTGCTCTGCCTTCTTACTATCTCTGCTAACTGATCTCAAAGATGTGTTTTGAAAGTTAAAAAATTAAAAGGATTGATTCAGTACATAATCTGGGATTCTATGAATATTAGTGTCTGGCTTCAAGAATAAAGTCTAAAGTTCTGCTAGGCTGCTAGCATAGTGTATTGGCAATGTTGACTCTTTTATAAGAGTAATCTGAAAGCCCTACACAGCTTGGATTTTTATGATTAAGTGTTGGAGAAATTGCTGGAAAATGCTTATAGTGAAACCTAGGGTATGTACTCAAGCCTACTGTTCCTTGTAGGCTGAAAATAACTGTTTAGTATCAGTTTGGATGTAATTTGCATACCAAGTATAATTAACTATTATATATAGTGCTTACATCCTTCAGAGTGAATTACCAACACCAGTATTCTGCAAAAAAAATGAAAAGTTTTAGTATCAGTAATTGTTTGATTAGGTTGAGAGTTTTCTTAGGTCAGTCATGCAAAACTGCAGGGAACTTAAATAGATTTCACACTCTAAGTAAAATTATTCAGTGCAAATAGGGGCTTGGGTAAGACTGTCATGAGTTCTAGTCAAAATCCCTTGTCGCGGTGGGCCCTGGGGCAGTGGTGGAGTACCGCGACCTTCCAGAGAAGCGTCCTGGGGAAGACGTCCTCAAGGCACAGGCACGTCCTCCTACAGGCACGTCCTCCTTGCTGCCTCCCGGGCAGAGAGTGATTGCAGCTCTTCTGTGAGCTCTCCGCTTCGGCCAGCACAGGAGGAAGAGACGGGACCCGCGTGTGGCGGTCCAAGGCAAAGCTTTACTCTCCTTTCCTTGAAGGGGTTCAAGGACGAACTGGCTCGAGGGGGTCTGAGGGAGCAGGGTTGATATAGGAAAGGCAGGGGGCGGGGTAGAATGTTAAACCAATCATCTGAGGGCTCGGGGGCGGTACAAGAGGGGAAGGGCCAATGGGGTACAGGCAATTTACATGAAACAGGGAGGCATGCCGGGAGTAACTATTGTAACCATTCTGTGAGGGAGTGCCTGGGTGCATTCCCTCCAGGGGAGAGAAACCGGCTCTTTTGCTGAGAGGCTTTCAGCCTCCGCAGTACCAGATAATTTTTAAAAGTTTTTCAGTGTTTGGCGTTAGAGTCTATTTTGTGTCTATGTAAAACTTCCTCACTGTTGCGCTTCGTGAGAATGCTCTACGCATATGCTCACTAAAGAGACAAAGGGTGTGTAAGTTGGAAGTTTTTGGTGCAGAACACACGAGCTGAATCAAAAAAGACTCAACAAGTACGGACTTTGTACCTTTGTTTTTTGGAGAAAGCATGTTACAGCTTCTCTCTTATTAGTCAGAATGTATGGATTGTTTTTCAGGCCTCATAGCCTTTCTACAGAATTTAAAAAGTGCAGAGTGTGTTTTGCAGTGTTTAAAACCGTCCTGTAAGCTGTTTTGTGAAGTAACACATTATTTTTTTTGTTTAAGTTAGTTTTTATTGCTGGCTTTATTTTATTAATCACTTACTGATAGAGTTGCTCCTTCCTGGTGATGCATCTAGCTGGCCCCTTTGGTTGAGAAGTAAGTTCTTTGCAGACTGCTTAAGTAGTTATTCTTGTTTCAATTGTAATTTATCTTTAAATTAGCTATTTTCTTTTCGTTCTGGGAAACATTATTTTCCAGCAGCTGGTTATTATTTGGCAAAGCAGGAGTTCAGTTACGAAATTGTTACTAATTTAGTGCAGATTTTTCTGAGAGTGAGTGCAAGAATTGTAGATTATTTAAGCTGTACCCAGAGTTTGAATAGTTTTGAGAGTATCTTTTTGTTAGAATTGTTGTTCCTTGAGGATATTGAAATGTGACACCGTATGAGCCATCTGTACTTGAATGTGGGCATATTTCTGTATGTATGTATTTGTAAATAGAAACAGAAGGAATATTCATATGCCAGCTGTAGACTGTGGAATCATTTATATATGTCTTCATAGATATATTTTCCTTCAGAGAAAGCGTAATTTAATTGGTGGCTATTTCTCATCCTGTATAATTTAAGGAGTTATTGTTGTCAGCCAAGATCAGAATCAGTATTCATTCATGGTCTCTTGACAGTGTGAGAGAGGTAGAGCCTGTGAGGTGACTGCAGGGTGACTGCAGTCCTCCTGTAAACACCTCAGGTTAGGTGTCTGAACTTAGGTGAGGGGGTGAGAGGAATTGGGCCTATTAGTGCTTTTCTGGAGGTGAAAGAAGGGTAATGTGTGTTGCCTGCCTTTGTAGTTGTGTCAAGAGGATCTGCGCCTTCTGTGCATGAAGTATAATTCACCGAATTTTATTAGTGAGGAGCTTTGGTTTTCAATGGATATGTCCTATGCAGTGTTTTTTTTTTTTTTTTAAAACAGTATTTTTTTAAATAAACTCTTTGAAAATATGTCTCTTTACTTATATATGCAGAGAATGTTACTGGAACTGAAGATGCATTAAAAAAAAGGTTCTTAAATGTTTCATCAGTATGTATTAATTTTGCATGTATATGTTAATATCTGTGTAGAGTATTCATGCCTTACAGTTCCATTTTTTCTATCCTTTGTTTATGTATGAATACTAATGAATACTTGTCTCAGATTTTTATAGGCAGTAATCAATAGTTTTTAAATTTTTATGTTATTTGCTGCTCCTCTTATTTTGTCCCATTCCTAGCATGCTTTCCAGACAACTTTTGTTTATGACCCAGTAGGACAGCTGTATCTAATCCCAGAATACCTCTGTGTTACTTCGTAGCTGTATAACATAATGGGCTGTAAATAAATAATATAAAATATAAATATTAATATAATATTAGTTTTATATTCATTACTCATTATGATAATATTTAACATTTAATTTTTATCACTTACTATTATAGCTGAGCTTGAAAAATTAAAACATGTGAAAGCACATGGGCTGGCATATTTCTAGCCTTGTAAAGTATACAGAAGCAGAGTAATTAACTTTACCATTTTTTACTTAATTTTTCTGTCAGTCTAATTTTTCTTGAATCTGATGTGTACATGTCACCAGTGTTTTGAGATATTTTCCCATATGAACATTCAGAACCTTCTGCTGCATGTGAGGGACAATGAATGTATGTAGCAGAGTGTTACTGGTGCATTTTTTTCTCCTCTCGGGTGCTGTATTGAGGTGAAGTGCTTCAGTGTGAGTTTCTCTCACAGTTGGCTTGATTTCTGAAACTCTCTTCATTCTTTTTCTCCTCCTGCATGTTGTTGCGATAAACTGTCTGAGACAGGGATCATCTTTTAAAATAGGTGATTTGGTGGCAGCAGTAATAGCCAGCACTATTGCCATGCAGCAAAATACAGTTTCTACTGGCAGGTCTGTATTGATAGATGGCAGCTAGATTCATGTGAATTCTTGGATGCAAAAGTCTCTCTGTCAGGTTAAAGAACATGCTTGAGCTTAAGACATTTTGCCTATAGCTTCAGATAGGAATTCTAATGGTACAGCTTTTAAATGTAGGCAATTCTATTATTTATATGCCTAGTATAATACAATTTAGCAAAACCTAGTAATTTACATTAATAATCTAAGGAGTTTTTATAGAGAAATACAAACTGGGGCCTCTTCCACATCCTTCATAGGATCCCCTGTATTAATGATATCATACATTACAACATGGATACTGTAAAATGTGATCATATCTCATTTTTTTAAAGTGACTGTTTTGTTGTTTTGCTTTTTGTCCAGATCTAGTGTTAAATACATCTAGTACCTTTTACTTGAATAATGAAACCTTTGTATTTAGAAATATTTTCATAATATTATTTCTTTTCATAGGGGAAGCAGCAGGGCAAAAAATTAAGTGGTTTTCTAATTTAATAACTTTGGCCAGTTGCTCTTTAAGTCTAGTTATTGTTGCTGACAAAGATAATATCCCTCTCCACTGCTATTTTTTTAACTGTCTCTGTGGTTCATGGAATTTGATTTTGAACCAGTAATTTAGTATCTCTTGCCCAGTCTTTATTGAATATGATGTGTACCTGTTGTTGGTATCTTCCAAAATTGAAATGTGCTGATTTTAAGGGTTTGTAATTGCCCATTTGGTTCAGTGTTTTACTCCAAAAGTAGGATATGGCAGTGTACTTTATTGTAAGGTCTTGGTTCCTTTATATATATCAGCTTGTCTTCTAGTTCCGTAAATGGTGTCCTCCATTTCCTGTGGCATATTGTGAAAGTGTCCCTAAACTGAAAATGATGCTTGGTAATAAAGACTTTGAATAAAAACTCTCTGTCAACATCTTTTTCAGCCAAGTCTTTTGAAGGGTTAACTCAAATAGCAAATGGGGAAAATGGAGAGTGGTGCATTCTCAGTTTACATTGTAGAAATATTTGATATTGTAGGACTGACGGTTGTTAATGAGTTGACTTCATAACATTAATTACTTCCACAAGAATAGCTGCTTGGAAGGGTCCTATATAGTGACATGTGGTCATCAAATTTATAGAAATTTAATTTACGTGTATCTTGACTTCCTCTGTCCCATTGATACATTTATGTGGCAGTTAACAAAGCAGTAATTTTGTAGACAGTTGTTCAATTATGTCAGGGCTGAGTTAACCGAAGGCAAGGGTGTGTGCATTCTCCCTAACTTTGGTTGTTTCGAAGTACCTGGTCAAAGATTGCAGTTCTGTCACTGGGTAAACAGATTTGAGTTGGGGGCAATGTGACCCAGTTGTGCTACCCTTTCATTTCCACTACATTGCCATGGTCCCATTTTTTTGTTTTTACCCTGGGGGAAACCCAACTCAAAGTACCCAGTTAGTCACAGCACTGCAGAAGCCTGGCTGGAAAATAGTCTCTTTCTGGTGGCTGTTTCTGATCTGGTTCAAAAATGCTTCTGACAAAACAGCCAGAAAAATGGGAGTGAGTGGCCAAACTACAGTGGAGGAGGAGAGAAGTTATTTCCTTTATACCGTATTGTTGTCCAGTTGTTGCCTATGTTATGTTGCTGTATTGCACATTAAGTTTGAAGTGGTTTTCTGTGAATTTGTTTGCACTTGTAGTTGTTACACTTTTAAAATACTAATCTGTTTTCAAATGAGTCTGTTGCACTTTTATTGCTAGACTGTGAACAAACTACTTCTGGTTAGTTCATAGGGACTTTACTAGCAGTTATTTTCTCCAGTTTTATCATTACAAACTAAAGTACACTTTTTTGATGGGGGGGTGCGTGCAGAGAGAATCTTAACATAACAAAAATGGTAAATATGTTGTCAAGTACTTTTGTAAATAATCTAACCCATATGAAATGGGTGATAGACATTGTACATTTTTCTTAGTAGAGTCATTTAGGTGACCAGTACATTTGTCCTAGTCTCAAAGGGAAGACTTGGTATTTACAGTATCATCCTCAGTTTTATACTACTGTGTTTAAATACTGAAATTCAGACATTTTAGACAGGAACTATACCTTTCCACCTGTGAATGCTTGCACTTGTACCATATAGTGAAAGAGAGGAGGCTTGAATACAAGCCTCCTCTCTTCCTTTTTGTGCCTTCTGAAAAACAGTCACAGAAGTTCTGTTTTTATGAAGAGCTGAAGTTGGCTATTTTGCAGTCAGTTCAAACTAATTAATAGTTTTTACGGGCTGCCATTCTTAGCATGAATTGGATATATTTTCATGCCAGTCTCTGGAGTTTTACTGACTCTAGCAACTAAATGACAAATATTAAAGCAATGTTTTGTCTTTGACCTATCAGCTGTTAATAGAAATCCAGTGTAGTAGATTATGCATGGCTTAAGCTTTTTGTATTCTGCAAAAATTAGAAAGTGATATTTAAACAAAATGCATTTCATTGTTGCGGGGGGTTTTTCAGCTACAGTATTTGGATAAGAGATCTTGGCAGTGAATAATGGATTGTATTCAGCTGGTTCCACAGTCCTATTTTTACTGTTAAAAAATAGGAGACACCTGTTAAATATGTTGAATAGCATAAACTTAATGAAAGGAGTCTGCAGCCCAGACTTCTCTGTAGTAAGCTGTATTTGTCTGGAAGATTTAATACAAACTTTTCTTCTCCTGGGAATTGGCTCTTCTGGTGATAAATTCACTGTCAGTGAATTTGCATGTTGACATAGATGTTCTTATATTGGTTTTAGTCTAGGCTGTGAGTGAAAGTCATCTGTTTGTCAGAACATTAACTTTTCCTGGTGTTGCTCACATAATTTATTTTCCTGGACATATTTGAAATATTGTATATTTTAAAATAGATTTGTCATTCAGTTAAGTATTTCAACTTCCAGTCCTCAAAGAGCATTTCTGATTTGAAATTGATTAATATTTACTGAGACCTCAAAAAGGGCTTAAATAGGGGCTTGATAAAGAAAAGGTGTACATAAAGCATTCCAGGGGGTAGAATCACATGCTGACATTGAAATGAAAACTTTCCAGTCCAGAAAGTAAACTTTGTTTTAGTGAGCCCTGCTAGGCCATCTTTCTGTCACTGTCCGATTAGGAGGTCTTTTTAAAGCTCTGAGTATGAAGGGTGGTAGAACACTGTTTGCCAAAATGCATTTTTTCATAATGCATTGAATTTCATTACTATCACAACAGCTGTTTTGTTTGGTAAAGTAATTCTCCAGTGTAATTCCAGCATAACACTTTCCAGTGTAGTTCTCCAAATGGACAATTACACCAGGGAGCTGCCTGGTATCTTAAAACAAGATGTTGGGCAGGTGATAACCTTGATCGACCTTTTGATTTGCTTCAAGGAGCAGAAGCTTTTATACTGGTGCAAAGCAGGGACAAGAGAGTAAACTGAGGTAGGTGGGCAGGGTGCAGAACAACTTTTAAGGACCTGCCTAGAGTTGCAGAGTCATTGGAAGATGTTTGCCTTTCAGAAATATGGCAGAATTCTGATACTCCTCTGTTGTGGGTGGATTGAATGAGAGGTTTCAGAAATTACTTATTTTAGTAGCTGATTTCTTCTGTGGTCTCCAAAAGTGAGAAAGGAATTGGAAGCAATAGTGGCAAAAATTTAGAAGTGCTGTTGGTATAAAGAATGAAAGAAATTGATACTAAAATGGAACAATAATTAAAATGTCCTAATTAATTTTCAGAATTGCTGTAATAAAACTTAAGGAAGTTTTATACAAATTACTGGTATTGTTACATTGAGCATTGAGTAACCTGGCCCTTTTGTTTCTGTGTAATTTATTGTTTTTTATTTAGTTTAACTGATTGTGAGGGTGTCCAAGTTACTTAGTTTTGGTCTTTATATTCTGCTAATAAATTGAGATTGAGAGAGAAAAATCATAAATTTGGAGTAAAACTGGGAAAAAATCACCCAGGTGAGGTAGTATATGTCTAACTCTAAAGAACATTAATTGGTGCTATTAGAGTTTGTAGATGGTAGCTTTCCATAAATTCAGGAAAAGGAATTGTAGAGATAGACGTTTGTAAGTCGGACATAATTTTGTTCGTCTTATCAGTGTAAGCAACCTAATGTCTAAAAGAGAGAAGATAGTAAAGAGTATATGTTAAAGGACATACTTTTATAATTGAGACATAGATCTGTTCTCCAATATGCAGGAAGCTATCAAGCTTTTCTTTCCTTTTTTTTTTTTTCCCCCCCCCCTGAAGTGATCTTCCAGTTTATAGATGCTTTACAGCCCTGTACATTTGCACAACAAACCTGTGTCTGTTGCCCTGTTTGCTTTTTTGAAAGTGTTTTGAGAATCTGTTGATGGTACTGTCTTTCAGAACTCAAAATGTTCTTTGTTGTTTCCTGCTAAGTAGAGCATAGGATTTGAGTCATAAATTAAGACCAAGAGGGAGAATGAATTTTACAAGTTAGAATTCAGAAGCATGGGATAATATGAACGAATCAGTGAAGTATTCCTATCCACTAGTCATTACAGATAGAAACATCTAGTACATTAATCTTCTGTTGAATCTTTAATGTTTTATTTTGCATTGCATGCTGTATTATGGGAAAAAAAACCATTGAAATAGAAAGGTTCCAACAGTTCTTGCTGTTCCTCTCTTTTGACAGGCATTGCTTTATTGTGCAAAATGACAGTGCCAGCCAAAACCATCAGTCTGAATGGTTCCTGTAAGGTTGCATTTCAGTAGAAACAGCGTTGTAAGTGATTAACCTCCTCTGTCATGGGTCTTGAAGCACAAATGTAACTCATCTGATCCTTTACAAAATGTTTTTGTCTAGAGACATCGAAGGCCACTGCTCCTTGCTGTTCTAGTGCTGGTAGTGAAAAGTTGCTGCTCTTCTTGCCACTTTCACGTGGATGAGTTCTATCGTGAGATTTAGAGCTCATCCTGGTGATAGTTTCCTTAATTACAGGTAGTGACACCCAGTCTCCATTGAGTCTGTATATATATGTATATTATGTCCTTGCAGATAGATTGTTCTGTTTATTACAGAATTACATCTATATTTTACTTATTTCAGGAGACTTCATGGCTTTTGTTGACTAGTATTTGCATTAGGACTTTATAGTAATTTGAAATACTTTCTAATTATTTCAGCTGTGTGGAAGGTATATAGAGTACCTGCCTACTTAACTTACTGGAACTTTAATGAAAAAATGAAATTGCCTTTCAGTTATGAAAATACAATAGAGAAGTATACATTTCACATATCTTTGTCTTTCTCTTTGTTGTCTATAACTTTTGTCCTTATTATTCATCAGCAAACATTGTAAAGAGGCTGTAAGTAATAGAAAGAAAATGAAGCAAAATTACATTATTTAACACAGATAACAAAAGCATGTCATCTAGACGAGATGGAACTGATCAGAATACAATGTGAGCAGACTACTGCTTTTCTTGTATCATCTCTCCCAAAATGTTTTGTCATGTTAATACCCTACATGTTAATACCCTACTGTTGAGCATCATAATTTGGCAGTAAATAATTTTGAGAAAGATAGATGAATGCTGCTATTTGAAGCCCAGCATTTAACGGATTTTTTTGTTCTATTGGCTTAAAGCCTTAATTTCTGTGTCAGATTTCTGAGAACTGTTAGGATCATAAGGTTAAGTAAGAGAGAGCTGTCTGCTATCTGTGGACAAATAATTAAAAGGTTAAAAGGAAAAAATGTCTTCACAGATAAGAGCAAAAGAGACATCTATGATTTTGACTTCTACTACTGTGTGTCTAAAGGGTATCTGACCAAGTAATTCTCAAGACCAGAATATTGCTTCAAATGCAGAATAACGGTTTTTTCCTTCCTGCTGTTTTCAGAGGAACTGCTGTTGAAAATATTTTGAGGAACTAAAGCTTTCTATTTAAAATTTCACATCAGCAATAAAAATGTGTCACTCTGCTGTGAATACTTAAAATACTACACCAATGACTGATACTTGATTTATATTCATTTGCAGCTTCTCTTTAGAGTACTAAAATGGTGAACTGCTTTTACTGAAACAATAAAATTAATTCTCGTTTGAAGCTTGCAGGGTTAAGATAGTCAGTTCTTGCTGCTTAAATAATGAAAATAGCAGGTTGAGTTGTAATAAAACTTGATTTCCTTCTTGTATTTCCATGCTGCTCATATTTGTCCCTGTTTATTTGGGCTTCCTACAGAAGAGCTGTCACCTGTAAAATGACAATCAATACCCGATTTTAATTTCATTAAATTACAAATCTGGTATTTAACAAAGCATCCCACATGTTTGTAGATGGTTGGAAAGCAGCTTTTAGACCCTGTAGAGGGATTCTTAAGTGTTTTCTTTTTTACCCGTTGTGGTCTAATCTGATACTAACATTGAAAATAAAAGCATTTGAAACTGAATTTTAACTATATGAATGTAATTTATATTTATTCTTTTTAATGTTTGTAAGTGAGCACTAGTCATACAACATACTAAATATTCTTCTGTGTGAGAATACTTCTCAGTGGTGTGGAATATCTTGACAATTGCTGTTCTTAAGCACTCAAATATGACTTTCAGTACGTGAAATAGCTGTTGTTTCTTCTGTTTTTACGGAAGCTGTTGTTTCTGTTTTTACAAGTCTGTTGTTAGCACTGCCTTTCTAAGTAGAAAATAGGTATGTTACCTAACTTGCTGCTATAGATATCAGAGAAATACAGGTAAAAGGTTTGCCTTCTGTAGATAAGTTGTCAAATGTTGTATGCTGTCTGGTATATTAAGATATTTCATTGTTCATTTTTACACATCTTCGTGTTCTATTTTGTAACTGACAATTTAGTTTTAATGGAATAGAAGTAGAAATAGATTATTTCTTTTGTCTCTTCCTGAAGGTCAAACCTTTATCTGTACTTTATGTGGTAAAAACCTAAATACTTCTCACCATAGTCTGTTAATACTTCCCTTGTTAATCAGGTGTGCAGTCAGTGATAGTAGTCACTTCTGATTGGAAACTTCTGGTTTTCATGACAAAACTAAGCCAGCAAAACCACTACTTAACTGGAAGAAGTGTAATTTCTTGGAGTTCCTTTCCTCCACTCCGAATAATGCTCTGGAGCCTGAGTAAACAGCTTGTAGCAAGAGCTTGATATATTAGGTATTCTCACTTAAAAAATACAGTACCAAGTTCTCAGGACTACTGCAAATTATTAGCAGTGTATTTTTAGCCATTCTGGCAGTCAACATGATGTGATCTTATTGCAGGTAAGTAAATCCCTCTGTGTTATATAAGTTTTCTATTAAATCCATATTTTGAGAGAAAAATAGGAAGTAGCAGTGCCAAGTCCAGAGAGGATCTGCAGCAAGGCCAGAAACAAAGCTGTAGAATGTACAGTATCTAGAATTTTGCATGTGATCGGTGTCATTTAAGTAGGATTTTGTTTAGTAATATGCAACTTATTTGTTCTGTTTCCCTAAATATAAAGAGTTTTTAGAAAGAAAAATATATGCTTTGAACCTGCTTTTTAACCAGCTATATAATTCTCCTCAGTCAGAGCTTAAGTAATGATGTAATTTTTGAAGACTAAATACAGTTGTAGGCACATGCATACGTACTTCCCAAAGCCTCCCCTGGGGACAAAGCCCTGAAATTGCACACACAGATGGCCCCCGGGAATGAAAGTGGTTGTGGAAGTTAGCTTCACGAGATTTGATTAGCACCTAGATGTTTTGCATTTGTGTCGCAAATTTTGTTGTCTGCTTACAGATAAGTGCAGTGTCTGAGGGGGCTGGACCATGAAACGGTGGTTGACTAGGTTGTAAAGAATGGGGTAAAGTAAGTCAAAGGGAGCAGAGCCCTCAGCTCACAATTCAATATAAAATGTATTTGTGAAAGACAGGTTTGTCTGCTCCCCGTTTCCCCTGTCACTTGTTGCTTTAATTATTTACTGCAATATATTCCATTCCTGTGTCTCAACAAAGTGATTGTGAAATGGCAGCGAGTAATTTTTTTGAGACTACTTTTTTATATCATATGTGTGGAAATTAAATGTTATTTGTGTGTGAGACAGGGTGTCTGTCAGAGACACTACCAGAATTCTGATTCTGTGGCTTTTGCTTTAGGTTATTTGATTTTTTACATGAACTCATACATCTTTCTCCAGGATTGTATTTCATAGTTTTTCCTTGACAAAGGTAGTTTCAAAACTGCATTTGCCTAATGGATGCAGTGATAGAAAATAGCCATATTTACATGTGTGGCTGGAATAAAATAAGGAAACTGGTGAGTGGAACTTACCAGTTTCCTTATTTTATTCCAGCCACACATGTAAATATGGCTATTTTCTATCAAAAATTTGATCTTGTAGTTCATTGTGATGATAGATAGTAATTACTTTTGGCACATGAGGAGATGGTAACTCACATCTTTTCCCATGTTTTTCTGCGGAAGTTGTTGGGAGAGAGAAGTCTCTTTGAAATACTTGTGTAGCTATTTAATTTTATGGTATGTTCAGCTGATTTACGTGTAACAGAGCTGTGTTTTCACTGTATAAGCCAGACTTATTTTCACTTCGTGGACTACAAGTGTCCATATGTCTATGTCCTGATTTTGAATGGTCTGATATGTGCAAGAATAATAACTCTGAATACATAGGGTTTGAAATTATGTACTTCAGGTATGTACATGCTGTTTTGCTCCACTGTCAATTTAGAAGAGTTTGTCCTCTCAAAGGGTAGCTGCAGTGAGTTTATCTCTCCTTTACTGTGGGATAAGACCCACGTGTATGGTCTGGTGCCATTGAAGAATTGGCATGCCCCTCTTGTATAGCTACACCTAGTTGAGACTGTTAAATTAAAACATTTTGTTGAAAGGTCTAGTGGATAGTAAAGCAGGTGTTTTTTTCATTCATAATCAGAAGTGATTTGCAACCAAATAGCCATGCTTTTGTGCTGCAGTGATCATGATTCACCAGTAGTTGTCAGAATTGTCTGACAAAAAAATGGGAAGTTGCTAAACTTCAGAAGAACATTTTAAACACATGAAGCATGATAGTGAGTCCTATGACTCAATCATGTGACTGTCTTCAGGCTAAATGTGCTGTTGACATGAATTTTCTGTGTGTGTTTAAGCAAACTTAACTTCCTGTTGCATATTTATGAACTGTTCTTCTCTAAATGCTTCTACTAAGTGCTGTACATCTCCTTCCTCACCCGCAGCAGAGGAAGTAGCTCACTGTGAAAACCTGTGTTAGAGAAATCTCAAGTTGTTAAACACAGAAGAGCCGTGTTACGTTTGTTCTCCTTTTTCCTTCTTAGTTTCCTCATTCACCTGCTGTTTATATCTATTCTCCCAGAGTCTAGCCCTGCATCATCTCCCAGCTTAAAAAGGGAAGATTATTCCTGTAATCAACTTCTGCTTTGATTTTCATTTCTCTTTTTATGTAGTTTGTATAATTACTGACTACTGTTCTCTTCCTCTGGTTTCCGACGGATTCAGAATTTGATCCTGCGCTAGGTTAAAATTGTTCTAGATGGTGTTGCTGGTGGCCACAGGCCATTCATATTCTTCCTCTATGATAGGAATTTTTGACGATTAGGCATATTCTTTTTAAAATTTGCTGTCCCTGTCTGTGTTTTTCCTCATTATCCTATGGGATTTGATTGTAGGAGTATCCATATAAGTCTAAAAGAAATCCCAGGACTTAAGTTTCTTCATGCCTTCTCCTAACGCTGTACTCCTGTACTGTGCCTGTCTCCTGCAGATGAGTCTCGTTTTGTCTGAATTCGATACCACCTCCTCTTTTTAGTATATTTGCAGATATTTTCAGTGTCACTCTGATTATATCCTGCCTCATTCTGTTCCTGAAGCATCAGCCTGTAGCAAGCCTGAGAGTAAAAATATAGGACTCTAAATCATCATGAGCTGTGGTGCTGGTATCTAGCACTTTATGTATGTGATTCAATAATCGATCTCTGTGTAATCTGAATGTTAGGGTTTTTACCAAGAAGCCTCAAGCATTTTTAGAAAATTTATTTAAATGATTTTATTTAAGAGTTCAAGAGATCCTGTTTTCCCAGAAGTGGTGCTGAAAAGTGAAGTGTAAGCACAAAATATTTGTTTCAAAAGTTTGGCAAGCTGTAGAAGAATGTGCCAAGTTTCTGCAGCTTGCAGAAAGTCAGTGGCATGTCTAAAGAGAGTAGTACTTTAGGGGAGTTATGGGTTTTCACGGGCTGCTAAATAAAAAATGTCTAAATCCTCAGGTCTTGTATCCTGAAGCCGTTCCAGATGTATCCAGTTGTCATGAATTTCTTTCTTTTTACACCTTTGCAATAAAGAAGAGAAAATGCTAATTAAATTCTGATTGTAACAGTATAATTTTTTTGTAGTGAAGTGTACTACTTGGCTAAAATCAGTGTGGGTAGATAAGTATACTGTATCTGTATACTCACATGACTAGAATTTATATTTGAAATATAGATAATATATGTATTATGTATATAATATATATAATATAATCTTATCTTAAAAATGCTTTGTATCACTCTTTAGGTGCCTAGTTGTAATGTACATACGCATAAGGGTTTTAATTTTTCTGGAAATACTGGTTTCATAACCTATTAAAGACAGGATATGTCCATTATTAGTATTCTGTGGCTTTACTATTACAATACACAAATTTTATAGCCATCCCAGAGATCTAAAAATTAATGGATCTATTTTATGGCAGTTTATATTTTACTTAAAATTGGTTTTCATTTAGCCAAGAGATAATAATATATCATCTATCAGTGGTTTTGCTGGTACCTTAGTATCATACAATCCTAGTGAACTGGAGATTTTTCTGCTCTGGCTCCTGCTTGAAGCAAGGTCAACCACAGAGGGTTGCTCAGGACATTGTTGAGTTGAGTTTTGGATACCTCCAGTGATGGAGATGTGCTTAAACAGAATTTTCTGTGCTTCGGTTTGTGCCTATTGCTTCTTGTCCTGTTACTGGGCATGACTGAGAAGGGTCTGATTCCATCTTCTGAACTTCCTGCCCTACTTCCAAATTGGGTAATTTTGCACCATCTTAAGATTCCTTTGAGCCTTCCCTTCTCCAGGCTGCGTAGTCCTGTTTGTCTTAGCCTCCCCTTATATGACAGATGCTCCAAGCTCTAAGCAGATGCCATATTTATACCAAAGCTTTCCTTTTCAAAACTACTTCTCCTCACAATGGTAAAGTGCAGTGGTAAAGCTGTACAATTCAGCTCAAAAAAAGATCCTGAGAAATAGTAAAATGATCTATTTTTAAAGTTACTTGTTTTGCAACACTACTACCCATGCTAGCTCCCGTCTTACTTTAGCCAAGGTTTATGGTTTTCATAAAGCATTTACTGGAACACTGACTTTATAGCCTTATCTTATATCCCTAGGAATCTTTTTCAGTATGGTGTTTGATACTTAATATAATCTTTTATATAATCTTTTCCTTCAGAAGAATGAAGTAGAACATTCTTTGACTAATGGACTACCTTTTTATAAAGAATTTTTCCTAAATTTGCATTTCTAGAGCAAGCATCTATGGCTTATTTTTGCTTAGTAAGGACAGTATCTTTAGCTTCTCTTGGAGAGCAGTAGAAATACTCTTTTTCTGAATGTTTGAAAGAATAGAACAGGTACGTTTTATCAGACCTTCCTCTAAAGGAAATATGTGTGCTGAGAAGATTACTATTTCACAGGCCTGTGGGTATCTGCAGTCTGTAAGCTGGTAGTCAGCAGCTTTCCTTCACCAGCCTTCTGCTGTTGTGTTCTTAATTTGGGAAGTGATTCTGGCATTCTGTTGTTCCTTCTCTTGGACTGTGCTTTCTGAGGCTCACAGGCAGAGTTACGTAATTTACTGTTCCCACACAGTACACACGTAGCATAGTATTTCTGTGAATGTACAGCTTCTTCTCCCTTGTCCATCTTTATTCTCTTTGCACACTGTTGACAAATTGGCAGCAAAACCCATCAGGATTTGGGGGATATTAGCTAATGTTTGATCCTTCTTTCAAAGGTAGCAGGTTCTTGCTCTGAGATTTATCACATTCAGATTGGTCCTTTGAGCAATGATGTTCCGTTCATAGAAGTAAAAATGAGGGTTCCTGAAATGCACCTTCTTGTCTTACATCTTTTTGCTTTCAGAATTCCAGTGCTGTTCCTTCTTTTGGGTTACTGACATTATTACTGTGATTACTCTGTTCTCCAAAACTTTTTTTTTACTAAACTTTTTTGATGTACTCACAATATTGCACCTTTCTGCATGGCCAGGACACCACCTAACTGAGCTGAGGACCCTTACTCATGTAGGCTTTATTTGCAAGGTCTGTGCTAGGTCTTGAGCTAAACTATAGTCTTCTTGTCCAAAAGTAGTTCCCACTAAGTAAATAGCAGCATAAAGCTTCTACTGAGGCATGTAGAAAATGTCATGACATTTTCTTTAAGATGAACACCTGCCCAGGAGCATGAACTGAGATGAAAAATGTGCAGCTGGTGTCTGAACTTTGAGGAAATGTGAAAAATTACTGAAACATCCTTTGCTTAGCACTCAAACATCACACTTACTAGTGTAATTTGCAAAGTAATAATATCTGAATCATAGTGAAAGTTTGACTTCAGTTGCACTGCTTTTCCAGTCTGTTTTTGTGCTCTGAATTGGTTGAGAAGTTTCTGAATTCTTTATGTGACTGTTCTGGAAAACTTGGGGTGGCAGTACAATCCAGAGGACTGGAAACTGGGGAAAGGAAAGGGAAGGAAGAATGGGAAGTAGGGGAAGATAAAAACTGTTTTGTGTGGAGGGCAAGTGAAAATTGTTGTAATTTTACCTATACTATATTAAAATTGAAGCACATATATCTCCCAAGAGTAACTGTTTTCATATCTTTACAGTGTAATTAATATAAATACAGGCGTTCCTACACAGTTCTATAACAAATGTGGGTTGTGGTGTTTCAGAGAACATGTGATAACCCCACAGACTCATTAATATTTATGAGAGGCCACTTTTATTGCTGAAAGACTGCACATCTGCAATAGTGTCTCACTATTCTGTTACAGCTCTTCGTTGTGGTTCAAGTTTTACCTCATTGTTCAAGACAAAAAGCTACTTTTTATTGATTTTCGTCAGCTCTTCTGTTTTGTTCTTTTTCCTAGAAAAGAGCAATGTAGTGTGTACTTTCCCAAATAGTGATTTCAGTATAGCTGTTTACTTCCAGCTTACTTCCTATGTTTGTATACCAGAGTTGCTTATATGTCTTTAGATTCTTACGTTATCTTACAGTACAGAAATGTAGGCTTTTTAGAATGAAAATAAATTTTAAATTATGACTGTATCATGCTATGTTGAGTTCAGAATGTATTTCTTTTTGCCTGGGTAAGAATGATTTTTACAATGAGGGAAATTGGACTCTGTTCAAGATTTCTAGTTTTAAGTCATTAAGCTTTGTCTCAGGTTTGCAATGTTGCCTTGTAAATTCACTTGAGGTCAGTTCTATAGTAGTACTTAGCAACCCTTTGATCAGAACAAAAAACACCCAGTTCCTGAAAACAGTTCAAAAAGTCTTATGGGAAAGTAATTAGAAAAATAATTAATACTAATCATATGCCATGTCACTTTATTTAGGACAATGTCGGGATATAAAAAGAAATATCCGCTCCCTTTAAATATGTTGACACTATAGTATTGTTTTAACTACAGGTACAGAGAGGCTCTTGTCAAGTGGGATGAAGCACTTCAGTTAACACCAGAAGATGCTACACTTTATGAGATGAAATCACAGGTAAAGCATGACAATTCTTTGCCAGTTCAGAAAGTAGAAAAGAAAACATTGTGTTTGTGAACAGGTACAGTGAACAGATACTGTAAACAAATTGTTTAGTTGTTGTGTGCAGGGTCTACAACACAATTTACGTATTTTATTTTTACCAGCCAGCAGAGTGTCTTTTAATAGAAGTTGGAATAATGCTGTTATCCCAGCCAGTCACGGTAAACATATTTGTTAGATTGTGAATTAGGATGCTACATTGCGGAGAAAAAAATGAAAATACTTAATTATATTGGAGGGATCAAGGAGAGCCTTAGTGTGATAGATTAGTGAATCTGACTGTTGAAAATCTGCCTGCTCTTTCTAAAGATTGGGCTAAGTACTATCTACTGTCAATACTAAATACTTTATTGTACTTTATGCAAATGGTTTGCTTCAATCTAGTCTTGTATTGTTACTGTTAAATCAGCCATGTATAAGGCTTTGTAATATCTGATCTAAACCTGCCCTCTTTCAGCTTGAAGCTGTTTCCCCTTGTCCTATCACTACATGCCCTTGTAAGAAGTCCCACCCCAGCTTTCTTGTGGCTCCCGTAGGAGCCCCCTGGATTCTAGGAAGCATTTTAACAAGTCTGTGGGGCCTGTGCCTATTTAGTTTCAGCAAGCAGTCTCGAAAAAATACATTGTTTGAAGAAGAGAGGAAGAGAAAAAAAAAATTGATTAATATATTATGTAACTTGTAGGACGTTTGCTATACTGTTTAGTTTTAAAATCTTTGTTGTTACTCTAATTCTTTTATTGTGTAAAATCCCCAATCAAAACCCTAACACCCCCACTTACCCAAACCCCAACAAACACCAAGAACCAGTGCTGGTTCTTTTCCGAGGTGTGGTGGGTGCTTTTTCTAATGGATATTACTATATTTGCTCCTCACAGTCATCTTGTCTGATGAAGTGAAGAAAATTTGATTCTGCAAAAGAATTAATAGAATAATCATGACTTCATTTCAATGCATTAATACTAAAGGATGCTTTTGTTTTATATGGCTGCAGCAAGCTTTGGCTCTGGGACTTCTTTTTGTTTAGGAGTGCTTGAAAGATCTTTCTTTAAGAAATTTGTTTCAATGCTTTCTGTTCCCATGTAAATTTCTAACATCTGTGGAGCTAGATATTAAGGAATTTCAAATTCTGATTATGCATTATTGGAAGACACAGGATAATACAATTTTGCTTTAATTAGCAGCACTCCAGATTGCTGTAAAGGGTGTTAACTTACGTAGCAGTTCCTTTATATTTATTTATATTTAATTTTTGATTTAATTAGTAAAGAAAATCTGCTAAGACATGAAGATGGTATTGATGAGTTTTATTGTCATAGTTTAAAGATTTAACTCTGTTTTGAAGAAAGCTGTTAAGAATTTCAGGACAGTTCTGCTCAGTGGGACAAATTAGTGAACAGCTCCCTTGTAACTGTTCATTATTACGGTCTTACGTGAATGCAAGAATTTGAGATAGGTCCCCAGAAACATTCTATTTAATTGAAATTTTACCAAAATTAAGTATTTTCACACTGAAAATAGCAGGAGAACTGTGACGTGCGTAAGCCTACCTGGATCTGAGCTATGATGCAGTGAATTATCCAAAGAGGTGCTTACTATAACGTGCTTCAATCTGTGCTCCAGATGCAACACCTAATACTGACAGATTGTTGATTACTTGGCTACCCAGTCCCTGTATTTCAGCAAAATGGCAAAGATGAGCTAGAGGCACACAGCTTTTCTGCTGGCCAAGAGGAATGAGAAACAGCTGTGTGGCTCTGATTCATGTTGTGAATTACCTGTCCTTGTCTAATGAAACAATTGGAGAGTAATGAAAGATGAGAAAACTCTGCTTCCACCATGCCTTTGCTTTCTTTCTGGAAAAAGAGAGCAGTTTTGGGCAGTTGCACCATTTCTTTTTGATTTTCACTTTCTTGTATTGCATAACACTTGTTAATGAGAATGTGCATGAGAATACAAGAAAAACTGGTGTACAAAATATACATTTATAAAACTATTTCCTGAATCTTCTTAATAAACATATGTTGTTTCAATTGGTAACATCTCTTTCATACATGCAAATAATTATTGCAGATGTTTTTTTGCAGTATGACTTATGCTTACTGGAAGCTGATTAGTAGAATGTGTAATTTGATACCTTTGTACTTCTAACAGCGCTGATGAGAGCTGTAGAAAATCCACTTTTTGCCAAAATAGAAATACGTAATTCATTCAAAAAATATTGTGGCCAATATTTAAAGGATACTGTCTTAGAGCTGTGTTATTCCAGTCCAGCATACCAGCACAAATACTGCAGCTATTACAGCGTAGCTCAGTGAAAATGTTTTGGAAGAACTGTACACCAGCTTCAGCAAGTCCTTGACCAGCACTGGGTCTATAAAAATCCCCCTGTCTTGGTATGTGTGTCACGTATTAGAGCAGGAGATTCACGTGCAATGAATGACTTTGTGCAATATGCAAAGATTCTTTATGGTCTATATTAATTTTCTATCAGTGAGAAAATGTCTATTCATAAGGTAACTCTGTTTGAGAATTAACATTGGAAGATGAAGTGGGGTTTTTTTTTGCACAGGCTTAAGGATCTGTCTTATATCTTTACATTTATTAGGATAACCTTCTGTTGGGTTACACAGCAGCTTCTCCATTCTTTAGTACTTCCTTT
The DNA here is from genome assembly GCA_013397075.1 of Rhabdornis inornatus. Lineage (NCBI taxonomy): Eukaryota > Metazoa > Chordata > Aves > Passeriformes > Rhabdornithidae > Rhabdornis > Rhabdornis inornatus. The sequence continues at coordinate 272,610 of VWZS01007472.1, read as the reverse complement.
CTTCACAGCAAACTTAACATTTCAGTATTGCATTGTTTAATATGCAGCTCCAATAAATATGATAATGGCATTGTAGGAGTCTGTAAATGTTTGTGGTAAGTTCTCAAAGATCTGTATTTTAAGGGATGTAGGACAAATGTCTTTCAGTACTTCTGAAGAGCAGAAGTAGTGTTTAAAGTTTCTAGTTGTCAAAGATACTTGAAATAAGTGTATTTCCAGAAAATCACATGGGAACTGTGGAATTGCTCAATTGCTTAAAAAAAAAACCATAGAATTTGATGAGATTTTTTTCCATTGCTCTCAGCTACTCTTTGATTCATTTAAAAAGAGATTTTTATGGTTTTTGAGAGGTTAGGAGTGCACTTTTCTTTGCGTGCAAGATCTGTCAGGATACATGCTTGATGCTTTCATCACCAGCCTAAGCTCCTTCCCCATTGCAAGAGCAATCATTTGGACAATACAATGGAAAGTAAATGTTTATGCAAATTCATTTCTGCATTATTGTTCAAAACCAAAAGTCTTTTAAAAAGACCCAACAACAGCAGCCTAGTGTTGATTCTGGTGTTAGGTAAGTAGTATTGTAAGTATATTCAAAGGAATGTGTAAAGACTGCCTGTATTAATGCAGCCACTAAGACTGCTTGAAATTAGTTGTGGGCTGAATTCCTCAAATATTGACTGGATTATTTTGTTACTGCTTTGAATTACAAATATGGAGGAGCAGACTTTGACTCTTTGATTTTTTTATCTTAACATTTGGTTGCTGGACCATATGGAACATCGTTGGATAAAGAGGGATATCAAAGGACTTGATACATTGTGATGTTTTATAACAAACCTTCCTGGGAACCAGACTTGCTGCTATTCAGTGCTGCTTCTGAGAACTCACCTGGTTCCTGTTGCCTATCTCGTGACACTTGCACCTCAGATCTCAGATAATTATGCAACTATGACAGATTTTTTAAAGTAGGCAATACAGTTTTTTATATACATACATTTTTGGAAAAAAGTAAATTTAAATGTAAACCATCAGGTTAAGTTCCTTTTAATATTTTTTTGGATGTTTTGTCATCAGCTGTATGAGAATCTAGTTTCCTACAATGCTGCATCCTCAATTTGCATTCATTGAACGGGGCCAGGATTTCTTCATCTCTTCTTTGTTTTCATATATGAAACCCATCATCTTCAAATCATTCCACTTCCCCTCTTCTAAAGGTTTTCTTAATGTTAAACTCTGTAAAGAAATAATATCAACTTCTACCCATCTCTCTTCCTGCCTAAGAAATTACAAGGTTTCTAAGGCATGACCAGACTTTGAATCCCAAGTTTAGATTATAACAAATCACCTAGTAAATGCTGATTATTTTTGTTTTTCTTAAATTGAGATGCATACTGAGAAGAGTGAGCTGTCAAAACATTAGTGTGAACTCCAGAAATCTAAGTTGAGAAAAAACATTTCTGTGTGGTGCAATGGTAATTGCTTTAGAGCATGGATAAATGTAAACTACTTATGGTAGGATGAATTTTATTTATCTGTATTTTGAAAATGGGTTACAGGATGGAAAAAGGAATTGGGTCAGTTTCACTGGAAGTGGAAGGTATCTATATACAGTGGTTCAGCCTCAATCCACTGAGCTCATTTAAAACTAGAACTTACTCAGATTCATAACACTTCCAAAATATTGTGGGCAGAACAGGATGGGTCACTCTGCTGCCTGGATTCTAATACTTGGTCAGTCTCCTGATGAGGGTTGCTATGTTTAATTGTTTTTTTGCCTCTGAGTTCTTCTAATTCTTCTAAACTCTCTTGTATGGCTTTTTCTAAAGCTAGATCTATTAAACTAAGTTATTATAGGACATGTATGTTTTTTGTTTTAAAGCATGTAATAAGGATAAATTTCTTGGAATAAAGCAAGTCCTGAAAATCCACTTACTGAACATCTTTATAAGACATTTCCCTCCAGTCACTCTTAACACATATATATCTGTACGTGTATGTATGTGTGTGTGTGTTTGTGTGTGTCTGTGCAGTGAGAGTCTTGAGAAGTTTTGTCTGCTTCTGCTTTTCCTAATTTTTGGATTAGTTTTAAGAATATTTTCTAATAAAGTATTGTCACCATACATATATATCACTATGTATACACACATCACTTTATATGTACACCGCATATATATGTTATGAGTGTGTGTGTGTGTATATGTGTATGCATACATACATACACATGTGGTTCCTGTTTGGCTTTGTCTTGTCTACGTGGCCCTACCCCAAAAGGACTGAGCACCACTTGTCAAATCTGTGCACAGGAAATCTTTGTGCTAGCAGTGATTTTTGTTCCTTGTTCAGTGTGTTTTTTTGGGTGTGGAATAGCTGGTTTGCTGGTTCAGTTTCCAAGTAGCATGCAGAGGTGTTTTATTAAAGTGATAATGATATACGGGTAGAGTAACCCAAGACAAGGCTGCACACATTCATGTCTACTGTTGTAGGTTAATTTTGATGACCTCTTCACCTGAAAAAAAAAGTGTAGGAAAATAGCGTGCCTTAATAAGTATATTCGTTATACTGACTGACAAGTGTAGCTGAGTCATTTTATTAATAACTGAAAAAACTGCCTGTGATGAATAAAAATGCATATACATTCAAATATGTGTTGGTTTGAATGTTCTTTGAGAATCTAATGCCAAAGTTACTAGGAGCCAAGTAATTACTACATGATGTGGAAGAGCATTTTTAAAGCAGCTGTTTATGCTGGTTTACACAGTAGTCATAAATAGATGAAAGTGGAATTATTGCCTTTATTAGTGAGATAATAATTCAGTAAACAAACCAGTAAAACTCATTAAGGACTACAAAAGATTTCCTAAGCACTTACACAGATGTTTTGTAATTAGTTTGCAGTAGAAAGTACTGGTAGGAAATAATACTTGGGATGTATAAAAATGTTCCTGTAAGTGTATACTTGGATTTGTTTTCTCTTATGAGAATAAATACATTAAGACACTGATGTAGAATGTAGCTGATAGATGCAGAATCCCTTCATCTTGGTAGGATGTGCACCTATCCACTAGTAACAGTTTGATTCACTTAACATATCTGCTGCAGATAAAGAAAACTTCCCATACAAATGTAATTCTTCTGAAAGTTTTGGAAAAGCACGTAACATTCATCACAGACTTTGATACAAAATGCAGTCATCGAGAACTGTTGAGCAGGAAACAGAGGGAAAATGAGAAACTGCTGTATATTGTTTGTCTAAAGCTTTTTAGGTACGTCTGAATTCAAAGGTACAGTCCATTGGATGGAATTAAAGTGAAGCCATGACTAGTCTTTAGAAAAATTTTGTCATACTAGAACAGCAAAAGTATCAATCCAAAGGGTTATTCAGAAGCTATGCTTGTGATGTTTCTTGGTTTTTTCAGTCTAGGATTGCTTTCTGTAGTAAATCTTTGCCTTCCCCTTTCCCTTATCCTCTTTATTTTTTTTATTCTGCTACTCACTTCTGTGTTGTGCATGTACTACTTGTTAATTAGAGTAAATACTCAAGATCATCACATTTGAATCCTCCTCTACTCCAGACTCATATTTAATATATCATAAAACAGTAAGGTTAAATAAATCTGTTCTGAACTTCAGCAATAGTCCTGATGTGTTCTAATATTATTCATCATAGTTGTGGTCAGCTGGGATGAAAGTGGTTGCCCACACATGAGTCTAACTCTTGTGGTTGACATTCTCATCATACTGCAGGAATGCAGTTGTCATTTGTTTCTTGCATTGGTATCTATCACCATAGCATGTGGGTGTCTGAAATCATGATCTCAGAGTGATGCAGGTCTTCAGGTGATGTGCCAATCTTATGGTGGTATTGGAAACATAAGACAAGCTTTGAGCCACATTGTGTATTGCTAACTGTGATTTATTGCCTTAGTTATGGAGATCCAATGCAAGAAGAATAATAATCCTGTGGTTACTGCTAAGTAACAGATATTTTCACATTCAGAAACCACTTTTTTTCTTACTTAATGTAGGTGACTTCATGTCTAAGTTAGGTTGTGCAGAATGCTTGTTCTCTAGATACAACAGTCATTGTTAAGGTCTTTTTCCATGCTGAGTTACAGGGATTGTTTCTAAAATTATATCATGTGTATTGCACTGTTTCTGGTAGATTCCAGTTCTCTATTAAAAAGAATAAATACAGTCCAGGAGTTTTTTAACAGTACTTGCACATTTACTATGTATAGTTATCCATGTGTTTGTCCTCCTGAGTATTCTGTTACGTTTGTATAGGCTGTAGGGTTTGTTGACATGGAGTGACACCTTCAGAAGCAGTTAATCTACTTCTAATAGAGTTGCTTAAATAGTTTGGGTGAATCATCCTCTAGCATGCTTGTTTCTCTCTGTGGGGATTGAAATGAGTGTGGGTGACTATCTGAGGTCAGACAGCTAACTTTTAACTAAAAAAAAATGGGCAAGATGAATCCAGTCCTTAGTTATTGAAGCAGTGGTTGTTGCCTGGGTAATCCCAGAAAACTTAAATTTTCAGTTTTGCTTGTTTTTCTTCCTTCTCTTTCCATTTCTGATCCAGGTCCTGATGTCTTTACATGAAATGTTCCCAGCAGTGCATGCAGCAGAAATGGCTGTCCAGAGAAACCCACGTTCCTGGGATGCCTGGCAGACTTTGGGACGTGCCCAGCTTGGATTAGGAGAGATAGCGCTGGTAGGATAACAGAATTTATTGTGTGTGAGAAGGAAAGTACAGAAATACCAAGGTTGCTGTATGTATCCTTTTGTATATCCTTAAACATAGACAAGGAAAAAGATTGCTGTTATTTATCTCCAGTGTTCCTTCTGCTTTATTGTATTTCACAAATGCTTCCTGTGTGGTTTTGTTGCTGGACTTGTGGAAGACCTGTCTAGCTCCAAGACTTTTGTGTCACATACTATATTTATGTGGTGGCTTCATGCAACAGAACAATTATGTTGATGTAACTGCCCGTACTGCATTCTGTGTATTGTTCTGCTACAGTGCAGCTCACCATAGTTTAAAGATGAGGGTAATGCAAAGTCCAAGGATCAGCTAATTATTCAGACTCAGTTTTTATGCATGCCTGCTGATAAAATTCTGATGTCTTGTTTTTCTTGTGTCCTGCTTATGCAGCAAATAACACGTGCTCATTCCTGCTTTCCTCTGCCTCCTTGACCTTAAATGGTGGCTGATGTTGCTTCTTCATTCAATAAGAGAGCAAAAAGCCACAGATGCTCTGCAGTAGCTGAAGTGCATCTTTTTTTTCTGGAGTATAATGGTTTTCTGCTAGTTTCTGTGAAAACACAACAGGTGAACTTTCAAATTCAGACACATTCACAGAAGTCCATTAGAAAAACAATGCATCATGACCTCTTAGATGGAAAAATATATTAGTTGTATTTTGAATAGAAGTAGATGTGTGCTGTCCTGATACAAATAATTTTGTTGGTAATTTAGAGTGTTTTTGCAGAGTTAAAATGTGTGGTCTGAAAATTTTCAAGAATTATAAAAATGATAGGGTTTTTTTGATGGAGGTTAACAATTCATGCAAAATTTATCTTTTCAATGTAATAAGGAGCAGTGCGAAAAACCCCAAACCAACCAAAACAAACACAAGCAATGTGAATTACCTAGAGTCATAGAATGGTTTGGGTTGGAGGGATCCTTAGAGAGCATTTAATTCCAACCCCGCTGTGCCATGGGCAGGGACACATTCCACTACACCAGGTTGCTCAAGGCCCCATCCAGCCTGGCCTTGAACATTCCCCGAGATGGGACATCCACAACTTCTCTGGGCACCATGTTCCAGAGTCTCAGCACTTTCACAGTAAAGAATATCTTCCTAATACCCAAATTTCCCCTTTTTCAGTTTGTACCCATTACTCCTTGTCCTGTCTCTATAGTTCCTGACAGAGTCCCTCTCCAGCTTCTCTGTAGCTCCCCTTCAGATACTGGCAGGTTGCTATGAGGTCTGCACACAGCCTTCCCTTCTCCAGCCCCAACTTTCTCTGCCCATCTTCTCTGGAGGTGCTCCAGTCCTGTTAGACAAAACCTAAGGCAAAAGCTGTGTGTTACAGATGTCCCTTTGTTGGTGCAGTACCATAATATGAAATATCTCTCATAAATTCGTGCATATTTGCATTTCAGCAGTGGTAACATTCCATGGCTTTTGTGGTGTAGAAGGTAAGGGTAGATGGTCTGGCCTGTTTATATCTTTTCCTTTTAAGCATATGAAACTGTCACTGTAAATTATGCCTCAGAATTTTAAATGCACTAGTCTCAGGAAAATTAGGGTTTTATTTCCTTCAAGGATCTTAAGTAACTGATGCTGTTTATTCTGTAAAAAATGCTACAGTTGCTGTAATATCAGTTATAAATAGTAATATATACCTATACTAGTTACACCCAGCAGGTTGATTCACCAGATCCTATAAGATTTTTCTACATAGACAAATCATGAAACACCAGTGGGACTGGATATCTTGAGTGCTGGGGACCTAGTGTTTACATGATAGTAATTTTGTTCCATTTTTTAGAGTAGCACTTCAGGTGCTCTCTTAGAGTGCATTGTTGAGCTTAATCAGAAAGGGATCTAATTTATGTATCTGAGACTATTCAGTGATGCCAAGCAGAGCATTTTAAGTGAGAACAATCAGAGATTGGCATCAAAGCACTTCATTCATCTGAAACACTGCTCTAAGGTGCTCCTGTAGTTGTTGAATTGACCTTACTGTGGTGAAGAGGGAGGGAGAAGAGGTTATCACGGGTAGTTTGCCCTCTTAGTGTTTTTGATTGTCTCTGAGTAGGGAGCCTGAGGTGGTGGAAGCTCCTGTTGGTGTCTCCAGAGCTTTGGTACTGCAGATTCATATTTCATTGCCTTTCTGTCTGTAGGTTGAACTGCCTTCTGATAAATATGTTCTCACATACAGAGAACTTGGGGAGTTGTTCTAAAATGCAAATAATGTTCACTATTTGTTTTTGAACCAAGCTATTTTTAAAGACTATTAAGAGGTTAAGACTGAAGGAATTTTAAAATAATAAATGAATTGACAGTTATTGAACTAGTGGAGTCTTCTGGACCAAGTGGTTTAAGTCATAATTACCCTTTTTTCACTAGTCTTTCATTGCCGTGATTTTCTATTTTTCCCCTGTATCATATATTTTACAAAGAAAAGTTAATAAAACATAAATATCAAGGCTTATAATTAATTTTTTGAGATTTAGGAATTACTACCTTTCTCAAAAACTGCTTCTTCTGTTTCTTTGTTTAATTTCTCCCCCACCACCATCTGTCTTCATTACCCACATCCTGCCAAATGGTCTGTTGTGAATACTTTTATTACTTTACAATGAATGATGCATTCTTTTCTTAGGGAAAAAACAATTTATTGTATTTTAATTTGATGTTTCCCAGGTCTAAAATGCTGCTTCCAAACAAATCTAATGTATATTATGAGCTATGTAATAATGAAAGAAAGATTTGCTTGAATTTAGTTTATGTCAAACTTGTGACAAAAAGAATGAGGTAAGTTGTTTGCTCTTTTTTTTCATGAATTTACAAAATAGGGTAATTCAACAGTAATACCTAAATGAAAGCAAGGAGAACTTTATTTCTGTAAAGGCAGAAATCCCTAAATTCTACAAATCAATGTGCAGAGCACACCTGAGTAAATCTGCAATGTGAATGTAGTAACTGTAGAAATACAGTCAGGCTTGCAGTATTTCTCTCATTTCATTGCAAATACTTGGTTTTACAAATTTCCTGTACTGCTGATGACATCTTAACTAGTAAACAATTTCACACTAATAGCTTCATTAGAACAGTTCCTCCCATGAGACAGGGTGAGGCCCATGTTTTGATTAATCAAGGGGGAAAAAACCAAAAAAAACCAAACAAAAGCAATATTAAAAAGGAAAAACAAAACTAATCACAGAAGAATCAATGACCAATTGAAAGCACTGAGTCTCCCACCATGGAGAAGTTCATCGGCCCTGTGACATGGTCATGGGCAACCAGCTCAGGTGGCCTTGGCCAACTTCAGCCATTCTGTGGTTCTGTGACTTCAGCTTTACCCCATTCTGGGTCCCTTTCAAATCTGGAGTACTGAGGATCACGAAGTTGAGAGGATAGATGTGTAAATATGCAATGGTTGTGCATGCGATTTGTTTCATGTTTTGAAGGATGTGGTTTCCTGTATTCCTGCTAAGTAGTTAGTGCTTTAGCAGTCTTTAAGTGTGACACACCATTATATCAGAAGTATCATGCCTTGACAACATGAATCCTCAGATCAGCCCTTTCCTTTCATGTCTCTTGAAAGAAATAGTTTTAGGTCCTGTAGCTAATGATGGGAGTTTTGTACTCCCAAAGAGGGAAATGTCTGTGTTTTATTGGAATGCAGCTAATTAACATAACTATTCTGAATTAGAGATAATTTTTCAACATGTTGCAAATGTTAGCATTTAGAAACAGAGTATTTTGGTAATAAAAAGGAAATTGGTGGTTGGCCTTCCACTGAAAAGTCAAAGTATTTAGGAAATGCTAAGTTAAGAGAGAAAGTACCATGCTTTTTCATTTAAAGTGGGGCTCTGTTAAATTCTTTTCAACAGATTTAATCAGTCCTACTGAGGTATTGAGGTAATAGCCAGTAAAATAAGCTTCCACAGGAAGGTCCTGTGTTAGTCCTGCCCTCTCCATCTGCTATAGAGTAAACCTTTTTTCTTTTTTAACCACTGTTGGAAATCATAAATATATTTTGTGATAGTGATTGTTACTGCACGAAAAGATCTTCTTATCAGAGGTGATTTTTATTTTCCATCAAGAAAGCTGAAGGGCAAGCAAGTCTCCAAAAGTTTAAATGCCCTTTTCAGCTACAGTTCTGCCAGGGATACGCAGTTTTTGCGAGTGATTATGGCTGATTTAGCTGGCGCCTCCAGTTTAGTTACCTTTGTAAGATGCTCAGGACTTTTGAGGAGTGCATTTCTCAACATCAAGACCTTGTAATTGAAAGCTTTAACTAAATCAGATGCACAGGATAAGACAAACAAGGATGTTGAAGAAATTTTATTTGACCATTGTTTTAAAATTCCTGTAATAATTTTGGCAGTATTATTTGATAATAAAGAAGTAAATGTTTTCTTGGATTTTCCTGATTTGCAAGGTGGAAGTACTGATAGCACTTAAGCTTTATTTTCCTGGGCTGGCTGTGTAAATTTCTAGGGTGGGATTAATTTTTGTGGTTGTTGTTTCCTTGCTGATCATGGATCATACCCTTGCATCTGGTAGAGCACAGTGTAAGAGGTCTGTGTGGTAGAGGCAGCATGAAGCAGTGACTTCAGCAGACCATGCAGCCAGCCTTGCAGGGGTTTGGAAGGGAAGGTAAAAGTCCTCTAGTTCAACGCCCTGCAATCAGCCAGGACATCTTCAGCTAGACCAGGTTGCTCAGAGCCCTGTCCAGCCTGGCCTTAAATATTTCCAGGGATGGGGCATTAACCATCTCTCTGGGCAACCTGTTAGAGTGTCTCAGTGACCTCACTGTTAACATTCCTTACATCTAGCCTTAATCTACCCTTTTTCAGTTTAAAGTCATTACCCCTTGTTCCATCACTGCATGTCATTGTAAAAAGCCCTTCTCCAGCTCTTTTGTGGGTCCCTTACAGGTACTGGGAGGCTGCTGTAAAGTGTCACTTCTCTCTCCAGGCTGAACAGCCGCAATGCTCCCAGACTGTCCTCATAGGAGTGGTGCTCCAGCCCCCTGATCCTCTTTGTTGCCTCCTCTGGACTTGCTCCAACAGGGCCATGTCCATTTTATGCAGGGACCCCAGCTCTGGATGCAGTGCTCCAGGTGGGTCTCAGCAGAGCAGAGCAGAGGGGCAGAATCCCCTCCCTGCCCTGCTGCCCACGGGGCTCTGGGTGCAGCCCAGGACACGTTTGGCTCTCTGGGCTGTGAGTGCCATGGCCAGGGCATGTCCAGCCTCTCACCCACAGCACCCCAAGGGCTATGCTGAGTGCTGTAAAAACACACAAAAAAACCTTCCATATTAAAGATCGTTTAACACAGAAAAAATTACTTACTTCACTGATAGACATCCTCTGAAACAGGTCAGAAATTGTCAGCCAAGTGTAACATAAATGCCTAACACATACTTTGGTAGCAGATACAACCTCTTAAAATTCTCACCTGGCTTTTTTGGGGCTCTCTGTACACTGACAGTTATTAAGTCCACGTGCTACATAAATTTGTAAAAATACTGCAGTCTGACCGGAATTGCCCTTCACACTTGAAAACTGCAGACCAGCAGAGGAGACTTTACCCAGGGGACAAATGGAAGATTGATTGCTACAGAATGCCATGTAGTGAGACAAAATGTAAGATACTTCAAAAATACAGATTTTTCAAATACTGTAATTCCACAAGGAAGAAAGTCTCGCAGAAGGTTTTACATTGCACTTCCCTACAGAAGCAAAAGCAGATCCATGACTGTACTAATTTAAAGTCCTGTAGTCCTTATAGGCAGGGTCTCTAAAATCACAGCTCCTCTTCAAAATGAAGCCAGAAATGCCGTAATGTAATGTAGTGTCATTGTTTTCCTACAATGCGACAGGAAATTGGAGAAGGAGATTTACATCTCCATTAGGGGAAGAATAAAAAAGTAACACTGTTCTTTTCTTCTGTCTTAGTAGAAATTAGTGGCTTTGGGCGCTGTTCCAGTGGCAACATAAAATTTTAAATGGATGACAAGTGTGTCAGTTTAAATGGATGACAAGTTTTCAATTTTACATTGCTGCTTTAAGGTTAATCCCTCAGATCTTTTGCAGTGCTTAAAATTTAGTTTAATATTTTGTTATTTCTTTATAAAAATGTCAAGCACAAAAACTCTTTTCTAACAGATTTATACTAAGATGATCTTTTTATGCTTTATGCTGTATTGTATGAATCATCAAAGCAGCTTTGGCGCTTAGCAAATGTTATTTATTGTGCATGAACATAACTCTATAGACAGGTTTTAATTATGGGACCTCTTTCATGGAAAGCTTAAAAGCAGATGGTGTTTATATTTTGTTTTCAACAGAAATACAAAAATGAGCATTTAGTGTTTACTTGTTGTTCATGTGTCTTGAAAATTAAAAGCTAGCAAAGTTGAATAAATTGACACTGTTTTACAAGACCTAAACTTCAGTTCTTCTGTTTAAAGTTCAGCATGCTCCTACACTTCATAGCTGGCTGTGGACAATAATGAAGCTTTTTTTTTCTTTCTGGGATTGAAAGGCTGCCTCTTACAATAGCAGTAATACTGAGAGCATAGGCAGCATTTCTTAAATCTGATTTTGTATCTTTGAGTTCCCACCATATGGAATTCATATATTCATCTGTGCCCTCAGAAGGATGAACTATCAGTTTCTGTCAGTGCAGAAGAAAAGTTATGATTTTCTGAATTAATTGGCATGCTTTAAGTATTTATAAACTACAACAGAATATGTAAACTGTGGTTTACCATATGTCTTTAAAGTTTTAATATTCAAGTTGCCAGAACTCTTCCCAAATATCATGCCAATCCATACCATTACAGTTTTCCCATCTTACAGGAGGGCGTCTACATGTCGTAAAAGAGTTTGGTCACTAAGGTGACCCATTTTCATAACTCACTGTACAGTCATAAACGTGAAATACACTCATGCTTTTGTGTACAGGTACCTAAGTTTGAGGAGGTAGGTTCAGTCTTGACCACTGTTAATATAACTAAATATAGTTGTATTTCTTGGTGTAGCTTTTTTTCTGGTAGTGTAGCAACCTCTTCTTATTTTAGATGGTCACACTTCCTTGTTTTTAATTTCACAACTTCTCTGTTGAGGATTTGTGAGTATTTTCCCCGTTGAACTGAAAGAAAGAAGCATCACTAACTACACTTATTTCTAATACTACATTGTTTATAAGATTATAAAAGTTCTTTCTTAGAGCAACTCTCAAAGTTTGGAGTTTATTTGCCTCCTTCTGTGCATTTATTTATGTGTTTTTATAACCACATACCTGTTACCATGTGGCTAGTATTAGTGTAGTATTAGGTCTGTATGTGAAACAATTGGCATTCTAATTTAAAGGCAGCAGTACCAGTGATACTTCAAATTCCAGTAATCCCTTTTCTGTATTTCTTTAAACCACGTCTCCTTTTGCCTTTATGTACATCTGATGATGAGAGAGAAGTGGAATAGGAAATCATCCAAAAATTCTTTTTTCTTTCACCTTTGTAATAACAATACTGTTTTTCATACATGAACTCTTTATTTGTGCCGTTTTTGCCAGGTACCTAGCTTATTCATGCGTTTTTGTCCTTTCAGACAAAATTGCTTGGGGGTGAGGCTGCTATTGAACCAAGATGAGGGAGGATTGCTCCAATAAGAACTGGAGTAAAATGGCTTTTGGCTTTGCTCAAATGATATATATATATATAATTTTTTTTGTTGTTGTTGTCAATTTTTATGAAAAAGGTAGGCTTTAAAGTGTTCCATCTTTGTTTCTTCCCTGTTCTACTTATAGGCAATCCGAAGTTTCCAGGTTTCCTTACACATCTTTCCAATGAACCCTGAAGTATGGAAAGAAGACCTTTCCTGGGCAAGAAAACTACAGGAACAGCAGGCGGCCACAATGACTGGGTCAGTGCAAGCACTGGCAAAAGGAAAAGAGCTTGTACAAGAGTCAATCCCAGACTATGACTTTGAAAGTGATGAAATTGTGGCAGTCTGTGCTGCCATTGCAGAGAAGGAGAAAGCTCTTTCAGCAGCTAAAACGATGGTGATTGTGTCTGCTTCAGGCGCAGTAGAGACTGTTACCGAGCAGGACAATTGTCCTGCAACTCCTGATGAAACACTTTTTGTCAGGGCCCGGTAGGGCAGCCTCATGCATTGCCATACCCATAGTTTTAAGAACTGCTGTTATTTATTGTATTTTGCTTGCTTTGTGTTTGTTCTTTTTTTATTAAATGGTAGGATAGCCTACAAAAAGTTAAATAATTGAAGTTATCTTTCTTTCGCTAATTAAAAAAATCAATGACCTGAGTTATTCCATCTGTATTTTTCAAAAAGAAAGCCAGGAGTTGATTCTAAAAATTCTGAATTGTTATGAACAAACGTAATGTTGAAATGCTTAAAACTGCATTCTAACATCTGCTTTCATCTTTGTGTATTTCATAATTTTACAAGTTAATGTGTACATTTTCCTAGTAATTAGGAAAGTTTTATTTAAGCTGTAAAAGTGCTGTGGTTTATCCCCAGCTGGCAACTCAGTCCCACACAGCTGACTGGTTCCTGGTGGAATGGGAGAGGGAATTGGAAGTGTAAAAGTGAAAGAACTCACAGGCTGAGATGGAGACAGGCTAATAGGGAAAGCAAAAGCTGCACATGCAAGCAAAGCAAAACAAGAGATTCACCCACCAGTTCCCATGAGCAGGCAGGTGTTCAGCCATCCCCAGGAAAGCAGGGCTCCATCACATGTGACTGTGGAAGACACTCTGAATGTCCTTCCTTCCCCTTCCTCCTTCTTTCCCCAGTTCTGTGTGTTGTGCTGTGGGGTGGGATATCCCTCTGGTCAGTTGGGGTCAGCTGTTCTGGCTTGTATTCTCCCAGATTCTTGTGCACCCCCAGTCTTCTCACTGGTGGGGTGGGATGAGGAGCAGGAAAAGGTCTTGATCCTGTGCAAGCACTGCTCAGCAATAATGAAAACAGCTGTGTGTTACCAACACTTGCCAGCACAAAATCAAAACCTAGCCCCCTACTTGCAATTCTGAAGAAAATGAACTCTATCCCAGCCAAAACCAGCACAAAAAGAAAAAGGGACATTTAAAAATTATTTAAATCACTATTAACCTTATTTTTCTTCCAGTAAAAGTGTGAGCTGCTTTCTGTTATTGACAGTTTTTGTTTTCATTAAGATTACTTGTTCTGTGAGAAAGTTTCCTGTGAAGCAGGGATGAATTATTATTTTTTATGTCTATGTGTGACAGATCTAATTTGTAGCCAAATCAAGTTGCTTTCCTCAGTGAATGGGTTAAACACTTTCTGATTAGATGAAAGGAAATGCTTTACCAAACAAGGCCCTGAATGCTTTGTTACAACTAAATGTTTCACCAGAAGAAAGAACAGTGTGACTGAAACTGGCCTTTCCTTATCTTGTGTGCTGTGCTACAGACATCACCAAAAGTAGAGTGGTGGGAGTAGGAAATAGATATGGTTGAATTGTACTTTATTTGGGGCTTTTCTTTCCTAATCTGATAAAGGGAGTCAATTTGCTTTTCCTAATTCTTATGACTTGCCATTAAAAGTATGCTCTTAGGGGGAAAAAAAAAAAAACAGTTTTCCAGGAGAGCACTGGTGGAGTCTCCCTTTATCCTTTTCGGATTTTGGATGCAGTGGTGGGTAATGCAGCATACCCTAGGACATTTTTTTATTGTTGATTTTTTCCAGGGGAAGGTGGCAGTTTGTTCCTCTCCCAGGCAGTTCAGAGAAATGAAATCAGGCTGTTTCTTTGATATACTCTGTGCTGAGACTGCTCTCATTTCATTGTCTTGGAGACAGGGTAGAGATGATCACATCCTAACTACTGGAAAAAATGGTCAGCTGAGGAATTCCTGAAGAATTCAGTTTGGGAACATGTAATTTTTATTTGATTTTGAAAAAAATTTGTATGATAATAGATAGTTTTGTAGACAAGTGAAACTTCTGAAATCAGTCATCTTTGCACTTTTCAAAATAACACATTTAAAAAAAATAATGTTTCTTGAGAAGTATAGTGTTTTTGCAGTGGAAAATGCATTGCAGAAAAAACTGTCTCAAATCATACTTTGTATTTATCTGATATCAGAATATCTTTATTTAAGAGGATACATACAGTTTTTAAAAAAAACTTAATTGCCCTAATGTACTAAGTTTTCATTATTTTTTGCAAGGTTCTCCCTGAATGTTTTTTTGTATGTGTGAATTTTTAGATCTGTGCTTGCATGAGCACACATTCACACAAAATCACACCTTTTACTGTCTTCTGTGTATTCAAAATAATTAGAACTACAGTGACCTAAATATATTAAGAAATGTAAAACATCATCATGCTATATTTTTATTTCTTCATTAAGTTCAGAAGGATTTTAAATGCTTACTGGATGGGCACTTGATTAAGATATGGTTTGATAGTTTAAATTATTAGAGTTGAAGGATTTCTTAATCTTCTTTCTCCTATCAATTTAATACAATCTAGGCAGCCATAGGAAGAGTTAGCATGAGAGGTGTTTGGACACATTTCTTCAAGAGATCTTCTCTGTCTGGAAAAGATGTGTGAGATGCCCTAGGGTGTGTTTTCATTTTGAAGGAGCTTGGCTGTATCCACCTCATCTTTTCTTTCTTTGCGCTTTATACTTGCGTCGGTGTTCTGTCTTTACTCATACAGGAAGGACTGCTGCCCTTCTCTCAGAGGCTCATGGTATCACAGAATGTTTCCACTGAAATGATTCACAAAGTTCCTATTGACTTCAGCACTGCAGGGCCAGACTGCTGGAAGAGTGTACATCTGCACCATCAGGCTGTGCCGGGCTCGAGGGGTGGTGGTTTCCATCCCGGGTACTAAATGTGTTTTCCTTCCGATTAGATTAGGTTACGAATTCTAGGTATTGTCAGAACTGTAGTGTTTTGTAGAGCAGTTGAGTTCCTGGGACACTGTTTTCAAACTGGGGAGAAGTTCAAATATTGGTAATTTCAACATTGTTTTTTGTACAGCATGCCATGTTTTGTATGTATGTAATTTTCTGGATCGGTTTGCTGTTTGAATAAAATACTGACATCTGTTGCTTAGTGATGCCTGTTTATTCTTTGGGTTATAACAAAAGTAAGTATTATTTCCCATTCCAGAATGTTCCTCATTTAATAATTGGCTTTTGTCTCTGGTGAACATATTAATGTGTTTTAGTAAAAAAGAAAAGACATCTTGGGGAAGAATATTTAATAAAAGGTGATGATGCTCAGAGCTTTGAAACCTTTCAGGGATATCCACGTGAGATGGAGCAAAAGGAGATGTTATCCAAAACAAGATATTAATGAAATACACTCCTCCTTTGACATTAGAAAATTATTTTTGTTGTTCATCACTATCATTATTGGCAGTGAATTCAACACCTTTCATGTGTTTGCCTTCCATATGAATCACATATTAAAATGCTCAACTGTTGTATTCAAGAGGAAAGCTCAAGAACAACAGTGGGTTAGATGGATTAATTTTGCTTGATTGAAAAGCCTACAGTTAAACATTAAAACGTATTTTTCTTTCCCTTTGAGTCCCTTTGTATCCAGTGGAAAGAAATACACAGCCTCACAGGGCCTTGTGTTAGATAAGTATCAGAATGAGTTGAATCAGCCTCCCAAGGTGCCTAATTATTTCCCCTGACTACAAAGGAAGCTCAAGGTGAGTGACGGGCAGTTAACCTCAAATGCTGAAACCTGGCATGTGACTTCCACTCTCATAGATGGAGATAAGTATATTTAAAAACCTTAAATGTACCGAGAGAGAAATAAATCCTTTCTGACAATATTAGAGGGTAAAAAAGGAATAAGGATCAGATAACACAACAGTGACTCTTACTTTATAATACCATAAGATACTGGATTTTAAAAGTCATCATGGAGAGGGATAACAAGTAAATGGAGCAGTTTACTCTGGGTTTAGAGATCAAGATCAGAGAGGCATCATTGGAAACTTGCTTGCCCACACAAGGTAAGTTCCCTCCCAGTCCTAAAACCAAGGGAAGGGAGGTAAAATGCTAATGTTGAGGTGGTACCTTAAATTTATTTTGAGTTCACAGAATTGCTATAAAACTATAATGACTGTGGTTAGGACTGGGCCACGGGAAAGCAGAAGCATGTGGGCTTGGTTTGTTGGCAGGTTGCAGGAACTATGTGTTTATTGTAGGTGACTAATGTTAACATGGTGTTCCCAGATGTGCTGGAGTCCTTGGGCTGTGCTATCTCCAGAGGGGCTGGTTCTGGGGCAGGAGGGGCTGATAGTCATGGATGACTGCTGAATCCTGCCAAGTGTGCTGCCTGGCTTTGAGGGCTGGTTTCCTAAGAGCTAGGAGCTGTAAGGGTTGTAAAGGATAAATGATCAAATGGAAAAATTAGATGTGGGGATCGAGCTGCCTTTGGTTTCACTAAGCAGGAGATTCACTGGGTTTCTAGGTCTGTAAAGCTGGCAGGTCTAGAAGAGGGCCTGGAGTGCAAAGGCCTGCTGGTGTTTGGTAGGTCCATTAGTAAGTCTGCCTTAAGTGGAACAGGTTTGCTGTTGTGTCTGGCAGCAGAAATAAAACCTCAAAATCTTCCTGACTTAGGATGTTGGCCGTGCCATTTGAAGATAGCAGATTACGCTGATCCTGTTAGTGTATTGGCACTGGGCCTGTAGCACCAGTTCGGGTCAGGCAGCACGGGTGTTCCCGACAGCAGGAATGTGTGAGCCTGATTTAAAACACACCAAGTGCTCTGACAGCACGTCCCACTCCCTAAACCGTTCATAAGGCTAACTTACCATGGATCAGAGGTTCAAACCAATCTGCAGATCTTCACAGAAACCACTGTCTGGTACAGATAGTGGCTCCCATGCTGCCTGTGGTGGGTGGATCCTCCAAGGCCTGCCACAGGACAGGGCCTTGAATTGAGTTAGGGCTGGGCTTGGGGTGTGGTTGTGGGGTTGGAGGTCGAGCAGTGTCTCTGGATGGAAAGGGGTCAGCAAAACTGTGATCTGGGATGTGTGGGCAGGACAGGCAGCTGGAAGAGAGGGAGGGGGACTGCCAGTCCTGTGACAGAGATACAAGTCTGGTATATGAAATTTTTGAATCAGTACAGTTTCTGTGAATAGAGGACTGGGGAACATGGATGCTGATGTGAAAGGCTGTTCTGAGGGGATATGGATCTCTGGGGTTTGGGAATATAGGGGAGATATTCATGTGTGAGAAAGGAAACCCTTTTGTATATATGGTAATTACTCATAACACCTAGCAAGAAAATAATCTTTTAACCTCCATGTGGCAAATTAAACTCCTCAAACTTGTAGCCTTATTTTAGAACACTTGTTAAGCTCAGGGAGGCCAAGGAATGTAGTTCAGTAATGTGTCAGCACTGGAGGAAGGTGCTAAACCTGAGCGGGATTGTGGGGCAGGTGAGCAAGATCTAATACTACTGTCACCCTAAAAAAAGGCCTTGCCCAGTCCTTCTGCCCACTGCTCCTGAACACTCTCCTATGTTTGCAACTAGACAACAAAAGTGCTCTGACTTTGTACACTACCACGGAGCTGTGGCAGGCATTCCAGTATTGCTCAGAAGACTTTGCAGGCTCTTTGGGAATCATGGAGTTCATTTCTGAGGGAGTTCACTTTGATGATGAGTCTAGTCCACTACTGACACGTTGTCAATGCTGGGGGCAGGAGGACCTCAGGCCTATCGTGTTTGCTAAGGGAAGCTACTTAAGATGGTCTATTCTTGCTTAAAGCTCTTTCAGACCATGTGTATTTCTCATCAGTGATGATGATAAAGAGTAATAAAAGCATATTAATGAAATAATTTTACAAATAGTGAGCCCTTGTTTATTTAAATACTTACACACTGTAGATATTTAATTCTGTCACTGTATAAAGTACTAATAATATTGGTGTGCTGCTCTGGGCCAGCTGCAAAGGTGTGGTCCCACACTGGTGCATGTGGTGTTATCTGCCAGTGGCAGTCCCACCTTCCTGCTCTGCCAGGTGCTATTTCCTGTCTTGGGAAGTATGGTGAGTCTGTTCTATTTGTTAGTCACTAGTAAGCAACAGACCGCAGTTGAGGTGGTTTAATTGCAAAGAATTCAGGCAGATCTTTATCTGTAGCTGCAGTAGGAGCTCGGGTAATACTGTTCTCCAGCTTAACTGGTGAAAAGTGGCTGCTGCTGCAATATCTATATAGAGATTTAACTTCACTTTCTATATGTATGAAGGCAAACAAGCTCAACTTCCTCCCTGTTAAAGGAAAATATCTTTGTTCAAACAAAGAATTTTTGTGGCTCTGTGTCAGTCTCTTGGGGACAGTTTTGAAGACAGCTGCTTCTTGCTGCTGGTGATCATGCTGTGGTGTTTTGGAAACTTGCAGGACAAAGTATGTTTTGGCAGTAGCTGAGTGCAGAGCATTCCAAGATGGGAGGCTTGTTAAGGCAAGGAGTTGGCACTGAATGGCAGACTCATGTAGACATCTGAGATCAAGCAGAACATTTCCATTTAATTGTGATCCCCAAAGTTGCTTTGGTCGGTACAACTGCTTAAACGTATCAACATAAGGCTCAAGATTTTCACTACAATGTAGCATTCACATGAAAACACTTCAAGCAGCATAACATGCTTTGTATTTGACAAAACATCCCCCAAATATCTGTACAGAATTATTTTGATACACAGCATTTCTGGAACAAGATCTAACCCTTACAACATAAAACAGAAACTCCTTTTTGTCAGTGGTTAACAGCTGGTTTTGGTGATGCGTTTGTCATCAAAACTCTAGCAATAAATGCTTTTTCATGGTGTTTAAGACTGAGATATAGTTCTATATAATCTATACTTTAAATGAAGATTCTGCTTCCATGGTTTCATACATTTATTTGATGGAGTATCAGATTACATAGTCATAAAATTCTATTTACTATTTAAAGTAAAATGATAAATGTTATGAAAAAATACCTTTATTACATCAGTGATGCTTTAACTAAAGTGAATATTAAGACTATTAACCAGGAGTTGAAAGTTTCAGGCCCTGATATTGAAAGCACTTCTATATGTCCTTAACTTTACATGTAAGGAGTCTCCCTGGCAGCAGAGGGACCACTCTGATGGGCAATGTTAAGTGTGTGCCTAAGGTGTGTGGACTGTGGGCCAAAGTACTCAGAGAGGTGCGTGTGTGTTACACAGAAAAACATTCTCAGAACATAAATAAATCCAATTCTTTTAGTATATACATATACTGAAAACTAATATTCTTAACTGGAAGGATGTGTTTTCTTTTTCTCTCTTAAAAAGGCATATATTCCCATTTCACTCAGAAAGTGCTTATGTATTCTCAGCTTGAGAATTACCTCATTAGCTGTGAATCTAGCATGGACAACAAATCTAAGCCAAGAATGCCTTATCAGCAGGAAATACTGAGGGAAGAGAAGGCTGGCAATCATTTCCATATACCTTGTATTCATAACAAACCTTCTCATAGAGAAGAATACACTTTTAAATATTTTCAATCCTGATATATATACAATGATAAAAATTCACATTTTCATGCTTTAGTGAGACACTTTAAAATCCTACCGCAGGCAGCTCTCAGAGCAGCTGTGTCCAGTTCCTAGCAGCTGCCTCATATTCAGCTCTAGTACCAGAAGCATAAACTCTTGATAGCTGAGCAGCTACAGGGAAGGAGCAAAAACAATTCTACTGGACTTGGAAAGGGAAAGAAAGAAAAGAAAAAAGCAAGTGATGGGGTCTTTCTATTTCCAGAGGCACAGTAGCTCTCCTGTGTCCCACAACAAGGCAAGGCAGTTCATGCTTCCAGTCCCATCAGACCTGCTTTGTACCATTTCTGATGGCAGGGCCCGAGTGCAATGTCTGTTTCACACAGTCCTCAGTAGTCTAAAGGAAATGTACCCATCACACAGTGAGAGAAAAATAGCCCTTTGAAGCACAGCTGAACCCCTCTTCCCACGAACAGGCAGAACACCTATCTATTGCACCAGTTTTTCCAATGTACCAGGAAGTATCCCCAGGGTTGATGCCTTTCGTGGCTATCTATATGCACTTTTCTGACAAATTCAAAATCTCTGTGGGAAAGGTGACCTGGAGAGGGCCACTCTTGGATGCAGAGCTGGCCCTGCCACCAGGGCTGATTTCGCTCACCAGGAAGACGCTCTCGGAGTCGTGTCCCTGCGAGGAGTCCGAGGTGTCGGAGCTGCGCAGCGTCCTTACGGACGTGGTGTCGGACTGAGCCGAGCTGGCGCTGGGGCCCGGCAGCAGCACGCGGCCCCCAGCGCTGCTCTCGCTCAGCTCCGGAGGGTACAGCAGCGTCTGCGACGTGCTGCTGATCTCCCTCAGCTCCCGCGAGATGAAGGAGGGCGACTGGCTGGACATGGCAGAGGAGGTCCTGCGCCCATCCACGCAGTTGAAGTTGCCCCCCGAGTGCTGCCTCCGAGCCCCTCCAATGCGGCAGAAGAGGCATTTGATCTTCTCGATGGCTTTGCTGAGCACAGTCTTGCGGAGGAGGATGTAGATCCATGGGTCCAAAATGGGGTTCACCGAGGCAATGCGGATGGCTTGCAGGTCAGGGTTTTGCCTGACATCTTCCACTGGTTCCGGCCGGTATAGCTGGTTCACGAACACACGGACCTACCCAAGGAGAAGGGGGAAAAGGAAGACACTATTACATAATGGCATCAGGACAGAAAAGCTTACACTTCAAAGCAGAGATCTAGATTTGCAGATCATAAGCTACGACAAAAGAGCAGGCTGGCAAAGTTAGGCATCTCAGACTGGCAGTCATTAATTCATTTTTGGAAATAGCAAACAAAAAAATCAGATTAAAATTGTAACACCTTTGTTACATGTAGAAAAAGACTGGCTTTTTCCTCTCTCTGTCACCTCATAATTAATCTCTGAACCTCCAAATTCTGGTTGGAGTCTTTAAAATTTCCGAGGAACAAAGATGTAAACCTGTATCCTGCTTCCATGGTATACCTCAGGTCTCCTATATATGTAACCTGCAAAAAGGTAACAGACTGAGGAGACCTGACCAGTTCCTCTAGCAAAGGTCTAATAATCACTTAGAAATGAACTGAAACATACACGATAATCCAAGTACATGAGACTCTGTAAAGCAAGTCCTGAGTTGTCAGTTCCCGAGTTTAGAAATGTATTTTCCTGGCACCTGTCCTTACTGGAACTGTTTCTATAACTACAAGTGTTTGCTGGCTGCAGCATGATTTAGAAAAACAGAAGTGTAAAAAAAAGAAGAGGAGGAAAAAAAACCAAAAAGACAGGTTGCCCCAGCTAGGAGAGTTTTAACAGGCCAAGATAACAAGATTATTGCAATGCTGGGCTAGAGTACTCTGTTCTCCTAAATGAGACAGCATTTTGGTTTTACTTACAAAAATACTAATGAAGTGGTCAAGAATTTAAGATGCTGAAGATGATGTGAGAAGTGACTATTTAATTAGTGATTCTAGTTTATCATGCACAGATTTTAAAACTGAAGGGCCCTGTCTTCTACACAGAAATGTATTGTCCAGCTTATTCTTCTAGTTTCTTCTTCAGCTGGTCTCCCTCCTTGTTTAGAAGCCACTTTTGTAAATGCTGCTGTAAGGCACTGTCCACAATGGCATCAGAGGAGTTTGTTGTGTTTCAAATA
The DNA here is from genome assembly GCA_013397075.1 of Rhabdornis inornatus. Lineage (NCBI taxonomy): Eukaryota > Metazoa > Chordata > Aves > Passeriformes > Rhabdornithidae > Rhabdornis > Rhabdornis inornatus. The sequence goes on along the minus strand of VWZS01007472.1, from coordinate 250,159 downwards.
GGTCTTCTCCATTTTAGCAAGACCTACACAGTGTCCAGTTAGAGAAAGGCTTAGGAAAGCCACTGAAAAGTAGATAATGGGAGATTCTATTTTCCTCAGGTTCCTTAAGGTAAGTCAAAATAGATCCCTTAATTATATTTTTATCTGATACAGTAAAAATCTACTAGTAAAATTACAAGGTTTTTATAATCTCATCCTTGAAATTAATCCCTGAAATTAATCAAGGCCTGCCTAGCTATGAGGTCACAGACAAAGAGGCAAGCAAGCATCTAAATAAATGAGCCAAATTAGGAAAGCACTCATAAGTAATTTTTTTACAAGTCCTGCATGTGAAGTCATCCAAGTCCAGAGGAAAATTTCACAATTTTCGAGAAATTTTCTTGCAAGGGGGCAACATAGTGGCATTAAACCTTGTCAGTATTCAGAGATGGAATTCCAAAGCTATCAATGGCATGTTTAGAATAATGCAGAGTCCCTCTGTGGAAGCTCTGTGCCTACAGTCTCTATCAAATGGTCTGTCAAATTGATGATTGACTGTATTTCCTTTCTCAGTACTTTCCTCTAGGCTTATGGGTAACCTAGTGAACTCAAGATATGGGAAAATCTTGATTTTACATATAGTGATGCCAGTTCTATCTGGCACAGTTTTATCTGCAGTTACTTTCCTAATCATTTATAACACTGTAGATGTCTTTCTGACTACTAATTTCTTGGCTTTGTTGATCTGTTAGGCCAAACATGCCATTCAGGTGCTTCAAAGAGTATTCCTGTGCATGATGAACTTTTATGGCTTTAAAAAAAATTGCTAAGCATCTTTCCTTTATTTTTAATATTTGTTGATTGTTAATATTTATTTGCCTTTATTTTAAGCTATTTTAGACATAATTTTACTTATCATCATTAATTTTGTTTTCTAAATAATTTAATTATAATTTCAAGATCGTAACTTTATTGTTTCATTTGTGATTTTGACTGCTTGTTTTCTGAGCGGCTTTCCCTATTTATGCTGTAAATACAGGATTCATTAAAAAAAAAAAAAAAGATAAATAAGTTGTTGCTCGCGAGCACGGCGCTAGATGGCGCGGCTGCCCCACGGCGGGGGTGGATCTATGTGTAATATCTACAATGCATACAAATGTATGAGGTGTATGTGTGTATATGCATAATGTCTGTTTATGTGTATAATGTGTACATACGTACAACAGGCATGTGTATACGTGCAATATGTATGTGTCTATGTGTATAAAGTGTAGATATGTATAATATGCATGTGTCCCTAGGTATAATATGTATATGTGCATATGTACATGAAAATGTATATGTACGTGTCTAATGTGTAGATATGTATAATGTGCATGTGTGTATAGGTGTAATGTGTATAACAAATCCACCTGGACCACACAACCAGAAGGCACACTTTGAAGATAGATGAAGAAATAAGCAGTTCAACTTGGAGACCTGGCTTGTTTTTTTATTTTTTTATTTTTTTCAAACTCAGAGCTATAGTTACACGTCAGTGATTTAATAGTCGGATTGTTCTTTTGATAAGCAGCATGTGAAATTGAGGTACCTATTCCACCTCTTTCTGCTACCTGGCAGACTTTATGGAAAGATGAAAATGTCTCCCGGTATTCACTCTGTGGCTGAAAAGGACTATTGCTAATGGTACAGGACAGCTTGTTTTATGCTATCTCTGCATGCTATATTTCCTTTTGACAGCTATGCAGCATATGGAGGTTAACAATTCACGAAGTGGACCTAGTCAGTGAAAACTCTGACCATATAAAACTCTTTCTACATCCCAGAAGAGTCCCACAGAAAAGCTCCCCAGAATGTCATATGCATTTATCAGTTCAGACCTATGGCTGTCTTAAATTAATCACAACAGGGTAAGAATTTACCCATGTAGGAACGTAGGCCCTCTTTACTTACTGGTGAAACGACATTTAGTAAAGAATCACTTCAAATAACAACAAGAGGTGTATCCCTGTTTTGGCTACAAGTCCTCTGCTGCAGGAGGTAACATGGTAAAAGATACTGCCTGTCATCTTCTAAGCAAGTGCCAAGAAAGTGGAATCCACTACTAAATAAATTACCCAATCTGATGCTTGGATTTGTGCAATTTGAAATACTAATTAAAGAAGGAAGCAAACTAGAACAATTCAGATCTCAAAAAAATAGGGTTGTATATTAGCTTTGCAGCTGTAGAATTCAGACAACATATCTTAAAAGTACTAGCAGTTTATTTGCAATTAGGAAGTACACAGCTCTAAGGTACGTCAAGTTTATGCTCAAGGTGAGCACTTGTAGGATCAGAGTCCTTGTGCTGTTTGTGCTTTTCCTTTTTACTAACTACAGATGCAAGTCCTGATTTCTAACCCTATGAAGCACTATAAAGTGACTTTTATAGTTACAGTCACACTTTTAATTGTTTCCACAGCTTCCACCTGCCCTCAAAATCTCCCCACATGCTGATATGATAAATTTAAAAAACATATGGTAGTAAGCAGGAACAAGTTTTGCAGCCCCACAAGCCAATAACCTTTGCCCTTCAAGGTCTTACTGTCTGCTTAGTGACTACTCTACTGCGAAAAAATCATGCCTGACACCTTGCAGTGTCCCTGGTTATGGACAGTCCCTGATACTAAAAAGTTGAAACCAGTGAAGCCAAAAGAAAACTTAGATCAATTGAATATAAACTTAGAAAATCCTGATCATTTAATGTAATCAACAAGATGTACATCCTGAAACATCACATTTTATTTTTCTTATCACCATAATTTAACAACAATGTTCAGTGGTCAGAATGAGAAAAAAATTCTAAGAGTATCTGACAGACTGCTGGAGGGAATTACAGACTTTGAGTAGTGTGTGCCTATTTACTCTTGTAACAGGTGTTTTTAGAAAGGCCAGATAAAAATTTCTACTCTCTGCTTGACAAAATGTCTCCTAATATAACTTATTCCCTACATTTCACACAAGGCAATTCTAATTTCTAAAAAGCTCCTCAAAACTATTTTGAGAGATGATAGAAGCTCTGTAGTGTCAAGACAAGAGTGAGCACATAAGTTATGTGCTTTCCTTACTTAATTTTTAAACTATTGTCAGACGCATGTCTTTCCCATCCCTTTCTGCACATTAAGAACACACCAGGTTATATAAAGTTTCCTTTCACAAATCTTTTTTTTATTAATCTCTTCATTCCTTGATATATTTGAAAAGCCTTCAGTTCTGTCAAGTTCATTCAGCATTTTGCATAACCTCCCACAACTTTGTTACAGCACTCGTTACTTTAAAATTTTGCTGATTTTATGGATAACCAGTAAAACTCTAAGCTACCCTACTTGTAAATCGTGTGCTGAAGCATCTCATTATTAAAAACTGCTGTTATCTGTGACTCAGTTATTTCAGCGCTGTTTAATATTTCAAGTCTTGAAATTTTTTTGTATCAAACTGTAAGTGGATCCTGCTGGATTGACCCCAACTGCTATCTTATTACCTTGTGAAAGTGTTCCAAAATGTTAGAGGTTTATGTGTCTCTTTCAGAAGTTGTTTTTTTTTTTTTTTGACTTGATGGTTTATTGAGCTGAAATCATCAGTGGGAAGTCAGCTCATCAAAAGAAAACTTAAGTCACAAAGCACTCTCTGAGCCTGCTTTGAGTATCTGAATCATGCTGGCACCACCACCACCTCATCACTTTTATGGTTCTTGATGATTGCCAGGCTGACTGGTTAGAGGTGAGCCTCTCACATGGTGAGGACTCCCTAAAACTCCCCCAAGTCATGAAAATGTAAGTCAATATACTAGTAATCTATCTACTTTGCCTAGTGGCTCTTTCTAGGGATTTCTAGTATAAATGTGTCAGTTCTCTGAGTTTCTCCATTCTTAACCTAAGTGTCTGTGCATCCAGAGGGCTTACCACAGCAGCATACATGGCAGTCTGTCATGGCACAAAGTAGCAAAAGTGGCTGTGGCTTATTTCCACAGAGGGAGGCAAAACACTTTAAAAAGCTACTTAACAATTAAGAAATTTAACCACACTGGACACTGTGATGTGTACACATGTGGTTATTAGGGTTTGAAAGAAAAAGCTTCCTTTTATTTTTAGTGATCCATCTAAATGAAATGAGAGTCTCTTACATCATTTTAGATAGAGAAAACACATACTGCTTTAGCAGGTAAAAGCTAACTTATGTGAACATTCCCAAGGTAACACCCTGCCTTTGTACGAAGTGAAATCAATGTCTGGGAGAGCTATACAACTTTATCACCTGCACCTTCGCATACTTCTGCTACATGCAAGTTTTTCACTAGCAACTGTTTAAATAATAAACCTTTTGCCCCACCCAGGTTCATTAATTTTAACTCTCAACAATCCAGTNTATGGAAAACACTGCCCAGGTTCAAATGGATATAAACTATTCAATTTTGCATTTCACATTCCGACTTCTCAGCACTCCTCTAGCTGCTTTGCTACATGCTTGTTTTCTGAAGCTGCTTACTGCTTAAGTCCATCACGTCAATGACACTGCATTTAATTCAGAAAACTCATTCTCTGTATTTACCAGCATGCCTTTCGAAAATGCAATATTGTTACTTTGTGAAGTAGCTACTTTGATACTAGATTAATCAAATTAAGTACTGGTACCCCTCAGTACTGTCGGGGTTTTGGCCACCTATCCCGGTGCAGCGAGTCAGCTTACCCTCGTGGTTTTTGGAGCTGGACTGCAGGCAGGCTGGCACAGTTCCTCTGTCTAAGGCATGTACTCCTCCCGGGGACACCCTGGGTGCAGCTCAGGCAGCACCTCTCGACCTCCTTTGGAGGTCAGGCAATGAACACATAGTGTGGCACTCGGTCATGCCTTGGCACCACGCCAAGTGACAACGCCGAAGGACGGGAGATGGTCTTTGGTGACAGCCGGGAGCCTGGTGCTGCAGCACAGCCACACTTCACTAGCTCCTGTTTGTCAGTAATGGGACAGCCCTGGCCAACCCTTGTCAGTACAGCTCCCCTGAGCAGGGGGACAGACTTGCTGACAGCTGAGTCCTGTTCACATGCACTTCTGTAAACTTCCTTACAGTGACATATACACTGTTTTGCATCTCCAGCTGGCCAGCTCTATTTGACATACATACATTGCACCCCCACTCTATGACAGAGGGCTCACCCTGCTGACAAAAAATCTCCTTGAAAAAGTCCTTCTACAAACACCTCCTGACAGCCACTGCTTGAGTCCCTACACTGTGTTCTGTAAGATGGCAAATAAGGCAAGCCAACTATTTGTTTAATGTCTCTGAGCCAGAGTAGGACAGGATATTTGACGAGCTTTATTATTGCAGTTGGCAAACAAGAACTGAGCCTCTAGCTGGTGGATTTGGGTTTTTTTTGTCTTTCCTGAAGATAAGGTGGAGGAATAGAAAAAAGTGATCTGGTGTGTTCAATTTAACAACACTAATTGTATCAGCCTTTTCAGAAAATGAGCAAATAGTTAGCTGCAATGTTGTCTGACGTTTCAGTGTGATCTCAAGGTTTATGTGGGTGAGATTCCTCCAACACTCATTTCACTGAGCAATACACTGACAGGTGGTTCCACTGAGTTCACTCCTCCCACTGTGTGGGGAACTCCTGAAAGAATGTGTGGGATCTACCCCAGAGATGGTGCATAAATCCCTGAGGAGTACAAACTTAGGCTTTGGTTGTGAAGAACTCTTTATGTTGCTAGTGCCAAGTGAACACAACCTTGTCCTCCTTTTGCACATCAGGGAGTGCTGCACCCTTCAGCAACAGCATGCACATTTGAAAAACACACTAAACAGCCAGAAATGAGGGCCAGACACAAGCCTCACTTATAACAAACAAATTTTGCAGGTGAACTTTAAAGTGAACTCAAGATTCTACTACGTGGATTCCAGCTGAACAGTGAAACAATTATTGAGATTTCTGGCACTCTATTTTAATCAAGTAAAGGACTCCAGGACTTGGGATAAGCAGGTTTCTTTTTGTGTAAATGTAAATCTACTCAACTTTTTCTTACCATGCATGCATGCTAACAGCCATTGAGTTATTGTACAGTTTATGACACCAATTATAGGTGCCACAAATAAGCACCTATTCCAACAGGAATCTGTTTGACAAGCACAGACTAGGAGAAGAAAAGACTCTGCAGTAAGGGTGATGGAACAGAAGAAGGGTTGCATGATGTTACTCACCACCAGAGGAATGGAGCAGATGACCACGACCAGGGAAGTGGCAATGAGCAGAATAACCATCTGGATTTCTGCTCCAGCCATCCGACGGAAGCTTCGGCGTCTGCGAAAGTCAGATAAACGGCTGGAGGTGGTGTCTGTCCCCAAGGACGTGCGTCGCATGAACTGGCGGTGCATGCGAATGAGGGCCACGCACACTAGGATGTTACAGATCACAGTCACCAGGATCAGGAAGGAGCTGAAGCCCGCGTACATGTAGGAATATGCTGCATGGGTGGACACGTTTGTTCGCCAGTCTATGAAACACCAAGTGTGAGGGTACTGCAAAGTGGATTTGCCGAGCCCCATGCTGGGGAGGGCGCAGAACAGCACGTTGGAAGCGTAGATGGCAAAGAGCGTGAGCCCTGCCAGCTTCTTGTCTACGTAATGGTTGTAGAAATAGGCATGGTTGATGGCCAGGTACCTCTCTATAGACATGGCACAGATAATGCTGAGGCCAGAGAGCCCAAAGAAGAGGAGGATGAAGGAGCTGTACTCACACAGTGCAGCTCCTCCTGGCCACTGATTCTGCAGGTAAGTGGCAATTGTGACCGGACTCACCAGGCAGGTCCCCAAGAGATCTGTAACTGCCAGTCCACAGACCAGCGTGTAGAAAGTGGTCTCCTTCTGCTCCTTCCTGGACTTGCAGAGCACCACGATGGCTATGAGGTTGCCCACCACGCCGAAGATGAACATGACAGTGGGGATAGTGGGGGGCTTCCCGCCTTCGGCCCCGCTGGCGGTCCCGTTGGCGGAGCCGTTCGCAGGTGGCATGATGGTGAGGTCGAATGACATGATACCCACGCTGCGGCTTCCGAGCCGACAGACGGCAAGATCGGGTCCGAAAAGGAAAAACCGAGTAAGGGAGGGGAGATGGTTGTATAGTGCGAAAGTAAAAATTCAAATGCGAGAAGTTAGTAAAAAAAAAAAAAAAAAAAAAAAAAAAAAAAAAAAAAAAAAAAAGGCGGGGACTTCAGTTAAAAAAAGGAAAAAAAAAAAAAAACACAAAA
>VWZS01007472.1:131865-228986 GCA_013397075.1 Rhabdornis inornatus | reverse complement strand
GTTCATTGCCTCGGAGAGACATGAACAGTATGCAGACCTGGTAAAAAGTAGTGTTGGATAACAACTAGCATAAAGTAACACTGTGTGACAGCTACAAGCCCTCACTCAGAGTTTTTAATTTCATTTTAAAAACTGACTTTTAAAACCCNCAAACTTAAAGCCATTTCTGAACTCCTGGGGGGCATATGGTTTTGAGGAAGATTGCAGAGGGGCATAAAAGAAGAATTGCATCCTAAATTTACGTTTCATTTCCTCCATGCACTTTAATTTGGCCTTCAGAATTTGTTTAGCAGAATCCTTAGAGTCAACAGAACTCTTGAGCACTAATGAGATACAGAAAGATAAATACACTTCATAATAAATTCATGTTACTATCCACTCAGAACAAATTTTAGGGAGGCAAATGAAAATTAAATATTTATAAATAAAATGAACTGAATTGCAAAACAAATTTCAGTCTTTAAGAGGAAGGGGAAGCCTTCTGAAAGCTAAAATTGCTGTTACAGTAACTGGAAGGCTCAAATATTGCACAAGAGATTTAGCCTGACAGCAGATGAGCAGTTTAGGGAAATGAACAACCGAACATCTCTCTTTCCAGTAGAAATAATAGACTCAGCAGATTACTTGTGGAGATAACAACCTCAGGAACAGATGGCTACTGAGGTGTTTAATATTTTTGCTAGTTTTAAGCCTTAATGATCTATGTGTAAAAAGCACGCTGAGAAATGCTGCTGACAGTTTTTAAAAAGGTTGCTCAGACCTCAGTAGAACCTGTCTTCTCAGTAGGGGTGCATACTCTTACATTTCTCTCTGCTTTTCAACTTGCTATTTAATCTTGAAATTTTTTTCTGAGCCTTTGCCATGGTGGATGGGTGCTATCTTTTTGCTAAAAATAAACTTGCTGTTTAAGAAGAATTAGCAAAGAATTTGCTTGATGTCCTGCTAAAACCTGCATTCCGCTGATAAGCCTTTCAGTTTTAGATGACTGAAAGGCAGATACTTGTCTTCATAGAAATTAGATTGCAAGTAAAAGACCAATATGGAGATTTTCACCCAAATAATGACTCTGTGCAGGTCTTTACAGGTCTGTACTGTAGGGGACAATGAAGATACTTTTTTGATATTCGTCTCAGGATATCTCTTTTTTGATATCAGGATATCTCTTTTTTGGTATTCATCCTCTCAGGATGAACACTGAGAGGAATATCTGAGAGGAAATTCATTGCTTGGTTTCAGTATGGTCTTTCAATGGTGCAGTGAAAGAAAGATACATTTTGTAATATCTTCTCTGTTAGGTAGCCTTAGTTTTGCTTTTCAAGAATGTTTCCCTGGCATGTCCAGCATTTCCCTCTTTCTCTCTTGAGTCAGAGGACTACCATTTCCTTGGTCGTTATAAGGTTCTCCCACGAGTTTCTCTGTACTTTCGGTTCTGAGTAATGATTTTTCTCCTACTTTTTTAATTTTCTTCTTTTTTTTCTCTTCCTGCCACCATACATGTAACCATCACAGCATGACTTCTCTGAACACTGGCTCTTGGTGTTGCCTCATGTCTCTTGTATCCCTGATGATGTGTATCTGCATTCTCTGTACACTGTAAACCAGGAAAAATGCCCAGTGGTTTTTTTTGTTTTATCCGTTTCCAAATTTGCAAATGCAGATGTGGTCTATTGCAATAGTACTTCATAATGTACATATTTTCTATGTATATATTGCATATAGTGCCTTTTGTTTAAAGAAAAAACTGCTGTTGATTTTTTACACAGTTAATCCTTCCCAAATGAGATTTGAACAGATGAAAAAAAAAAGAATTTATGAGATTTTTTTTATTTTGCTATGAAATATTTTCTGTCATTAAAATAAGGAGACACATTCTCCCAGCAGAATTGGAGAATTTATAGTTCTAAACACTCAGCAATCATGTTCTTGGTGGAAATATTTATTTTAAAATGTAGTATAGTTAGCAAATAAAGTATGCCACCTGCCTGTAATCAGGACCGGACAACATCCTGGGAGAGAAGTGAAAGTGAACAAATTGACTGAGGTTGGGATTGTCGTTCTGATTGCATAATAGCCAATGTGTGTCAGCGGGAGGGACAGAGAAGAACAGGGACATCAGAGGCTCCGGGGATGGTGTTACTGTGTGAGTGTGCTGGCAGTTTCAGGGGCTGTATTGTTGTGGGCATGTGGCTAATTGAGGCTAATTCAAACGGTAAAAAGCACAGCTGTCTGAAACGGCCATACTGAGACCCAGAGATAACAATAGGTTTCAGACACATTTTTGAAGAGGTATTACCAATACCTCGTTTACTGGCAGATAAAGATTTGTTGGGCTGGAGAACAGACAGTGAGGCTAGAAGGCCAGGGCAGAAGTGCTCTTATTCAGGGTGTCAAGAACGTTGTGCCAGCATCAAACTTGGGGCACTTATGGTCTCATGGTCATCAGTTTGTGAGCTCTAGGACAGAGAAGGAATTTGGTCTTTGTGTTGCTAGACTGGCTGGTGGCAATCAGTTTCAAAATGGGACTTGAACCAAGTGAAAGTGATGATTTATGGGAAATCTGAAAGGTTTGATGCTGTCTTCTCAAGCCTTATAGGCAGCCTGGGAATTCTTACCAAAATCATAATTTCAATGGAAATTAAAAACCCTAACATAAAGTTTTATTCTATGTACGTTTATGTATCCTCATAATTAAAAAATCAGTCTTGTCTTTAATCTGAAATATATCCAATCTCAGAAGATCTGGAATATCAAATCTCAAAAGTTTTAACACAGGAATTGCAAAAATATATGTATCAGATTACTTTCTATGCTTTCTGATACATAATATTTTTGTTTATTCTAAAGATAAAGAGTTATTTCCTAAAAATAATTCATTGAGACTGTCTCAGTGTGCTTAGAAACCCTGCGGCATCAGCTTTCAGGGTTCTTTATGAGCTAATACTAATAATACAAGTTTTAACAAAAAGAAAATTCATGGAACAGCACAGCATGGATTTAGAAATTCTATGCAATGTTCATTAAGTGCTTTTTGTCTGTAGCTCTCAGGTCCAATAACTATCAATTCTGCAGAAGCTATCTAAAGTCTTCTTAAATTGTTACTCAAAGACTTTCTGAGGTGGAACTCAGTGGCACATGAAGAAGTTTATGACTTCAGTTTTATGAAAGTTTAAAGATGAACCCAGCCGGCTGCAGTAATGCAATAAAGGCAAGGACAGAAGCAAACTCACATTTAGAGGCTTGCTTTGATGTTTGCATCTTCATTGGAAAGAAGTGTTGTGCAAACAATTTAATGGTGTGTAAAATTTTTTTTCCACAAGCACCATGGGAAAAATCTCATAACCATGCCCCATGTAAAGTAGAGAAATTTGAGATAAATAAACAGATTTCATATGACTTCAGTAGTCTTACAGTGTTATCTAGGTTTCTTCTATAAGGAAAGTGTGGAACTTCTTCCTATTTTAAGATGCAGTTTTGTCACCATTTTAGATTAAACTGGGTGCAGGCTGCTGCTCTATACTTGACGATTTTTTTTTTCCTGTGGGTGTTTGTTGACTCACATTGGGGTTTATGTTTCTGAAAGATTGTTGCCTGGAGTGCTTTCACCTCAATTTGGAGGTTAATTTTCACTTTAATCTGTATCTTGATCTCATTGAATGTGAGCATACAAAGGCCTGTCGGAATGTGCCGCTGAGGGAGGACGGGGTTGTTCCTTTCAGCAGCTGCCTGAGTTCAGGAGTTTGTCGGGTGCCATAGAAACATCCCCTGAGACCATGCAGAATTGTCCTCTGAGAGTGGCAGTCCATCTCATCTGACCATAGAAGGAATCTTTTTACCTTGCTGAAACAGTGTTATCTTAAATGATAAAAACAAGTGCGATCAATCCTGCTCCCAAAGTCTGTTTTTCAGGGCATTCTATCATGTAAGAGAAGACTTGTGCTGAGATATGGGCAGGTACCTTTAAAAAAACAGCATTAATTTAAAAATCTATATCCATGACATTTTCTAAGCTTGCACTATATTTATAGAAATCTATTAAATTAATTTTTAATATTATTTAATTCGATTTATCTTTTAAAATATCATGTTGCACAGAAAGATAATTTTATTGTGATTTAGGTTTCCTTCCAGTGAAAATATGAAGGATTGATTTGATTCTGGAAGCTGCTGCCCATGTGAATAACACCATGAAATGAACAACTAGAAAATTGGTGTCAAAATTTGGAGTGAGCTCATGGTCTTTAAGTTATTAATGTTGAATCCAGTGCCTTCAGCACTACTATCTTTGGGTTTAATTAGTAAATAGTTCAGAAATCTGTCTCCTGTTTTTCCTTCAGTCTATTTACGTTTCATATTGTTGTTTGCTCACTGATTTTGGTTTAATTTCCAGGTTTTTCTTTCAACTTTTCCGTAGCAAATTTCAGAAGTCTGCAAAATATGTGAAGAAAATAGAAGGAAAAGCTATGGGTTTGTTAATTGCAGTGTGTTTTTCCAAGAGTGCTTTGTGAATATTAATTTTTTTTTTCAATGGAAAAAATACTTTCTTAATCATTGTGGGAAGGTGACAGTGCTTCAGTCACTGTAAATAAAACAGAATTCTCTTACAGTGTTCTCTTTCAATAAACCCCAGGGGTTTTTTTATACTGTAAGCATTATAAAGACATTACTCATTAATCATAATCTGGAACTGCACTTCAACTTTAGCTTTCAAACCTGTTCCAAGGAATAGAAAAGGAAAATACTAGGGATTTTTTTGTATGGACATGTCCTCTGTCTGGATGGCTTTTTACCATGGAAGTAAACTTTCTTTGTGTGCTTTGGCTCTTGTTTTGGATGGCTCTTTGTGGAGAAACAAAATAAAGGAAAAAAAGAGGCTTACAGAAGCATGCTTTTGACCTGAACACAGCTACTACAGAGCTTCCAATTTTCCTGGTGTTAAAGAACAAAGAGACTTCATTGAAGCACTGGGTAATAAAATGAAATAATGGAAAATGTGTCTATGATGTTGAACTAGTTGTAGTGATACAATACTGTGAGGACTATGCCAAAGCACAAAGGGATGATTTGTTCTTAGTTTTTTTGCCAGTGTCCTCTGTTGTTAAACACAACTCAACAAAACATTATTTCAGAATCAAAGGAGAGCATTCTTAATGTCTGTCCTGTGTGTGAGAATGCTGATTCAAACTTTCTTGTCCAAATAATTTGTAAACTTACACTGGTCTGCGAAAATCACATGTTCAGCAACCTGCTTACAAGGTCTGAGTTCAGTTCATCTTGTTGAATATCAACTGGTGCAAATTCTTTGGATCAACTTGCCATTGTCATTTAGGCTGGATTATTTCATGTATGCGAAATGGCATTGTTTCAAATATAAATAAAATGTGTGGCACTGTTCTGTAGAAGAAAGATGGAATTTTCTTAGCTGTTTCTTTGAAATCAGAAGATCTGTCTGCTTTTTGCTATGCTTTTTAAGAAAGCAAGTTCATTCAATTCCAGAGCATATCACTGCTTGTGCCTTTCATTTGTATGCGTGGTCACTGTAAAGTAAGATAGTTGTTCCACAACTAACAATTTCATCTCGAGATGCAAAACCATGGACACCTAAGGTAATGTTTTCTCGCTGTATCTCTGTGAAACTAAAACTTCATTTTCAAAATCTTAGCTTTTAAAACTTTTATCTTGTTTATCTGTGATGTGTTAGCAGCCTCTGCCTGTGTTACCTTTCTATGTCTGATGACAGGTAGAAGTACCTTTACAAAATGCTTAAAAGCCTGGTTTTACTGAAGTAAACAGCAGCTACAGCTGTTAACTGCAGCAGGACTAAGATTTTGAACCTCAGCAGCCTCTTGAGAGAGAATTCTGACTTAGAACAAAACCATCTTAAAGTTCTTTTTTGGGGTGAATTTTACTAAGGATTGACACAAAGTTTAAGTGCAACATAAAGATAACAGTTTAATCTGGCTCTGGACCTGAACATTCCATAGATATATTTCATCCTCTTCAAGCTGTATGGCCAGAGTCCTTATATGTACTTCTCTTGTTTATAAATCATTCTGGCACATTTTAAGTATGGAAAATACTGCATAGAATAAACTATTTTTGTTGTTGTTTTAGATATAAACTATTGACATTAAGTTGTGTGGGTAATTTCCTTGATTGCCTTTGATGGGCTCAGTTAGGATTAGGGTATTGGTCACTAATCTCCTATACTGGGAAAATTCCATTTGTCATTACTTTGTCATTACTGCTTACATTACTAATGATCTTAGAGGTTCAAAAGTGTACAAATCAATATTTGTATCTAGGAGGCCTGATTTTTCATTTTTAAGGTGACATTTTGGAACAATGTATTATTTGAGAATCGTTTCAGTTGACAGCTGTGTTGCTTTAAGTTTTCCTCTTTTGGTGGCTTGGACTGCAGATGTGTGTTGCCATACTGAAAAAGTTAGATGAACACAATAAAGGAGGAGTTGGTTTAAGTCAAACAATATGAATGTGTTTTGATGGTCCTGCTTATTTGGACAACTGCTTTTTGTTGACATTGCTTCATTGGTTTTTCATTTGGAAAACTCCAGTGAGAAGAAGGTTGACAAAGCCTGTACAACCGTCAGGTATACAAACTTGGCACTTGACTCAAGCTTGATATTTGTTCAAATTTCCTTTAATGGAAAATGTTTCTTCTGGAAAAAACAAATGATGTCTATGTTGGATTCAACAAACACAGCTGGTGTTTGCATCCTTGAAGTTTGCATCCTTGAAGCAACTTGAGTTGCTTATTGTCTTGACGTTAGTACCAATGGTACTACTAGTTTGAAGCACTAGAAATACATCTGACTTCTTTCCACCCTTTCTCCACCTTCATTTATACACTGAAGTGTTAGATCATACAATTTCTATAATTCTACATTTTAGGAATTGCACTCTAGCCTTGGATCTTCCCTCTGGACCCCTCACCCTCAGCACAAAGTCTTTGCATCAGTCTTCCTGCATATGTAGCTGAATTTCATCATTCCCTGAATGAATTGTGATCCTGGAAATAAAAAACAAAGTACAGAAGCACCAGACTAATTAATTTGTAGAATAGGTTTTTTTTCATCCTCATTAGCTGGAAAGAATAAAATAACCTCAAAAAGTTTTTGTTTTTTAATTAATGAGTGGCAGAAAGGTGGACTAAATATTTTTTATGTCTGTGGAAATCTATATTATAATGTAAGAAGAAAATTTCCTGCTGCTTAGAGAACGTACCCAAGACCTGCAAATGTTAAAGAGCTGTGGAATTTTCATACAGAAAAGGGATTGCTTTTAAATATCAGCAACTAATTTACCCCAAATAGCAGAATCTCATACAGGAAATTGATTAAAAATCTCTCTTACAATATGAAGATGTGTAGTCATCCTGGAGTGAGTAGATTTCCTGTGGCCTTTTAGACACTAACTGCAATAAAGCAAGCACTTAAATTTTCTGCTTAGGAAATTAAAGCTCATGCAGTTGTACTTCTATGAGTAAGATTTATGGTTAAATGTAATAAAAAATGCAGGCCAGCCTGTGTCACAGCATTATTCCCTACAGGGAACCACTGCAATCGGTGGGCGGTACTGTTGTCGTGAGGGGGACTGTTGGGTCTCTGGAAGGGTTGTACAGATGGGCTTTTCAGGTAGGTTGTACTTTGTTCAGAGAGAGTATTTCAACATTAATTTCTGGCAAAATTAAACTGCCTCTCATTGAGGGTTATATGAAATTTGAGTTAAAATTTATTCGGTGGGGCTTGGTGTTGTGCTCACCTGTCGGTGTCAGGAGTGCTGTGTGTGTATCATCAGTTTCATCAGAGTCCGTTCAGCAGCTGTGTATTTATGCAGAGCCTTTACATGCACAACACAATATTCATTCTGGCAGCCTCAAAACTGGAACAGGTTCCTGCATGATCTTCTTCCTTTTTCCTAGATCAACTCAGACCTCCTCACTTGTGCAATGGATCAAAGTGATCTATAGTTGCATTGGAATATTTTAAATAGTGTGGGTAGCTCCTGACTATCAATCATTCACCAACATGAATCCATACCATCTGTGTACAGAAGGGCAAGTTAAACAATCTGGTGTGTGATACTATAATTTTCATATAGTTGTGGAATGGGTCTCTTTAAATCCTTTATGCTACCAATGTTATCACATTGAGAATGAACAATATTTGGTGTTTTCTTTTCAAGTAGGCGCTGAAACGCCACTTGTAATCCAGAGTGGAATCTCCTTAAAAGAGAATTCCATGGTTTGCATTGATGTTTGTAGATCAGGACCATCCCTGAGCCATCAGAATATGATTGCCATTGCACTGGGCAAATGTAAAATGGTGTCAGTGTTGAACTCATGCCACACAGACCTCCAGGATCTGAGTTGGCTAACGTTGCTTATACCTCACTGTGTCTACTTTTACAGGAGGCACACTGACACGAAATTCAGAGGAGGACTGGAACTAGAAATAAGACAGACAGGAGCTCTGCCTCCTAGATAGCTACCTGTCTTTTTTTAATATGATGGTAGTGTGGGCAGTTAATGTTTTTCAGCCTTTGCTACACCAAATAATAAAGAAAAAGTGAGGAAAGTAACATGGAGAAGTGAAGCAAATAAAAAGTATTGAAATATGTAATATGTGTATTCGAATTAGAAGAATATAAGCACTTGCACAATCCCAAACAAGTAAGTGTTGTTCCAACTAACCTTTGTAGCAAATTTGCTGTTGATTCATTAAGGCCAGGAATTTACCTTGAAACAGAAATTGAGGTAGAGAGAGAAGTTAGTTGGCAGTAGCTGTACTCGTCATCAGTGAAAGTGCAAATGGATTTTCTAATGCATGCTATTATCTTGGATATGTGGTATGCTGTGGTAGCACACTGTGTGCCATATGCCTCACCCTTTCATGTTGCTCCCCCTCGTTTTTAATGACTCGTTCTGTATATTAAGTGTGGAAACTGTTCCAAGAGTGAGACTGGCACATTCTTTACACAGCTGAATTGACACGTCTGAAGTTGCCTCTGGCTACTGCTTATAGACTGCCTTGCCCTTCTTTCACAGAGAATATGTTTTGCCTAATTTTAGTCATGCAAACCCTTCAGCGTGATGTTGTCATAAGTCCTTGCGCAGTAGAAGGCAGCAGTCTGCCTCCTTGGCCATATATGGCTTTTGTGTTGTTGCCATATGCCTGCTCTGAAATTACCTGAGTATCACATGCCTTTCATTTTGTGTGAACTAAGCTTATTGGGGGGGAAGGAGAAGGTTTCCTGCAAGACAGAAAACTAGCTATCTACTTGGGACTTACATAATGAAAAATAGCAATGAAGTAAGGAAAAATAACTATAATTATTTCTATTTTATTTGATGTTCCCCCCACTGCAATGAAGAAAATACCTCCATGATTTAAAAATAAAATTGCTCATACACTGGTAGTCAGGGGCAGGGGTCCATGAGCTGCTTTATGCCAGAAAGCAGTACCAGGACATCTGATGGCATTAGAACTGGGTCTTCTCTGCTGTTGTGCCACCAGAGCCACCACTGTGCCCTGGCCCAGGCCAGCTGCCCCTCTTCCAGGCAGTTCCTGGGTAGGGGTGGGGGGAGTGGGCTCTGTCTAACATCTAATTCCATGTTGTGTCCTCTCTGTTTTGCAAACACAGGCACTTCAGTAGTAGAGATCTGTTGAGCTCATTGCCAGGTAGCCTCAGTGTCAGAAAATGGTCCTGGCCACTTTTACTTTGCTCATATATATTTATATATGAAAATATGCATGTATAAACAAACAAAAATACACATATAAATAAAACAAAAACCTTAGTTCTATAAAGAGGAGATTTGCAAATCACATGCAGTTAGCAATTTATTTTGAACATCAGTGAGCCCCGAAAGTGTAACTCCTGTTAGTGCCTCTGAAAGTTGTGCTAAAATTTTTAGTCACTCAGGCACATGCTTTGAAATACAAGTTAGTTTACTAAGTGCCTTTGTGGAGCCTCAAACTACAGCCACTCTTTGAGTCACTTTTTGGACTGAGCTTTCATTTTCCCATCTGTTTTTAGAATGTCAACTCAGCTTTAAAACTTAACTATGCTTCTTCTGAGACCTATGCCAGCACACCTTTGCTTTCCTGCATAGAAGCTCTACTTTAAAGAAAACATAATTTACTATGTTTTCACATTTAAATAGGTTAGTTGACACTACAGCAATTTGTCTCCTTTACCTAAGCTTGACCTCTGCCAGTTGTGTATTCACACAATCATCTAAGCATTCATTCCTGGCCTTCTCAAATTCAGCTTTGATGGTGGATTTTGACAACACTTTTAAACTACTTTTCACTGTTTATTTCCATTTCCTAACAGCTCCTGCCTTAACCATCTCCATCACTGATGTACAGTGCCCATCACTCTTTTTCTCTCACAGATGTAGGGAAAGGATCAGAGTAAAAACAGTTTTGTTGTTGGTTTATTTCAGCAAGTTGCAGTCAACTGTTCATTACCAGTTAGCTGAGGAAGTGTGAGAAATTGCTTCTAAAACAAAGGGTAATCTCCTCCTAGGTTTGGCTTTGGCTTACTGCTTAATCATAATTGGTCTACTGTTCCATCCAAATTGTTTTTAACACTGATAGTTCTTAAATTTTTTGTTTAATTGCTTTGTAATGTATAGAAAAAAGGGCAGAATATAAGTGCTTGGCATTATGTTTATGCTTCATACATATGTGTTAGATGTGAAGTGTCTCCTGTTTGTGTTTAAGTTTCTAATGTTTTCATGTCAATTAATGACCTTGTTCTTGTGTCATGTGTCAGAGATAAGGAGAAACTTTATTTGCTTTCTCCATACTTCATCACAGTCCACATTTGTCATTGTTGGCCTGGTCCTTTCAGAAGATAATATTGTTTTATCCTTTCTGGTTATTGTATGCGAGGTGTCCAGCCCTTTGATCACTTACACTGCTTTTCTCAGAACCTTGCCTAGTTCTGCAGTATCCTTTTTGAGACTGGGTAATCAGAAGCACGTACAGCATTCCAGGTGAGACTCCACCACTGATTTATATCATGGCATTACAATACTTACTGCATTATTCACCATCCTATGTCTTATCCTTCAAAACATCATGTCTGCTTTTTTTACCACAGCTCAGCATTGAGCTGAGGTCCTTAATGAGTTTTCTACAGTGATACCAGACTATTTTGAAAAGTTCATACAGTTAATTTAGGATGATGAAAGTATACTCTTCCTTTTTTCTTCTGTCCAATGTGGGTTATTTTGTATGTACTAACACTGAGTTTCATTTGCCACTTTGGTGATTATTTTGGTTTCTCTTGTAAACTTCTCACAGACCTGTCTGGACTTGACCACCCTAAATAACTTTGAAGCACCTGCAGTTTTCCTTGCTTACTACTCAGCCTTCGTCCCAGTTTTGTTTCAGTTATACATGAAAAGAAACAAACCCCTTGATTTTATACTGGTCAACTTACTTTTTCAGTAAAGCAAAGTGAGCATTCACCGTTGCTGCTTTTTTTTCCCTGTGTATTAGCCAATTTCACAGCTCACATTTTTAAGACTCTACTTACATTTTGAAAGGGACTATTTTTGAATCTGACTTTTTAGAATATTTTATTAAGGTATGCACCAGCTCGTGTTCTGTGCATGATGATTTGTAACACATGAGCTTCTGGCTTCTCAGAGTGCTGCTGCATAAATCTACTTCTCTAATTTTCGCCCCTCTGTCGTGTTTTTCCATGGTGCAAGGAACACAGGTCTTGTGTTCTTGCAGTTTAGTAGCTGGGTAAGTGAATGTCATTGGAGACAGGGAAAAGCATGGTTCAAAATGTGTCATTCATATTGTTTCACTCATTTCTTAAGGTCTCTGATGATGCCTCTCAAGCCATTTGTCTCAGATTTTAACCTGTCCACTCTTAAAAATTTTTCCTGAACATTTCCAGACTTTCCTGTTGCTTTCCTAATCTCTGTTCCAGAAATTTAAAGTAATGACTTCCTTGCCTCTCCATCCAAGACACAGGGGACAGATTATTCCCTCTTTTTTTGTGTTATCACAGTATCTGTAGTCTGCTTTTAGATTTCACCTTCACTCTTTTCTTCCTTTGGGTAATCATTCTCAATTTTTTTTTCAGAGTTCATGAGATCTATGTTTCTAATTACTTTTGTTCTGTGCTGAATTCTTTTCTGATCAAGCACAACTTCTGTGCAGTGCAGTTCTACAGACTGGACACAGCTGACATTCTTCCGAAGCTGAGCAGAGGCAAAGAAGGTGAAGCTTTTCTCCGGAAGGCAGTTTCAAGCACTGGAAAGCAAAAACATTGAGAGTGTGAAAGAGAAGGAAAGTCCCAAATCTGCAGTTTGTTCCATGGATGCTTCCAGGAGAAGGTTCCATTGATGTTCCCAGATATCTGTCATCAGCTGACATCTCTGAATCTCAGTTTGTCTCCTGAGACTTTGCTATCAGGACTGGAAAACACGTTTGCTGGGAGAGGTAGCATGAATAGCCTCAGCAAGTTTAGCTTTGTTTATTTTATCTGGCATTTTATATTATGATTTTGTTGAGCATTCCAGCTGATATTTTCACTGCAGAAGTACTGCTGCTGTAACATTCCACACAATGTTAAAATGTTGATGAGATATCTGTGCTAAATATCTTGGGTTTTTTTAAAAGAACTTTCAGGGATGAGATCATGAAAATGTAAAAGACTATTTTCTTTGCATTAGTGGGATGATTCTTTTTCTTACTTGTTTGGGAGGGAATGAGAAGGCTATGCCTTCTTGGTGGAAATTATCTGTTTTAACTTTTTCCACTTTTTTCTAAATTACTAGATGATAGTTTTGACACCTGTTTGTTTTTTTAAATTTTAATAGTAATGCAGGAAATATGTGGAAAATATAATGATTGTTTTATAGATTCCACACAATTCAGTTTGCCTTTGAAGAGAGGTTGGCAGATTGTGGTGGAGAATGCTGTTTTTATGTATGAATCAGATCGAAGAGGACTAGGGTGTAATGTATTTTAGGCTTTGTAACTTTAAACAAAAGTCAGAATTTGAGGAACCCTTGGAAAATCACTGTATTTATGTGAATCAGGCAAGATAGAATATTCTTTATCCTAGTATTCAGGTGGGCACTCTGCAAATATGAGTACTCTGCTGTCTCTGAAGTATCTTGTGTTTTGACAGCAGAGGAAAGGGGTAAGGCAAAGAGGCAGAGTTTGTAGAATGGTATTTTCTAGAATGGAGTCCACGGGAAAAAATAAATTAGGCAAAGAATGAACACTGCTCTGATCCTGAATGAAGGGCCACTGTGTACACTGTTTATCTGACTGAAGGTGTTCTGAGTTCTGCAGATGAAAACCAGCTGTTGCCTGGCCAAAGTTGTCGGTTGGCTCACTCAGTAAGGATATGCTACATGTAGCTTTGCTGAATCTTTTATTTTTCTGTTTCTCCCACAGTTTATTTTAAAATATTTTGTTTATTTGTTTATGTGTTTTTCTTGGAAACAAGGTAAATAGAACTGAACAGTGTCTTGTAGGTGCATGTGCAATGCTGCTTCCTGAAAGGATTTTTTAAATATTTCTTTGAACTTTCTTGCTGAATAATTGCCTTTTGGGACATTATTAAACACATTCTTAACTAATGCTCATCAGTGATTGACAGTTAATTGAGAAGTAAAAAATGTTCATATTAGCCACCTTTGCTTTGAATGGCACAGTCCTGACTTTTATTTGTTGCTCTCCATTTGCCTAGCTTTGTAAAGATCCTCTGATAATCTCACAGCATTCAATCTTGATTATCTACAACAAGGTTGTGTCATCTGCAGATTTCGTTGTTGCATTGCTTGTTACCTTTCTTGAATTACTCATTTTAGTATGAAAGATTGGATGTTCCACTTTCCATTTACTAATGTATTGTTCTTTTCTATGTATTTTCTTCAGATTTCAGTCCGTACCATGCCAGATGCTCAACCTGTGTAAAAGCTTTTTCTAATGACTCATATGAAGTTTTTCTTAAATATTTACTTACAGAATTAGTATTTTGCTGCAATTTGGATATTGACAAGGATTTTAGGATTGTCAGGTGTTAATGAGCCTGGGCTCTGAAGCTTCACCAATTGATTTTCAGGCTTTCTTGTGGGGAGGGTGAGGAGGAAGTATCTGTGTTGAAATAGTAGGTATGAGAGCAATTCACACCAACATGCCCAACCAGAATTAAGTAGTTCTGTTGCTGATAACCACATAACTGTGGGGCTAAGCTTGCAATGCAATGTATGTTTGGAAAGCTATGTAAACCTCAAATTACCAGCTAGCACGTTGCAGTTTCCTACCCTAGGTAGTGTTCTATCTATTCCCAAACCAGATAGTGTTTGTACATAAGGTGTAATAAGTCTTTTAAATGCAGTCTAAATACTTCAAGATTTTTGATAGTACCATTGGAGGATTTCCATTAGGACAGTATGAGCACATTTATCTTTTTATTTGTAAACTATGTAGATATTTTTGGGAAGCCTGTACTGTGGTTTCTGCCCTCTGTTCCATGGGCTTGCAGAATATGCATAAACTTGACCTGGTAACCTCTGATTTCCTGCATTTCAACTGCAACTGACATGCATATGTCTCTGCTCACACAACTTGCATATGAAATGTCTAAGAATTATATTACACCCAGAGTATTCCTGTTATAGGATGGACAATATAGGTTGAATGTCCTTTGCGCATGCTGCACAGTACATATTTGTTCATTATGATAAGCTGCTTATAAACCCATCTGTATTAACATTTACCATCTGTTTTGCTTCTTGCATAGTCAGATGATGTGGCTGTCTGAGAATCAGTGAATTATTCTACCTGGCAGTTTTATCATCCTTGGTTTTGTTTGCATAAGTGTCCCCTCCTATTTCTAAACATGTCCTGCTAGTCTTAACTGTGTAATTTATTTTTATCACCTGTCATCTCTTACTAAATATGCATCGATATCGTTTCAAAGATAAAATTCTCCCACTTTTCACCAGTCTGAGCATCTGTGAATTTTGGATGTCTACATTTATTTCTCACCCTTAGGACAATGTTTTCTGAAAGGGGACATTAATGCTGAAGAAACACATACAACACATCTTGGCAGGTACAGAGGTGATTACTGTAATTAGGAAAGGAAAGCCCAGTGCATAATGCACAAGTAAACACATTCAGAAGTAACTGCTCAGCACTGGATTTAATTGTGTGACCATGTCCCAACCACAGGTATTTTGCAGAGCTCTGAGATTTTGATGGTTCTGTGCCAGTTGCTGAAGACATGTCCCAAGGTATTCAACACTTTGCTTTTAGGAGGAAACTCTCACTTATGGAGTCTGCTGCTCTCCCTCTTCTTCCCTGTCCCATAACTAATTTTCAGTGACTAGCCTTGTTAGACTGTGGGCTCCAAACCCACCCTGTGCAATAAGAGCCCTCTGTAATTGTGGCACAAGACATGCCAGGCTGAGGTAGTTTAAGATGCATCTGAGGATCTTACCTAGGATGTTGTTAGAGTACCAATGCCCATGATCACCAGCTCGGTATGAGTTAGGCTGTTGCCTGAAGAGCTCTGTGCCAGCACCACACTGTTCCCAGCTCTGGAGGTGGCTCATGTGGAAGTATTTCTGCTGTCCCTGCAAGACACCACTTTGTCTGTATTAACATACTTTTATACTGCTCTGCTAACTTTGCTTTTAATCTCTGGCTCAATTTATGCTTTCCAACCTTAATTGCTATCTGTTTCACTGCCTCTCTTGGGAAAGGTTGTTCTTTTGAGTCTGTGAATGTGTGGAAAAGGGTTTATGATGTCATATGTAACAGCTATTTCATTCTGTTTGGACAAAATCAATGCACCTTGTTAGCATTTTTTAACCAATGTATTTCAAGATAGATCTTACCACAAATGCATAAGACAAGTATGCCATAAAGCTGAGATATAAGACACAAGAGCAAAATCAAATACAAAATCCATGTTGTTGCAAAAATATTCAACGATAAAAATGTCCATTCCAAAAATGTTTGTTTGACCAATTACTGTTTCAGCTGCATGTCTTTTGCCATAATGGGTTCCATCATGACAGCAAATATAAATACCCTTGCTTTTTTAGGTTTATGATGAGTACAACTTACACAACACCAATTCTACTCATGGGCCTATTCATTTTCTATTGCACTATTATGCTCATGCGTCATCGGTCTGACTGGATGCTTTTTCTTTTGTTTTATTCTCATTAAGCCAGATGTCCACATTTGTAGACTAATTTGGGAATGTGAGGCAGAATTTATTCCTTAGACAAATGGGGCCATCTGCTCCATAGTGCAATGACAAGGTCGGGGACTAAGGATGAGCCTGCAGTTCAGACAAAAAACAAACCTTCTCAGGCAGGAAGATTAATCCTTCTTCCTTAGGGAAAAAAAAAGTCCCAGTCTACTCATTGACATGACGTGATGACCAATAAATCCATGTGACTGAAATTGCCAGGTTCATATCCCTTGTCCCTCAGATGCAAGCCAGACTTGTAGCTAGTATAATCTGAATATTCAAAAATTATGCTTAGGTAAAATTAATTTTAAAGGAATTGGAGAAAAATGACAGAAGCTTGCTGTCACATGCTTCATGCAGATGTTGTTTCTGCAGAATGCTGATAGGCTTCTGATAAATCCATTCAATCTTTCTGAGCTCCACAATGATTTTCTTCTGCATGGCAAATGACAACAAGCCTATTGAGGAATTTAACTTCTCAGCTCATTCCTTAAGCAGGCATCACTCATATTTAAATACACATATGATTAGTATCTCTCTGGATTCTGTAGGTAGGTTTTATCTTGCCAGTGTCATTCCTGTTTGGTTCTAGCTGTACAGAAACAAGGAAAAACAATGAGCTGATGACATTGAAGTGGGTCATGTCTGGTGAACAGTTTAGCTGTATAAATGTGTCTGATTTGATTTGAGGAAATATAAATATTTTGATCAGATGCCAGAAATATGAGATGAACTTGTCTAATTAATAAAAAGACTAAAAGACAAATAATGGGGCATAAATGTTTCTTTATCAGAATCAGATGTTTTCTGCACTGAAAACAAACTCAGATCTTAAGAGGGTATAGATGTCTGAAGTCTGAAGAAATACAGTTAATCTCCTCTTATATCTACCAACGTCTACATGAACTTAATTTTAGTCATTTCAGCAACTGTGCAAGAGCAAAATTTTTAAATTTTAAAATTTTTACAGCATTGTGAAGTTCCACTTGAGTTCAGCAATGAGGGTAACTGATTTAAACAGCGCTTGACAATAACAGCTTTCTGGACAAAGCAAACAAGAAATATTTGTTTGGAATCATCAATCTTTCAGGTTTTCAACCTTCAAGTGCTGCATGACACAGTAGTGTGAACTTATTTAATTTTCATTCACCATAATTTCTCTGATTTCTTTAAAGATTAATTTCTTCTGTCATATTTAAAATTAGGCTGTATTTATTTTTAGAAGGAAATGCAACTTCTCTTGCTTGTATCAGTTGTCTAAAATTATTGTCATAAGTTGTCCATAGAGATAACCATAGAATACTATTCTAATTTCTAATATTCTAATATTCTATATTCTAATATTCTAATAATATTCTAATATTCTAATATTCTAATATTCTAATATTCTAATAACCATGTCCATAACCACAGAATAATATTCTTATTTCTTTTTTAAAATACAGTGAATTGGTCCTTTTGTATACTCTCATTTGCTGTGAACAGCAATTAATTTTAATATTTTGTTCACAATGGACTACTTACAGAGCAAAACTGTTTTTTTCGTAGCGAGTAGGAGAACTCTTCTGTCTCACTTTGACATTGATAGTACAGCATATGGCAAAGACTCATCATGCAGGCTAAGCCCAGTTGTTAAACAAGTAGAAAGTTGAATACATAAACTTTGGTCTGGTTCTGCAAACATGTATTGCTAGAGTAGAGCTTACACTGAGTCTTGATTGCTAAGTCAGTATATTAGGATGTGGATTCCTGAGCTAAGTAGGAGAGGTTTCCAGTATTGCAGTAGGAAGCTCACAGGCCAGGTTTCCTGCTCTTGGGAAATGCTGCTGCTATTAAGGGGTTTTGCAACCTACATGCATTGACTCCCACAGATGATCAATACAGGAACTCTTTGTTTAGGCATCTGTTTTCCCAGAGGTTTATATTACCATTGTTTCTATTTTGGGATGAAGTCTGGACAAGCAGGATCATGAATTCAGATCATGTCTCCTAAAGAGAAGGCTGATGATGAATTAGGCAAGAAAGGGTGTTGGGGTTTTTTTGTTTGTTTGGTTGGTTGTTTTTTTGTTTTTGTTTTTGGTTTTGTTTTGTTTTGTTTTGTTTTAAATTTTGGATAATATCTATCCTTATTTTTAAGAATAGTTTGGTGTTATTCCAGTGAAGGCAGCAGCAGACCTCCCTCTGACTTTAACAGAGGAAATGTTCTATTTTTATACAGTGTATTTAATGTAGAATCCTAGAAAAGTCAAAGACAGCCGTCTGAGTTTTTCTTTGAAGTTTTGAGAACCAGCTGGAGTTAAAATATAACACTGAACATCTCCAACCATTAAGACTTCTCCTGCAGCATAAATTCATGTCTATCCTGGGTTCTGTTGGAAGAGTTTGCAGAGGAGTTAACCTGACAGTAAAAAGTCCTACATTGGTGTTCATGAATGCTGCTTCTTGGATGGGAAGGATATCAGAAGAAAGGATTTTATTGAGTGCCAAACTATATTTAAGGTGTGGAGTTTTAAAAAATAATTTTTGTGTCTTTTGGCCAGGTTGTGTTGGTTTTTTTGGTTTGTTTTGTTTCTGTGGTTTTTGTTTGTTTGTTTGTTTGTTTTTTGGTTGGGTTTTTGTTTCTTGTTTGGTTTTTTGTTTGTTTGTTTGGTTTTTTTTGTTTTGTTTTTTTGTTTTTGTTTTGTTTTGTTTTGTTTTGTTTTTGTTTTTGTTTTTTTGTTTGTTTGTTTTTTGGTTTTGTTGTTATTTTTTTTTTGTGGTGAGTCACAGCAGGCCAGTGTAATTGTGGCTTTCTCTTATATTAATGTGTTAGGTGGTGTTACTGCAGAGACCCAGCTGGCCAAGGGAATACTTTCTCCATCTGCAAGCTGTGATCAACTTACTCAGTATTTGCTGGTGGACCAAAAAATGCACAAGACTATTCTGTCCTGGTAGCTCTAATAGCAGTGCTTAGAGCTCAGCCTGATTAGACAAACTTGGTTTTTAATCTGTGAAAGATAGGGGGGATTGCAGTGGAATGCATAGTAAAACAAATCATCAATCTGGAGGAAATGGAATATATCAATTCCACTACGCAAAAGACTACCAGTGCATTCATATTTCAGTGTTTGCAACCTTCTTTATATCTGAGGGAGTTTTTTAGTTGGACAAGAATGTTGTTGTGTTTTGTTAACAGGCAGTTTTTACTACATTTCTTAAAATTTTCAGGAAAATAGTCATAAGAATTGTTACAATTATAGAATCAAAGAATGGTTTGGATTGAAAGGGACCTTAATGATCATCTAGTTCCAACCCTCTGCCATTGACAGGGAACCTTCCACTAGACCAGGTTACTGAAAGCCCTATCAATCACATAATCAGGACTTATTGAGGTGTTTTGGGGGTTTTATTTTGTGAAAATATTAACTGGTTCTGTTGGGTTTTTCTGCTACTCCAAATACTTTGTTTCCTATGTAATTAAAATATGTTTCTCATATATAGTGTCGCTTCATAGCAGATTTTACCACAAATTTCAGTATATGTGTTTTGCTGCTTAGCAGTTTATGTGTATGACAATGTAAACCCATTTAGTCAAAATGAGAGTTAGTGACATTATATCTACTAACTTGGAGCTGCTGGGAATTGGTATTGTCTCAATTAGCTGGTTTGTATGATTTGTTTTTTAAAAGGGGGTATAAACATTCTAAACTTAGAGAAGATAAAAACCAATATCAGCTGAAATAATATCATCTCCTGTAATGTGGCAGCTCTTTTTTCTCAACAGTGGATTTTGATCAGAAAGTCACTGTTCTGAAATATTAATCAAGAATATTATTCTAGTGTTTTTGAAGAGCTGTTCTAAATATTTTTGAAAGGACTCTGCAAAATGTGCTATGTAAATTTTCTGCACATGACATCAACAAATTGTACAGTGTTTATAGCCCGCTTGTTTATTATAACAGAAGAACGGGTATCTGGGGGCTAAAAACTGTGAGGCTGGTACCATACCTTGTGCAGCCACAAGGTATGAGTGGAGAGATTTTTAATTTAATATTTGTTTAGCAAATGCATAGATAAAAAACCTTGTTTTAAACAATGTGGTGTCAGTAATCTTGCTTAGCATACTGTGAAAAAATAGAACGCATAGAAAATGCTTAGAATAAACTTTGTCAGATATTTATTCAACAAAGCTCTTAAAGGGGGTTGTGTAGTGATATTTTGAAAGCCATTAAGGAGTACTGTTAAGGGTCTTATTTCAATACTCAGAGTTTCAGTTGTTAGCTCTTGTGTGAGTCAGTCCAGGCAGATGTCTAGGTGCTTGCTTGCATGGACCTCACTGGACTGCTCAGGTGCTTTAAGTTATTTCTGTGTTATTAAAATGATCTAGATGAAAATCTAAGCCCTGAGCTCTAAGCTGAACCCTTAGGGCTCTAAGGCTAAGATGAGACTTAGAAGCTCATATTTTTTAATGAACATAATTCCATTAGCCTTTTTGGGAATGCATTATAACCTTGCCACATGGGGAAAGCTTGTGCATTGGCCAAAAAATCAGCTGCTGTAGTTTCTAGATGCACAGGATTCCATGCAGCCTGGAAAAGATACTCCTTCAGGAAATCACCTCGACATTAAGAACTCTTCTGTAACCCTCACTTTCATGACCACAATCTTCATTTTCATTTTAAATTAGAAATAATCTAACACTTTCTCGATTACAGTGCAAAGAGGTATCTGTTACAGTGGTATATTCTGTAAATATCACATCTTACAGCAGGTCTGCCCTTATGCATGCTGCTATCAGTAACCCCTTCTTTTTGTCTTCTTCATGTATCCCTCTTACTTTGCAGTGTGTTCTGAGGTCTGTATGGAGTTAGACTGCCTCCTGCATAACCATGTACTCCTTATGCAGCTGGGTAGTCATTTCCCCACTGCAGCTATATTCTGCAAGCCTCTTGCAATAATGTGTGTGGTGTCCTTTTTCCTAAAGCAAACTTTTAGGGTGGGCTTCCACAAGAAGGAGCCAATCTGATAACCAGGTATTTGGTACAGTTAAAATCAAGTTATCGAGATATAAAGCCAAGTAAAATTCCAATTTTATGCCCTCCAGCCCTTCAAGTGTGAGGAAAAGACAATGTAATGTGAAGTAAATCTCAGTTTTGTATAACTCTCATAAAGGATTTTCACTTCTACTATCTCTGGAGTATTTTGAAAATCTACATTATAGGAATAAAGTAGATTTGAGAGGTAATGCCAGGACTCTGTCTACATGGACAGTGAGACACTTAGCTAATTGAGTGCTTACCAGGTTTGTTTCAGTACCTCAGATCACATGCCATGGAAATGTGGTTGAAACTCTGTAAGTTTCTAGTCACACTTTGTGCTCCAAGGAAGGCTATCAACATTAGGTCAGCGAAGGCTTTGTCTAGCCAAGTCTGAAAAACCTGCAAGGATGTAGATTCCACAGCTTCTTTAGTTGCCTGTTCCAGTGCTGCTCCGCTGCCATACATGTAGAGCATTTTTAGAGCAAGTAAAATTCACAGCTGTAATTAGTCTGTACCAACTCCAAAAGTAATTCTCAAAACAGCAAACAGGTACAGTAAGTTCATAAACACTTTAGTCTGGCATAAGGCAGTGATGATACTTAAGGAAGTGGAATATAGTGAGAGTGGTACTACATGGCAGTGGGAAAGGTTGCTGGATAATGAGCAAGGCCTTCCCATTATCAATTTCAGTTCAGGTCTACATTTTGACAAATTGTTAGGAAACTATTTCCATGAAATATTTTTTGCTTCATAACTGGTGGTATCAAACTGCCATTTCTTAAATAAGTTGAGGAGTGGTGGAAAGGTGCATGTCAAAAGTATAAAAGATCTTCGGTACTGGAAAGAAAGGTTTTTTATTCCCCTGTGCCAACATCAGCACCTATTGCAAGTATGAGAAAGTTTAAATAGTAACATAAAATGCCAGATTTAGCCTGCCTTTTAAAAACAGCAATACCACAGCAGAAATAATTGATTTGTAAACTTCTTGTGAACCCAGTAAAATTTTCTGAAAAAACATGTATGTTTCACTATGTAGGTCCCTGGAAAATGTTTGTATCCTGTAGGAATGTGTATCTTCCTCTGACCTTGACAAACTTGATTATAAACAAGGAATACAATTTGTAACATGAAAAACGTTGTTCCTATATGGATATTCATTTGCATATAGGGTAGCCGTTTTCTTATATTTTGTTCTTAAATGTGTTATAATTCACAGCTTATCTGAATTCGGGAAAAAATCTTTGGACTGAAAAAACTGTCAACCTCTTCTAGGTGCCATTTGGTGCTGCAGAGAGAAAATGGAGTAAAGTGCTTTAAAAAGCATTTGAAGGACTACAAGCATTAGAAGCCAAAACCTAGAAGCTTTGATGATGAGATAATCACTATTTTCATATTTTCTTGTGGTGTAGCAGTCACTGTGCCCTCTGCATTTTGTTCCTGTGAGAAATGTCAACAATGTCTCACAATTCATCGAAGAGATGTCCATGTGTTTTTCCTCCTTGAGAAGGAACAGGGTCTTTCTGACTGGCTGAGTAGCTGCATCTGTGGGGCTATCCCTGCTGCACTCGTTATTATTCAAGGTTATAGACTAAAGTTTCTGTAACTGATTATCTTTTCTGAAGGATGTGATCCAGCCTTCGTTGAAGCCAAGGGAGAAACGTGCCTGGCTGAAAGGGATTTATTGCTGCAAATGAACTATATGAGTGCATGTGTTTCCAAGGGTAAAGCCTACTTGAAAGTCCACTTTGAGGGTGGCATTCTAAAGGCCTTAATATAAATTCCTTATTGTGCATCTGAGCAGACCGCATGCATCAGATAAACGTGGAGAACATTTGTGCTGTTAAAACAGGGTTATAATCCACCATAAAATGGACAGCTTTTATTATTTAAAAGTAACAAACACAGTGTTTCAATCTGTCACCCTAAAGTAGTGCATCTGTGTTGCCACATTAGGCTGTGTTATTTGTTGTGCAAGGTAAAGTTACGTCGGGAAGCCAGAAAAGCTCATGGAGTTTGCAGTTGTATGCTGGCACTTTCTAGGCTTTGAAGCTGTGTAAAAGCAATTCCATAGTTAGTTATTTATCATTAGACTGAAAACTGTTTTACATATGCTTTGTATTACAGAAATTAGAGTTTCCTTTTGCCTTCCATGGGCATGATGTTCACCTAATGCTGTTTCCACATAAGTATTTTTAATCATACTGAAAATCTGCCAAAACAACAGAGGCTGAATCAGTCCCAGCAGTATCATCTCCAGGAACTGTGGGAACCTAGGTGTCTTCACTTTTCAGATGCATCACAATTAGTTTTCTATTAAAGGGGTATCACTACATTTTTAAATTAAAATCTATCCCTTAAATAGAAGACATGTATGAAATTTTCACTGTCTTCATTATATTTTTGGAAGGTATTCTGTCATAAGACATATTTATTCCAAATCCAGGATATGTGGATAATCACTATCCCTTACATAGTGATTTTCTCTGTGTTAGTAGTTGGTGAATGTCTTTAAATAGGCTCTTGTTAAAATGCTGAAATGCAGAAGTGCAATCCAAGTATAATAACAATGGTATGTAAAGATGAATACACTTTAAAAAACTTTCTTCTTTAAATTTACCTCCCTAGTATCTTCTTTCATGGAGAATTTCCTATACATATGACACAGTTGACAAAAGCCTGAATTCAGTGGGTAGCACAAATGTCACTAACTAAAGCTTTGTGCATTCGCAGCCTTAATGCAAAAGCAAACGGTCTGTTCTGAGATTATAGCCCCAAATCCATATAAAGGCAGAAAGGGCCACGTCCCTTTGATTGTTTTGTGTGTGCATACAGATAACAAGGGTAATTAGAATACAGTGGCATCTCCCTTATTGCCAGATGGTACCATGACACTTCACTTGTAATAGATTTAGATGAGAATAGAAAGAAGTAGAAAGAATTTTTTTCTTGGCTTTATGACTTGAGAGAACTAACTACCTTAGAAGTTTGAACGGGTGGGAGAGCAGCATTGTAAGACGAGAGAAATAGAGAGTGAAAGCCAAGCCACAAATAACTGCAACATTGTGATCCCTTAAGCCCCACAGTTAGAAAGGGAAAAAAAAAAAATCTCCTCGTTGAGAATTCAGGGCGGGCAGGGGAAATAAAATGGGTGAACCGCAAGATGGAAAACCGGTTCCAGACTGTGATGTTCTCGTGACGCAAGCTGAGAAAGGTGCTGCGGCACAACTGCGCTCTCCGGAGACCCGGCAAGAGTCATTCCTATAGGAGAGAAACCACATGAAGACAGTGAGTAAGGGAAATTCTAACAGTAAAGTAGACTGGAAGGGACTGAAAATCCAAACTGTTTTTGTAAAACAATTCCGTGTCTGGGTGGAAAACAATGAGCCCTTATCCACAAGTGAAATGACGATAGAGCACGTACTGGGCGTTCTGCTCAACAGCTGACAAAGTAAAGGAAAAGAAGTGGAGGGGAAAAGATAAGTAATCCTGTAAAAAATTCTGTTTGGGTGAAAGCAGAGTGCTGATAGGGAAAATTTAGTGAATGTGTCCACAATGGACATGGGTAAATTGAAGATAGGAGTGTTTCTCCTAATGAAGCATGGATCAATTCCTGGATCAAGTCACGTCTCAGGTAATTATAGAACTATCAAAGGTGGGCTGAAACCAGAGGTACCAGATTCTCTGTCACCCACTATGAAGGATTAATCTCTACAAACTGATTTGTAGATAATCCAAAGAAGTCCAATTTTTTCTTTGCTTGATCAAGAGATTTTCCTTGTTTAAGTTAAACAGCCTGAATCATGGTGACTGATAAGAGATGTGGGAGCCATCTTTTCCTCATTTGTCTTCACAGAAGACTTTTCCTATGAATGTTGAATATGATTCTTGAATAGGATGATTGTAGAAGGTTAGATAATAGGTTGTCCTGTCTACAGATGCCAGTATTAGCTCAGTTGGCATTAGCATTGTGTTAATAATGCTCCAGGTTGTGGGTTTGATCCCCGTTGACTTGGAGATCCTTGTGGGTCCCTTCCAATTCTGAATATTTTGTGATTCTGTAATAAGGAATTTACCATGTGGTTTCTCTGAGTGAGATGGGAAATTGAAGAGTCTCTGGACTGGTCTCACAAACTGTCTGTTCTGAGATTATACCCTCAAATCCATATAAATGAGGCATTTGTTAAAACCTTTTTCCTTTCTTGATTACCTGAGAGCTCCCTTTATGTTCTGAAGACTGGAACTCACAACAGGAAGTTAAATTGTTACATTCTTGGTGCAGGTTTGCCTCCTTCCCTGAGATGGAAAATTTACACTGACTAGGTATGGCTTAATTGAATATGTTCATACGTGTATCCTATAATGTTTGATTGCTTCTAGGAGTGCTTAGTCATGGCACCACAGAACATTTTGTGCTTAATACTAAACATTTGCATAAATTCTTGGAACTAGGTTGGGTGCATATGAGGAACAAACTGAATCTGAAGTGAAAAGAAATGTTTTGAAGACTGAGTTCTAAATTTTGTGACATTGCTAATGAAATGTGAATTTTAACAAACATAGTCGACATTGATGATATAGTGTTCAAAACTAGGTAAAAAATCCCTGTGAAAAGCCTTTATTCCCAGAGCTTTTTCATGGGTAGGCATGCAAAAAAACAGGCATATACTTTTACATAAACTAGTAGATGGTTTTTCATTGACCATTCTCTTTACAAGTGCATAAAGGACATAGTACTTCCAGTTTCAGATTGGTCCTAATTCAGTGATACGTTCCCAAAGTGATTTCCTCTTACCCTCCCAAATAACCTTGAAATGTTGTAACCAAGTAAGTCTTTACCTGATCTTGCAATTTTCTGTGCCCTGCGTCCCATTGCTGCAGTGGAGAGACTGTGTGCTCTCTCCCCTGATCAGAAAACAATGAATAAAGACTGCATATACTGGAGACTGGGAGTTGATATTTGAGGATCACTGGCATCTTAAGCTTAAGAAAAACCCCACCCTACAATTCCTTCTTGATTGGTGAACTAACCTCAAACAGGGTAAATAGAACTGCAGCCTCTTTCTATACCTGAGTATGGAAATAAAGCTACTATTTTGCTGTTATCTTCACATTAAGAGACACTTTGGAAGCCTCATGGCTGCGTCAGCATATATCTGTGTCAGATTTATCCCTTCTTGGTACCAGACAGACCAAGGTCCAAATCCTGGGCCATGCCTCTGTCAAAGCTGTGGTGTTATACGTACTGTCTGTGGACAAACGCGTAAATGCGCCTGTATCTCTGCAGAGGAACTCTCTTAATCTCTCTTCTCTCTTTTTGACTATTTCATAGCCTTTACCATTCCTCTATGTAATCCCAGTCTCTGTTTGGAAGAGATTGGAGTCTCCTATTGGGGAATCCACACATTTCAAGAAGAGACAATCTGATCATGCCAGGTGGAAGAGGAATGTTGGTACCTTATTAGGAGGATTTCACATAGCAGTACGTGGTAAACAAACGGGAATGGTCAAAAGCCACAACCCAAGCTGGAGTCCATTCCTATATCATTCATGCACTTTAAAAGTAGATACTTTGCCAATAGGTTTGATCCTAAAGTTTGATCCATGGGTGAGTGGACACAATTCATTAGTGGGCCTAAGTGCATGCTTAGCTGGAAGAATTAAACTTTAACTAAACTTACTTTGTGTGATATGTTACAATGGGTCATACTGGGCCTAATGAGAAGATCAAACCTATTTATATGTATCAGTACTTTGCAGGATTTTAATACTCTAGACTTCCAAAAATTAAACTTCAACATGTTTAACTAACGATACTGAAAGCCAAAGTTGAGGCGAAGTTGAGCTTGCAAGTAAAGAATGTTCAAGTCAATCTATCTCAATAAACAGCAATAAAGATATGAATTCTTCACGGGGCATTAATANATATCCTGTCTGTTTAAATACAATCCTGTGCCATGTGCTCTGGGAGGGCCCTGCTTGGGCAGGGGGGTTGGACCAGATGACCCACAGTGATCCAACCTGACCCATCCTGTGATCCTGTGACTTGCTCCTTCTTTGGTTACCAGTTATATGTCATAGTTAGTTAGTTACTGCTAGCTTTATCAACAATGGGTTTTGTGTTAGGGCCGTGTCCTTAGGAATGAAACAGAGAGATTCAGAGATGAGAGAATATTGATGTAATACCAAATAAAATAAATTTATCCCTGTAAAATATATGAATTATTCATGATGTAATTAAAGTGCTTAAAGTTAAATTAAGTTCATCTCATGTTTGTTCAGTATGTGATATGAAAATATTTATTTTTTTTAATTGAGTAAATTAATTTATTTAAATCAATAATTAACACACTATA
Source organism: Rhabdornis inornatus (assembly GCA_013397075.1). Taxonomy (NCBI): domain Eukaryota; kingdom Metazoa; phylum Chordata; class Aves; order Passeriformes; family Rhabdornithidae; genus Rhabdornis; species Rhabdornis inornatus. The sequence continues at coordinate 201,343 of VWZS01007472.1, read as the reverse complement.
CAAAGAATTAGGATCAATATTTTCATAGTTTTAATTGTAATTAAGTTTTTTACATCAATGTTTTTACTTTGACTCATTTAATCTTTGTAAAGATAATAAGAGCCCATTTTTGAACCATTAATTTACATTTTTCTCAGCTGAAAGGAATGGAAAAGCAAATATATGGCAGAAATCAATATCAGGGAGAATTATGGAAAATTTAAATCACTTGTCATTGTATCTGTTTATTATTCTGTACCCTGTTAGCCATAGACCACCCAAAGACACTTTGCTTATGAGAAACTCAAAAGGAGATTATATGTGCTAGAATAGAATCTTAACTGAGATTCATTGCCCTTGAAGTAGAGGCCACAGAGAGTGAGAAATAATAACCAGTAATTTAAAAACCTAACAGACCAAACACAGGTCTACACAGTAAATTTGAGAAGTAGCTATTAAAGCTGTTCTTGGAGGAATATAGGAAGGAAATCCTTTCATTCCTAGTGCACAAGGAATCCAAATTCCTTGGGGTTTACAATGAAGGGCAGCCAAAGATTTTCTGTAAAAAGGAAGAAGGACCTGTATTAAACAAGTACTTGCCTCTGAGAATGAAATTTGTAGAACTGCATATAAAGAATGATGTATTGTTTTCAGCTATATTAAGAAGATGGAAATGTAGGAAAGCACTTAAGAGTGCTTTTAATTTAATTTATTTTATTTAATGTGTGTTTCAGTTTTATGTATACAATTTTAATTTAATTGAATGTAACAGAAAGGCTTCTGATGACCTCTCTATGCTTTGGATTAAATATAACACTCTAGAAGAGAAGTTCCCATTAAATGGTGTTCACTTTTTCATAACATTAGATAGCATGACTCACTATCAGCATAATATAAATAAAAATTTGGGATCAGAGATTTCTAATTTGTTAAATGATAGAATTAGTTTAAAAAATATAATAGTTAACTGACAGAATTATATTTTAGTAGTTAAGAACCTAAAAATTGTTTAATTATGAGTAGTCATTTACAATTGTGTTAAATGCTTTAACAACACATAAAACTTGTCAGCACTTGCCAAATAGCCAGCAGTTTATTTTAAATCTCCTTGCCTCATGGCTTTTAGGATAAAGTCACATAAGCAGATATTGTTATACTGTGGAGATGGTCTGTCTTTTGATTGCCAGGATTTTCAGTTCTAAAGTTCTCTTGCAACAACTTGTGGCAGAAGTTTCACATGCACACCTATTCTACACAACAGCCTCTTGATATTGAACAGAGACACCTCTTTATGTTGTACAGTGCAGAGACAACGTGAGAATAGGAGACTTTCATACAGGATGGACTTCAACAAGGTGGAGTAAATGCTAGTGCCATGACTTGGCTGAAAACACCTCTCTGGTTGCATAGTACAGCTAAAATTTGCCCTGTGGATGCTACTTTATGTTACTCACTTAAAAGTCCAGACAGAACTGTACAATTTCTCATCCATCCATCCATCCATCCAAAGATATACACATATATCTGTTTATGTAACAAGTTTTGAAAGTTTTCAAGAGTGTAAAGTGAAATACTACCAGAGATTATAACAATCAGACTGCAAGTAATATTGGCAAATACAGGTCTTAAAACTCCAGTGGGATTGAAAGGACAAGATGAGCAACCATATCTAGTTGAAGATGTCTTTGCAGGGGAGTTGGACTCGATGGTCTTTAAAGGTCCATTCCAATTCAATTAATCTGTCATTCTACAATTCTATGATTTTTCTGATTCTATGATTCTAATTAAAATAATTAAAATTATTCAGCCAGTTTTTGAAGTAGATTGAAAGAATATCTGGAATTTAGGTTGTTGTTCACTCTCTCACTACCCAGACAAGCTTCAGGCACTGCAAATGACATTTATGTGGGTCTTTGTTTTCTTAGTCAATGAATTTTTTACGCAAGGTGAGAGAAACCTTAATGAGAATAGCAAACCCTCATTCTTCCAGAACCCTATAGTTATCATTCATGCTACTCCTTCATTTTTCCTCTTTCTGTACACTTAGAGAAAAAATTCCATGACCTTGGACTTTTCTTTCTGTCAGTCAGTGAGATCTCCTCAGATATTAACCTTGCTTAGGTTTGTTAGTGTTACTCAGGCTTGAATTTTATTTAGCATCCTCTCACTTTTTCCACTATATTATTTTCAAAAATAAGTTTGCTGAGGATTTCCTTGGCTGTTCTGTTGGTCAACTTCTAGGTTCTTAGTGCCAATTCACAAGAATTATTTCTCAAGTATTTTAAGTAATTCTTTCACAAATGTAGTTTCTATTAATGAGTTAATGTTTTAAATCGCATTATCACTGTAGTTACATTAAAAAATCATTAGATAGGCAGTCTTCAATTGGTGCCTGTTTCACAGGAATGTGAGAATAAATGTCATGCTTTGTGTTAGTTCTTACAGTTCTAGCTATGCTAGCTCTTATTTCTCAGACTCCTCTAGTAATTAAATTTTTTTTAAGTGTTTTTTTTTCAAGATTGTACTTGTCAGAAACCAGCTTGGAAAATCAAGTGCCCTTTTTTCTATTCTATATATCCTTGAGCACTGTCTGTCTTTATTTCGGCATGGCAGCCTTGTTGTGTCACAGATCCACTTGCGATGTTTCATTGGCTGAGAATGTAGAACATGTGGTTTTGGCTGGAATAATTCCTGAACTAGCTGAGACACTGTTGCATAAAACGCCACGGGTATTTTTCTGCTGTATCATCCACTGACCTCAGAGACAAGAGTACTGAACCAGTTCTCCCTTACAAGTTGTGTTATGGTTTTGCTTGGCTGGAAAACTCCTTGGGCACATCACAATTTTGTCCCAGCAGAACAAACCATGAAATGTAACAAGAGACTTGGATAACCTCTAGCCTCTGTGTGCGCATGCTTTTTTCCCTAAAGAAGCAAATGGAATGGTGCTTTACACATCATTACCACTGCTCCTGAACTGAGGCTGATTCACAATGCACTGTAGCCAGTTTTAGGATTCTGCTTTACTGATGGGTCAAGCATGAGAACATCTCAGTGTGAACTGGAAGAACTAATAGTGCACTAGCTCCTGATCTTCACTAGGGATGAGAGGGGCAGAATTTAAATCTGGTTGCCATGTATTGTTGAACTGCCCATTTTATTTTTCCTCTCTTACCTACTTCATTGTCTTTTTCATTTTCCTAATACAGGAAAAGAACTGATGTAAATAATATTAAGTATAATTTTTCATATTATTTCTTACAGTGGGTCGTTTCCTTATACATCTGCTTCCTTTATTTGTCATGCTATTGATTTATGAATTGAAAATTCAATCACAGTATTTTTCAATGAGCATTGAAATTCTTCTGTAGTCTCCAGTGTACCCTGAAATATTTCTGAATGCTGCATGACTTCTTGTTATTTATCATGTGGTAGAAGCGCATTAAGTAATTTTACTATCTGGTCAAAAGATTTAAAAATAACACTTAATCTCATTTGTTACTTATTAAATCATGATAATGTAGATCTTGCACAGGTAATAATAACATGAAATAATTTATCAATAATTTATTAACTAATTAATAACCATCCTACCAGCAAATAAAATTGTAGAAAATATGTCTTTATACTGTTTAATGTTTATGTGCCCAAGTTTACATCCCATTCACTTGCAAGTTTAATCCTTGCTTTTAGGCTAAAAATGCAGAGGGTAGTGTCAATATGTGGTTGAAATGAGTAAGTTAGTGGTTGCATAGATGTATCTGAGGACACTGAAATGTTAGGACTGTTCTCTAGCAATAACTTGCATGAAACAACCCAGACAGTAACAGCACAGGAAAGTGAATCCTTTCAGGGTTGTTCACTGGGGCTGTTTAATTTATGGGCATACATGTGGACCATATGACCACGCGCTTGTTTAACACTTGAATTCCACTCTGAGCTATTTAAAAATTGTTCCATTAGCAATGGATTCTGGCATTTGACCTAGTCCTATCAGCACTGGAGACTTACCAGAAAAGTAATTATTAACTTATGTTAAACAGAATTACAGGCAAGCTGAGTCTCCCTCAAGAGCAACACCAAAGAGAAAACAGTTTAAACTGCAGAAGATACCTTTGTGTAAACTCAGAAAAGGCAAAAAATAGGGAATCTATCCCTGTTGGGAAATCATTTGAAGAAGAAAATATTTGAAGGAGTAATGATTTTTCTCAGACAAAGTCTGGGTCACACAGTCAGCCCAAGAACAATGAATCAATACAATATATCAAGTTCTGGAGAGCATAAGGGTAGAAATTTTCACAAATGATGTCAATCAGGATTTAGACATTGCAGTGATTGAAATCCCTATTTGGCACATACTTAAGTCCGTGAGTCAGTCCAATGAATGGTATTTAAATTAGACAGATTCTGCAGAAAACTGGTTAAAACCATTTATTTTCCTATTAATTAAGCCTGTTTTACACCCCCTTATTTAAAATGCATAAACTTTCTGATTGTGACTAAGAGATGTGCATTTTTTTCATTATACAGTCAGTTTCTTCCTGCAACCCCATATAATTTGTACATCCTTATGCTTATATAACGCATCTAGAAGATATATAACATATCTAGAAGACATATAACATACATACATCAACGCTGTGTGTGCATGTTAATTTTTCTTTCCCCAGAAAATGAAATATAAAATCTTTACGTTTTCAAGATATGTTAAACAAAAACTTATCTGCCATGCCAGCTCTGCTCCCTGTAAGTGCTGCTTGTGCCTCAGAATCCTCTGTGGACTCTGAATGCCTGCAGAGACTCTACTTGTGTGTGCTTCATAAGAAATAACTTTGTTGTTACGCTAGCAAGTCTGCTGTAGGGAAGAGTGACCTTATTAAATTAATTTCTAACTGGAAATTAGGTATTAGCGAGCTGCTAGAGTAGCTTTCGTAATCCATTAGGAATTATTTTTATTTTTACTTTTGTTATCGATCCTGTTGAACCTGCTGTATCAGGCTGAGATATTCTGCTGCATGCAGCAGGTACTGCTATTGAGTGCAGTATTTGAGTCACTGCTTTGCTTGCCTCAGCTGGAAGATGTTCTTTGTGTATCTCATAATGACCTGCCCTGCTGACTCATTTGGTTCAATCTTTTGAAAAGGACAGTGTTGCTCTCTCGAGTTTGTAAATCAGACCATGCTGGGCTGAGGGCTGTACTCACTAGCTTTGTAAACAAATGCTGCTGGGCTTGGACTTCTGTCTGCTTTTAAAGCCAGTTCTATATCTTTAAATACGGGGTGCAATGATTATTGCCTATTGCAATAGAGCAGTGCCCAGGAAGCAGGACAGAGGACAGGTAAAATGGCTTTGCTTGAGGAAAATGCTATGAAACACAGCAAGATGCAGAAAGGGACCTAGCTGCAGTACGTGCCTCAAAACTCATGACTGGTCAGCACTGGAGATCCAGCTTATGCTGGGAGAGAAAAGCTGATTGAATTCTCCCAGAGAGAGCCCTGTAACCATGCAACCATGCTACAGAAGATTCCCTAACTACAGAGCAATACAGAATACAGCAGTACAGAAGAGACACTGGGATGGGCTGATGATGGAGTGACATCTGCAAAGCAGCAAGGTTCTCTGCAGGGGAGTTCTTTACATGTAGCTGATCCCTGTATCTGCAGTTTTGAAAGTAATACCTTCCTGTGGAAGAAGTTAAAATAAAGCTAAAACTTGAAGGGACTCCAGCTTCCTTTATTATCCCTGAAGTTGTCACTGATTCAAAGAAAAACTCAAAGCATTCTGTAATGTTTTTTCTCCATGGTTTTGGCAGCATTACGCTGTTGCTGAAGCTCTCCGTCTGTTAAATGTCTGGAAGACCATGTAGTATTACACATAACTAGGGCAGTCACTTCCCTTTGTGTCTGATCCAGCAACCCAGTATGATTTGTGCAATCTAGAATGGCAAGAATTAACATGACACATCTGAGGAAACGTGAGACCAGCTTCACAGCTAATAAAACAGAAGACAGTTGATCAAATAAAGACATCTGCAAATTTTATTTTTCTTGTCTTTGATAAAGCATGACACAGGCTAAGAGTGAGAAACTTTTAAAGTCTAGACAGTATCAGATCTTATAAAGATGCTCTGTATGGGTACCAGGATGTAATTAGCTCCTTTCAGCCACTCGTTTTTGCCTGTGGAAGGACCAGGCCAACTGCAGCTTGTGCTGCTTCCTTCCTTTCATCAGAAGTGGATGATAGGATGAGGGATTTGTGGGCAAAGACCATGCACTGCAGCACCAAAGCTGCACCTTTTCCACTGAGAGAAGCTGTAATGGTAGCCCTTTACTCACCTGAAGGTTCAAGGGGACACTGTTTCCTGACCCACTCTTGCTCCTGGGACCTTCCAACCCAGACTCGAATGTAAAGCAACATAAAACCGGACTCTGAGGTACTGGAATAAAAGGGATCTCCTTTTCATTAACATTTTTTTCCCTTGATAGGAACAGGAAGTATTTGATATCTGCTCTGTGCATGACAGAGATGATCTCTGCTGCAAACTGGCTATTAAGTGCCTGTTAAGTAGATGGCATCATGCTGGGCTTCAGAGGAGTGTGCTACAGCCTGGCTGCCTTAGGATAATGTCTTTTGTGAAAAACTGTTAAAGCTGTTTGCATCAGGCTACAAACTGTTTCTACGTAGTGTGGGACATGCTATAACTTTTTCTTCTGCTGAAAATGACAAAGATACAATTCTTACCCCTCAGCAGGGTGTGAGAACATTTCAGCTCACCCAGAGCCCATCAAAAAAAATCAAGATTCAGAGACCAAAAGGGTTTCTTGTTTTGTACCCAAGTATCACTTCAGTACAAAGAAAGAGAAATAACTTGAATTTTGAACCCTTTTCTCAGGAATTGTTACATAGTTTGCAAGAGCTAATGAAAAAAGGTGATGGGAACCTCAAGGAGAGATTATCTAGTGTTCCTGAAGAACGTGTGTTTTAAAAAGCTGCAACCAACAAAAATGTCTATCTCCCCTTGTCGAACTTATTGCGATATTTTGTTTTCCCCAGTGTTAGGAAGATTTTCCAGTATTTAACAGGAATCTTTCTCCCTCCAAAAGTATTTCTTTTTAAAATCTATTTGGCCATTGAAACAAGTCCTTTCTTTTTTGTAGCAAATTGGTTATGTATTTAAAGATTGTTCTTACCAGCAGGTTAAACAATCCTGTCCTTTCTCCTATTTATTCTTTCTATAGGTATGATAGAATTATTTCCTTTTGTGTGGATCCTGTGCAGTTAGTTTACAGTTTTTGAAGCACAGTTCAGAGAACTTAGTACACCATTCCATCAAAGGCCTGACTAAAGATCAGTAAAGCAGAAAGCAATACTTGTGGATAAACATCTGAATATGGCTTTGTCTGTTTTTTTGCAACAGCAGTGCTTTGTTGACTCATATTCAGTTAGTGATTCATTATTATCTGTTCTTGGACAAAACACATAAACAAGGTTTATCCCTAAGGATAATCTTATATGAGACAGTCCTATATACGGAGTTTTTCCCTTCAAGACTTAAAAAACTTCTAATTCATGGGAATTCTTGGTGGCGCTTAGTTTTGGACTAAGTAAAAGAACCAAAATTCTTCTCTCAGTTCAGGTACACGAATCACATATCTGGAGTATCACTTAGTCCTTGTATGCTAGGTCACCACAAGCACAATTTTTTCTTATGTAAGAGTGATAATTTGTCAAACTGGATGCCACCCTTCCTGCTAAAAACACTCTGCTAGTGAGGGAGCTGAGTCTGGAAACTTTTTTCAGCCTTTTCTTTTCCTGTAAGCCTGGGAATGCAATGTGCTACGGAAAACATTCACATGTTTGTGGTCTAAACTTTACACTCAGTGTTTCTGCAGAGCAGAAACTGAGCAAGATTTGAAAATGTGCCCCTTTTAATTTTTACTTTTTTCCCCGTGTTTTGCATGAGGGAATCTAGAGTTCACAGAATCACAGAACATCCTGAGTTGGAAGGGACCCACAAGGAATATCAAGCTCATTTCCTGGCCCTTCACAGGACACCCCAAGAATCCCTCCATGTGCCTGAGAATATTGTCCAAACACTTGAACTCTGTCAGGCTTAGTGCTGTGATCACTTCTTTGGGGAGCCTGTTCCAGTGCCCAAACACCCTTTGGATGAAGAACCTTTTCCTGATATCCAACCTAAACCTCCCCTGACACAACTTCAGGCCATTCCCTTGGGTCCTGTCACTGTCACCTCAGAGTGGAGATCAGTGTCTGCCCCTTTGCTTCCCCTCATGAGGGAGGTGTAGCTGCAGGGAGGTCTCCCCTCAGTCTCAGCCTCTCCTCACACGGCTTCTCCTCCAGACCCTTCACCATCCTCAATCCTTTGGACACTCTCTAATGGTTTAATGCCTTTCTCACACTGTGGCACCCAGAGCTGTCCCCAGCACTGGAGGTGAGGCTGCCCCAGTGCAGAGCAGAGCAGGACAATCCCCTCCCTTGCCCGGCTGGTGATGCTGTCCCTGATGCCCCCAGGACAAGGTTGGCCCTCCTGGCTGCCAGGGCACTGCTGGCTCATGTTCAACTGGCCGTGGACCAGAACCCCAGGGCCCTTTACATGGCACTGCTCTCCAGCCTCCCATTCCCCAGTCTGTACATCCAGGGCTGCCCCATCCCAGGGGCAGAATCTGGCACCAGCCCTTGTTGAACTTCACACGGTTGGTGATTGCCTGTCTCTAATCTGTCGGGGTCTCTCTGCAGGCCCTCTCTCCCTCTGAGGGAGTCAACAGCTCCTCCCAGATTTGTATCATCTTTGAACTTGCTCAGTGTCCCTTCCAGTCCTGTGTCCAAGAAATTTCTGAAGAGCACAGGGCCGAAGATGGAGCCCATGGAACCCCACCATGGTCGCCAGTCTGATGTCACCCCAGGCACTGTAACCCTTTGTGCCTGACCCATGAGCCAGCTGCTCACCCATCACAGGATGTGTTTATCCAGCTCTGGGCTGGACACTTCATCTCAAAGGATTCTGAGAGACAGTATCAAAAGCTGTGCTGAAATGCAAAAAGATTCCATCAACTGAATTCCCTTGGTCAACTGGGTGCATTACCTTGTCATGAAAAGAAATCAGGTTTGATAAGCAGGAATTTCCCCTCATGAAGCTGTGCTGGCTGTAGCTGATGATTGTGTTGTCCTTTAGGCGTATTTCAGTACCTCCCAGAGTAATTTTCTCCGTAACTTTACCAGACACTGAAACGAGGCTGACAGGTCTGTAGTTTCTGGGTCGTCCTTCTTGCTCTTCTTGAAAACTGGAGCAATGTCTGCCAGCTTCCAGTCAGCTGGAACCTCTTGGGATTCTCACGACTACNTTGGGATTCCCAAGACTACTTAAAAATTGAGAGAGGCTTTGTGGAATTTGAGGATTCTTGGATGAATTCCATCAGGCCCCAAAGATTTGCAGGGAGCTGGAACAGCAGATCACACATAATTTCAGAATGGAGTGTGGGCTGATCATTCAGAGGTCCTCCAGCTCAGGACACCAAGACCTTCTTGGTCCATCACTTGGGTAAGGTGTATTTGGAATCTTAGCATCATATTCTCTTTTATATTATATATAAAATATGTATTATCTATTATATTCTCTTAGAATAAGATCTTAGNCTTTCTTTCTTTCTTTCTTTCTTTCTTTCTTTCTTTCTTTCTTTCTTTCTTTCTTTCTTTCTTTCTTTCTTTCTTTCTTTCTTTCTTTCTTTCTTTCTTTCTTTCTTTCTTTCTTTCTTTCTTTCTTTCTTTCTTTCTTTCTTTCTTTCTTTCTTTCTTTCTTTCTTTCTTTCTTTCTTTCTTTCTTTCTTTCTTTCTTTCTTTCTTTCTTTCTTTCTTTCTTTCTTTCTTTCTTTCTTTCTTTCTTTCTTTCTTTCTTTCTTTCTTTCTTTCTTTCTTTCTTTCTTTCTTTCTTTCTTTCTTTCTTTCTTTCTTTTTCTTTCTTTCTTTCTTTCTTTCCTTTCTCTCTTTCTCTCTTTCTCTCTTTCTCTTTTTTCTTTCTTTCTTTCTTTCTCTCTCTCTCTCTCTCTCTCTCTGTCTTTCTCTCTTCTCTCATGTAAGAGATCATTCTAGATCTCATTAGAGCATTCACTGCAGTTCTAAACTTTAAAAACTAGGTGTCTAGAAACCTAATCTCCAGAGCTGGTGAAGGTTTGAAGCTTCATCAGTCCTATGAAGAATGCTAGCAGAGCTCTGTCCTCATGGTGGTCATGTACTTCATCTCTCACGGTCTGTGAAGTATCTCAAAATTTAGATTTCCCTTTTCAGTCTCTCCAGAATTATGTGTGCTAAAAAGTTTAAAATATTTTCTTAAACACATACAGGTTTTCCAAGATTTGGGCTCACTTTACATAGAATGCTAGCAAGAACAGGAAAAAATAATAGAAATGCTTTATTTTATGACTTCCAGGTGCTCTTATTTTGAGTTCATACAGACAGAATACCATTGGGAATCATGCCAGGATTGTTAACAGGAAAATTCAACAGGCATTGTAAAAACAGTGCAGACTCAGAATATCATGCAGACATAGTTTTCTGATTCAAGACCTTACTGTTGGATTAAATTCCTAAAACTGGGAACTCTTCTGAAGTATTTGAAGCTGCCGTGTTTATTTAATTTGGCTGTATTTAGTTCACCTTGTCAGCTCATCCAGTGGTAGTTCTGACTCATACTTAGCTACTGAATATAACTTCTTCAAATCTGGGCACTAACATTCTGCTTTTTCAAGAATTAACAGTAAACTCATTCATTGGGTCTTGATTTACTCAACCATCCAAAACAGATTTGAGCAGCTAGTGTACTTTAGTCACTATAAATAAAAAATTGTTGATTCAAAAAGTGACACTAAAGCTGGAAAAAGAATCCAGAATTTCTGCTTGAACATACTAAATTTATTTCAATAACTTCAAATATATAGGAAGTACAGAAATGCCAAACTATAGAAAGTGCAGAAACATTGTTATGACTATTTAAGATAGCAAAAGGTGTTTTGTTCTGCCTACTTTTCTAGGCTTTCCTTCCTTGCAGGTGATATAAACTATAAGCACGGTATTGATTATTTGGATTTATATAAAATTTAAGGGATATCAATAAATGGAGAATTTGAGACTGATAAAGCTATTATCAAATAATAATAATGCCAATTTTTAATTCAGAGTAAAATTGCACCTTCGTGTCTTGAATGGGGAAAGTAAGTTATGATGGCTAGGGATTTTATCTGTGATTATATTATATAAAGTAATTTATGATGGCTAGGGATTTTATTTGTGATTATATTTGTCTAAAATTTCTGGGTTTTTTCATAACATAAGAGAGGAAGTTTATCTAGTCAAACTCTTGTTTGGCAGATACATAATCGAAATGAGCTCTTCAGAAAAAGTGCACCAAATCCTTCAAATGTAATCTTCAATTCAGAGAGTTTTTTTCTGTTTTAAATTGAAAATCCTAGGAAAAGTCATCACTTGGTGAATTTGAGACAAAAGTACATCTTTTAGATGACCCCATCATCTAAGCTGTTTAGTCTGTTTCTTCTTATTATGCTTTTTTTCCTGGCAAAGGGTGTCTAGGAAACAATACACTTTTTGGCAATTGAAGCATAAAGAAATCATCCAGGAAACAATACAGAGGAATAGTAAGATGTGATGTGACAAGTTCTAGTGTTAGCTATGGATTCTAGTTAATTTTTATAAGAAATGTGAAACTAATACTTGTCTATTGTTTCAAACTTTCTTCTTCATAGCAATGTGCCTTATATTTTGTTTCTGTTGTAGAAATACCTGTAATTGCATGCAATGTTTTTATTAAACAATTCTTGAGGGATAATTCTGCAATCTATTACTATGGTGTGAACTTCAACAAACTTTAATACATTCCCTGAAATACTCCTCTCTTTTCAGAGACAGAATTTTGTTCCCAGATTAGAATTCTATTTGAATTTATGAGAGGGGAAATGGTAAATTACAGGAAAGTTGCCAGCCACCCTGACAAGATTTTTATTGGATATCTTTCTAGCATGCAGGCTTTACTGCTGGGAAGTAGCTGGGAAGATTTCTCTCAAAGGTTTAGTGCAGCAAATAGGTCTGAGGAGGTGGGTGAGTTTGAGGTAAGTGTAAAGCAAGCATTAGACAATGCAGGTAGACTTTGGGCCAGATGCCATTTTCCTGATAGCACTGAATAAATTCTGATGTGGAGCTGCAGAAGAGCTGGCCAAGGTTGCTGCCAAGAGCTGCAATGTAAGAGCAGAGGGCTGTGTAATTCCACCTGGAAAAAGGGTGTGGAGGAGTCTAGGGAACCACAGACCAGCAGGTCCTATTTCCATCCCTGATTAAATGTTGAAGTGCACAATAAAGAATGTCATCAGTGATTCCCTCCCAACAGGCCATGTTCATTCATGTGTGCATGAGTGGGAGGGTATGGTAAAAGAATTCTTGTCTTGCTGGCCTGCTGGAGCTCTCTGAGGGCAGCTATAAAGCACAAAGATAAAAGAGAGCCAGAGATGCACTTTGTTTTCTGCCATAGATTACTAAAGAGATTATTAGAGAAGTCAGGTTATCAGAAGGTTGGATAAGAGCTTTTTCCAAGGGCTGAAGTTGGTTAAAAACAAGAAAGAAAATAGTATTATAAATGTAAATCCTGCTTAGAATTTAAGCCTTCATATTTTAATGTATTTTATACTTTATGGACAATCAATTCATTGTGTGTATAGACGCTTTACAAAATTGACCCTGAAATTGGTTTCTAATTGTTATTCTGTCTTATACATCTGTTCCCTTTGAAAATGTCTCGAAAATATTTGCTGATATTAAAAGATGCCTGTGATCAGTATCAGCCTCCAAACAACTTGGTCAAAAATATTCTTAGGAGGGTTTATCAGTAGCTTGGTGAAACTGTTAAGATATATAAATGTTCCAATATTTAATACATGTATTCAGCTCTTCAATGCATAGTTGAAGAGTAGCTGTGTAAAAAAACCTTTTTAAATAAAATATTCTGGGTTGGGCTTAGATTGTAAAATGTCTTCTATATGTTACTGCTTTTCCACTAGGTTTTCCATACTGCAAAGTATGGGTGTTGAGCATGTGGGTTAATATTTTTATGAAGCCCAGCTAAGTTTTCCCAGGACTTTCAATAACTGCATCATTCAATTTCAGTGTAATTTAGATGCACATAAGGGTAGCAGAGAACAAATAATATTCTATATTACCTGTAGCAACGTATGTGTCATGTATGCAGGTTAGAAAGTAGCACATACAAGCACTGCTTAGAAAAAACATAATAAAATTGTTCCAGTACTAGTCTAATTTTCTGCAAATATGGACACATAATTAATATTTAAATATTATTAATTGTAATTTATGCACAAACTTTTCCTGTACAAACTCACTTGGAGCTTTTCAGCAGGACCAGTGAGATATTTTTCTATATCCCCATGATAAAACTAATTCATGTGAAAATTTTCAAGGAAAACTTATTAAGACAGTGTTGTAGCAATTAGAATCTTGTATGTCACACACAGACTCGAACTTACCAGCTGACATAGTTTCAAGCCACCACAACTGTTTTCTCCCACCTGGTAATATTTTTCAGTAAAAAAAATAAAGCAATAACATGTCCTTGTGCCTGCCAGAAGCTGAAAGCAGCCAGCTGTGTTTTCTGTGGCACTGCCTGGGCAAGGCTTTTAAAACGGTTGAGGGTCTTTGGCATTTCATCTTATTTTGGTTTCTGATGCAGCAGCTGGCACTAATGATCAGGCTAGGATGTGTCCTAGGATGCTAATGATGAGTCTAGGAGAAGCAGCAGAATTTTGGGGAGAAGTCCTCTGTATTGACAAAAATGTCATACACATAGCAAACAACGTAAAGTTTTGGGTTTTTTAATCCTCTATGCACACTCTCCCCAGCAATTTATTTCAATTTGAGGATCCTCCAAGACTCTCACTATAATCATTCAGACACTGGAATTAACCTAGTCCAGAAACAGATAAGTGTTAATATATTTAAATCTGAGGTAAAGTGAATTGAAAACTGGAAGATTTTTTTCTTCCCCAAGGGAAGGAGTAGAAAAGTAATGAATGCTCTATATTCTGTTTCTTGACTTTCTCCCTCTTTGTGAACTGGCTGGACCCTGTACCCATTAAACTGTTTATGGCAGAGAATTTTGACTGTGACTCCATTGAAATGCAAGGTTCTGGTGAGAGAGCAGGAGCATGCAGAAAGCCACAGATATGGATATGTTTTTGCTTGCACCAGAACTCTTTTCCAGCACTTTACCACAGTAATATGATTTATAGCCATTTCAAGTCTCATTGACCTTGTCTACAGAAGAATAAAGGCATCCAGTGAAGAACCTATTCTGCTTTGGTTCTTAGAAATTTTTCTCCAGAGACATGTTTTGGGGATTCTAGGTATCAAATAACAAGATTGTAACAAAATCCGAGGGGTAATTTACTGGACCCCTAGTATGTCCTTAATTTTTCCCTGTTGTTCTCAATGGTATTTCTCCCTAGGTTAGTCTGTTTTATTACCAGCTAACCCATGGTATCTTTATAGGTATATAAACTCTGCCTTTCTGTTGTTAAAAGATCTCACTTCCTAACACTGAGATGGGATCACTTACATAAATACTTGCCAGAAAATAAAAGGGGGTTCAAAGTCAGTCTGAAGTAACAAGCCAAGATTGCACCAGATAAAGATTTCCTTCTGTCATTAAGGCTCAGCCAAAAAAAAAAGCCCATGTCCACAGCATTCAACCCTTCAAAACACATTGCTCATGTGCAGCATGCCTCTTGTGAATGGTCTGTTCTAACTCTTGATCTGTGTTTGGGAATTATTTGGGAGTAATTATTTGTCAAGCAACTTATCTCAGGGTTTCATTTACAGGTGGCCAAGTCCCATTGCCCAGGGCTTCCACAGAACTGTAAAACAAGCTAATGGTAACTGAGGCTGTGTTGCATTTTTGTGCCCAAAACATCCCAAACCCTAGGGATTATCTAAACTAAATTAGAGACTTTAAACTAATAGACTTCAAACAAAAGTTAAAAATAAAACTACAGAGAGCAGTGGAGGTTTAGATTCAGTATGAATCTTCATAGCTTCAAAGTTGTCCACTAATTTTAGAAGTGTTCACATGACTTCAAGGAAGGGTACCTTGTTCATGTATTCCACAATGAGATACCAGTAAGGAGGTATTCTGCCAGCTTCCTCTTTTAGCTTTCTTTGTTTCAGAGAATTTATGGGGACTTCTCCTTATTTTCTGGCATAACTTTCCTCAAATATCTGGCAAACCATGTAGTGAAACTCATTTGAAGATCTAGATAGACACTAACTGACATTTAATCTAAGTATCACAAACAGTGTGTCTGAAGCTCATAATTGCCATGCTAATTGCAAACTTTGAAGTATTTCACTGTTCTTCTGACAGAAAGCAGGTCCATAGGCATGTGTGTCCATGTGAAATCTCTTTGTATGCACAAAAGGCCACACGGCTTCACTGAAATCTGTCACTTTTGACTTTTCTGGGTTAGAAGTTGCTGATGGATGCTGGGGAAGAATCAGATCCTCTTTTCAATGTACATATGTCTCCTAAAATTCTCAAATTTTTTTTTCCATATCCCAACACAGCAATATCCTGGCAGATTTATATTTAGAGTTGCAGGATAGGTTATTTCACACATTAATAAATAACTTCAATAAATATTGTTCAAGAGCAAGTCATGACAGATTGAGACTCTGATGTCCCATGGATAAGTACTCACTTTTTTTATTTTGCACATAAAATAATGCAGATATAAAAAATGGAGAAACAGAACCAAAATGAGAACTGACTATAAATAAATAATAATTTAAAATAATAAATAAATAAATAGAAACCCCCAAAATTTTCTAACACATGTGGCAATAATTTAATGTGTATTTGGCAGTAGCTTTCCTTGCTTAGCAGCTCTGATATTTTCTCTGGGGAGCTGAGTGCATTTCAGTTTTTGGAATGTTGATAACACTACCAAATTACCACTGTGTTTACTCCAACTTTGTTTAATGCAATTTCTTTAATCTTTTTGGTTTAGCTTTCAAGGCCCAGCTTTGTTCCCACTGAAATCAGACAAAAAAACCCAAAACAAAACATATATAATGCCATTTGGGCTATGCTAGATATGTTGCACAATAACAGCTCTGGAATCCCCAACACAAGAGGGACATGGACGTGCTGGACAAAGGCCAGAAGAGGCCATTAAGTTGATCACAGGGCTGGAACACCTCTTTTATGGTGTTCCAGCTGAGAGGTTTTGTCAGCCAGGAGAAGAAAAGGCTTCAGGGAGACCTTTGAGTATGTAGAGACCTTCTGCTACATGAAGGGACTTACAGTAAATGTCGACATTTTATAAGGGCATGTAGTGGCAGAGAAGGGGGAATGGCTTTAAACTGAAGGAGGATAGGTTTAAATTAGCTATTGGGAAGAAATTAGTTACTCAGAGGGTGGTGAGGCCCTGGCACAAGTTACCCAGAGAGCTCCTGGATGCCCCATCCCTGGCAGTGTTCGAGGCAAGGATGGATGAGGCTCTGAGAACCTGGTCTAGTGGGAGGTGTCCCTGACTGTGGTGTGAGCCTTGGAACTTGGATGATCTTTAAGGTTCTCTTCAAGCCAAACCATTCTATGATTCTATGATTCTATGAATATTTATTTTACATTTGGGGCTACAGAGAAGATAGCCAATTGTAATGTTGGCCCCCGATCCCTGATATCTCTAGGGCTGCTGACATCAGTTGCTTTACTCAGGTAAGAGACCTTTGCTTAAAATCTTAAACCTTTTGCAGAAAAGTTTGTGGGGTAAATATCTAAATGTCTGTAAGATAAATATTACAGCATCTATACCTATAGAGAGAGTTCCAGACAACTTCTAGTGTTACTTATCTCCAGAATATTCTCCCTTAATAAAAACAAGCCTAACAAGACTCAAAACTAAACCACTAAGTTTAATGATCTAAAAAAATTATTTCGGTGGGAGCTGAGCACTTCCTGAAAGACCTGGAGTTTCCAAAGTCCTGCTATACTTTCTAATCTCACAAGAGGTTCAGATTCCTCAAGGTGTCAAATTACCCAGCACACATAAGCATTTACTAATTAACTTTGAGATGGGCTGTGTATTTTGTGCAGGGGCTTCTTCTAAAAGAAAGCTGATTGTGATTAATGACTGCTTTTATTTAAATTACCTGTATCTGCAGAAATTATTGGTTTGTGTCCGGTAAACTTCCTTATTTCAGTAGAGAGAGAGCCCCTAAACTTTAAAAAAAAAAAACAAAAAAACTTGAAACAAAAAAAAACCCCAAAATTTGTACTGTTTTTGAGAGAGGGAAAGGGAAACAACTGTTTTACATTGTGGCACTACATAGTTTTGAATAAAAAGTATCTATTGGAATTACTGCTGAGTGTTAGAATTGGCGTAAAATACAAAATTAGAATAGCTAAATGGTAAGAACAGAATTTAAAACAAAGACAAAACTTTTATTGAGTGATTCTATATTTTGCAATAATATTAATTTAAAGGTGCAGAGGAGATTGCAGTTTCTGGTAAGTAAAGGTCATACAAAATTTCTCCATTCTGAGTTTATGTGGTTGAGAGGCACTATTTATCCACATTGTTTATGGTTAATGCCAATTTGTCTTGTTCTCATCAAAGTGTATGTCTGTTTTCCTGTCTCATTTGAATCTTGTACAACGCAACTCTCATTATTGGGGATCTTTTCCAGAAAGTTATGTGATCCTGCCTAGTTCTGGAACTTAGTTAGGCTGCACGTCTTGGTTTCCATCCTCAACTCCCACATTTACTTTTGGGGTTTTTTTTGAACTATATTCACTTAGATTATGGTTTTAAAATACAATTTGGAGTATTTTACAAATAGAGGTGAAAATTTTTGTGTTGAGAATTCTGTAACTCTGACAAAGAAAATGTTTCCCATTTAGGTATCCTTGTTATGCTGGTAGTTGAAAGAAAACTTTTATCAGTACAGCCTTTGACTATACTATCAGAGTTGCTTGCCAATCTTTGTAGCATAACATAACAAATCAAATCCATGTTGTATGTGCTGATTTAAGAATTTTATGAATTTTCACAGAGAAAAAAAGAAGTAAATTTTTCTGAAAGAAAGAATGCTGTTAATCAGAAACACCAGGCATGACCAATCCTTACCAGGAAATGGCTTAGCTGGAACTGCAATGTGGTATTCTTTTAAACTGAAAAAAAAAATAAAAAAAGAAAAAAAAGAAAAAAATTTATTCAGATTTAAGTTTTCTATTGTTGACATAAGTTTTAAAGTGAAGAAAATGCCATGAAAAATTTCAACATTACAAGAATCAAGAAATTGCGGTGTAGTTTGCAGAAAGGTGGTGTGGCACTCTTTCATAAATCTTAATCTGTCTGTTTAGAGCTTGGGTCAAAACTTCTAATGCAAGTTACGAATACACTTGAAAGCAGAGTTGAATGAAATCGTGAGAGAAGTAAGTGCCTTTAGGAAGAGGGCAGAGAGATTTCACTTTTTGCAGAGCAGCTCACCTACAGACTTTGTGCTCAGCTGGTTTTGCTGCAAACCAGTTTCTGTTTCCTAGAAGTACTCAACTAAACAGCACAGCATGTTTAATGCACTTTGTGCATTTTATAGGCACATAATATACATATGTAGCTTATAATTTACTGTGAGCAATAAGTCATTTACTGTTTGTTGACATGAACAGAGAATTTACAAAAAGTAAATTAAAAGGGAAGCTGTATTCTTTCCTAGTTAATGCACCAGGATGGCCCTCTGGAAATGTGGCTCTACTTGTAATTTTTCCAATAACATTTGTAAGTTTGGATAAGCCTTTTCGTGCCTTACCATCTCCTCTGTGCCTTTTCTTTGGACATAACCTTGACAGCATACACATAAGTAAAAATAAGTTAATTTCATTAGTGCTTTTGAATGCTGTTTTAAGAGACAAGAACAGTGGTGTTGCTTCATTTCTGTCTGCAATCCCTTCACCTTCTCTCAAAAGCTTGTGTCTGAGCTCCAAACAGAAAACAACGATGAAGAAAGGTGTTACTTATATTAATTAAAGAGGGAAATTTAATATAAAAATGAATAGAAGACTGTTGATATACCTTCACTCTACAATCCTGAAAAAGCTACTGAGGAATTGTTTAGTTCTCTGCCTGAAGAGAGCTTCAGATCTTCCTGTCACTCATTGTCAGAGAGCTGTGAATTAAAGATTGGCTCCTACTGAATATCCCTGGGAGCAAATGAGCCTGGTTCCTGTGGCAATGTTTGTAACAAGTACACCCATGGAGAAGCATTAGCAGGAGAACCAGCATTTTTGCAGCTGATCTTCAGAGCTTTGCAGTGATTGTGGATTGCTGCTGTGCCTCAGACATTAGTGCATTAAATGCATTTAGTGCACTCAGGTTTGATATTTCTTCCTAAAGAAAAGGAAGTAAATATTAGGTCCTTGTGTGGAGGAAAAGAACTTGTGTGACCTTTGCTGCATGGGAAAGCAATGCCAGCTTTTGTTCCTGCAGAGTGCTGGGCCAACATGTGTCCTGTCAACCTAGCCAGGAATTTGGGCAGAGAGTGCACAGAGTTTACACTAGCTAAGATTCAGCTATGATGACTTAATTCCAGGGAGATGCCCTCTCCTTGCAGAAGGGTTTCAGGAAATAACATACAGGTAGCAGCAGCTTACTGGCCTGTCCAAGGAACATCAGATAATGAGACTCTCTGGGAGACGTGTGACTTTTTCCCTTTTCCATTTTCAGGCTATCCCCCAGTTCTGATAGCTGCTTTGCAGTGTTTATTAGGAGGTCAGTTATCCAGTTGCCATGTGCTGCTTTCCCAGTTGCTTTTCCAGTTCCTCCATTGAGCTGGGTCAGTACACACAAAGAATAAAGCCCCTACCCCTACAGTCATGTTGTCTGCATCATTATTCAGAGCTCATAAACTTGTTATACGTTTTGCATTTTTTACAGAGTAGTTTTGTGTTCTCTGCAAAGCCTTTTACTCCATGTTCAAATGAAATAGAATAATCATCATATCGTGTACTTTGCACATATTGTCTCATGATGTCCAGACATGTATTTTCCAGTAGCTTTTGAATCATGTGGTTTCAGAATCTCAGTTCTCATTTCATTAAAGGTCATAGCTCTCAGGATTGTGAAAGAAGAAAAAGGTGAGAAAAAACAATTAATATCTCATTACTTGAGACTGATCAACCTGAGCTTTGTATTATCAGATTTTGATAAAAATTTTTTAAATACCTCTTAAAAGTAACTTGTCACCAGACAAGGACAGGGAAGCATGATATTTTGTATGGCATCATGAGATCCTCCTCTGTTCTCAGTATTATTATGAGTAAGGTATGATAAAGGTTTCAGATTTGTTATGAACAACCAAAGTTGTTGGCTTTTTTCACAGTGCTCTGGTTTGTTAGATTGTAAAGCATGTTATTTGTTTCATCTAGGTTTTCAGTAGGAGCAAATGTTTTTATTTGTCTGGGTATTGTTAGGTTCATGACAACTGGACAGCTTCCATGAGGGGACTGAATGGTAGCAGGATAACAAGCAGCTATATTTCCCTGGGACTACCAAAACTCTTTTAACTTTGCTCTCATGGAGATTCACAAGTTGTTATTGAGGGAAAGAAGGGAAAATATAATGATCTACTGTCAGAATTCTCTTTGAATTAACTCTGTTTATCTTCCTGTCAACTGCCGTAGGTCCTGACTTTCAATTTTAATAAGATTTTTTTTTTTTTTTTTTTTTTTTTTTTTTTTTTTTTTTTTTTTTTTTTTTTTTTAATATTAAGAACTAAACATTATCAGAACTAAACATTTCATCATGGGCACTTGCCACATCAGACTTTGATGAAGAGAGATACAGCAGCTTTCTTTGACCACAGCTGTGGGACTTCAGCTGACTCTTCTTGCAGTCTCCAGAGCCTGATCCTGCTGCTGGCCCTTATACTATCCCCTTTTCCCAGATCCACCACCATCCTGTCTCCTCTTCCATTGCAATTGCCAAGCAGTCACTCAGGAAATCTCAGCAGAATTCAGGATCTGGCCCAGAATTGTCATCAGTTGATGTATTTCAGCTGTAGGAAAAATGGTAAATCAGAGCCTAAACAAGCGAGGGGGGAAGCAGTCTCAGTTTTTATGAGCAAACCCTGTCAACAAAAGCTTACTTGCCAAATGCTGTTGCTTAGAGAATTGAGTTTGCTTTGGGAGCAGGATAGCAAGGTTGCTTAATATTTGTAAATACAGAGTATTTCCCTACAGTTTTGTATTTATGAGTGGGTGTGTCACACTGTTTGTGTGCAGGTTTGCATAGTTTTGTTAGTTGCTGAGACTGAAAGTAAGCCTAGGTCTACATAAAAAAACAAAGTTTGCACTTAATTCTTAGGGAAACAATTTTATTGTTTATTAAGATGACAAAATTAAACCTTACCCAATTTCTGTAGTAATTTAGGAAAGTTAAAATAAATTAATAATCAAATCTTGTTTGGGTCAACTGAATAGTCAAATGAAAGCAGTATCCACTGAATTGTGCCTCTTTCCCTACTGTGGAGTGAAAGAATGAGAAAATTGATTTGTCCTATGTAGTTCAAATCCCAGGAAAGCTGGGATTGTACAGAAAATGTATCTTGAGTAGCAACATCTTCAGATGCTTGCAAGAAGACAAATAAAGTCAGTAAAAAAAATCTATTTCATGTATTAACAAACTGGTGTGTTTGTTAATACTTGGAAAATATGCGTTTTTATGGATAGAGATCAAAATGGAACGAGACCTGATGGTAGGTAATACTCATGGATCAATTACTTTCTATAGCTCATGATTAGCTGAGGAATTAATAGACTGATCAGAAAATAGCATTATGTTGATAATCTAGCAGTCACTTGCTCTTCTGTTAACAGATTTAGAATACAGATATGTGCTTTATCGCTTTTTTAAATATTAGAAGTTTTAATATGTTGTTGGTTTTATACATTTAACACTGGCTGCATGAATGAACTGTAAGAGATTATTGCTTATTTGCATGAGCAAATGAGATCATGCAAATAAGCTCATGCAAATAAGCTATCACTTTTTTACTTTAAGCTATAATTCCAGCAAAAAATGTTTAAATATTTTCAAGCATGTTCTAGAACTAACCAGCCTTTGATCCTTATCAAAACCAAGAAGAATAAAAGAATTTCCAATCTTTGTAGCAATTATCAATGAGGCTGGTAAATCTGGATAAAATTGATCTGCTGACATATAATCTCTAAAGATATCGTTTGTTAAAAAGTGGCAACAACAAAACAAGACTCCTGTCTTCAGCTTCTCAGCCTGTCTTCCATATCATCAGAGACTGGGGTAAAGATGAGTTTTCATTTGTATTTGGTGTGCTTTCTAAAAATATTGCTATATTGATCTGTAATTTACTTTCTGTTAATGTGTTGACTTCTATTGATAAAGAGTGTCAAGGGGCTAATTAACTAAACAAATAATTTCATAATTAAAATTTTCTAGTGAGTTTAAAATACAGTAAAAATAATAACTACAAAAATATCCCTCTCCACATGAAAGAAAATTAAGTTGTCTACAGTAAGACTGGGAAGTTCCTCTCTGGAAACCACATTATCTCAGCTCTGAGGATAATCATTGCTGAATAACATTTTTTAAATTCACATCAAATATTTTAGCCTTCTTGAAGCCCTCTGTATATGTATTAGAGAACTCTGTGATTGATATTATGTATCTAATCTAACTGTCAATTTAGGCATTTTTCTGGAAAAAAAATATTTAATATGCTAACATGAAGGAGAAAGCTGAGACTAAACCACAAGGTTTCCTTCACTTAAAATATCTCTCAGTTTCAGAAGAGGCCTCACAGCCTCACATTTTCTTTGAGTTTCTTTCATCTTAGAGGCTATTACCTTTAAGGTTCCTGCCTAGGAGTGGCAGATAAACCATAATATCAATGATTCAGTAATTAAAGGTACTGTGATTCTAAGAAATACATTTGTGAGCAGTCTCATTGAAGAAGAATATTTGTCTTTTCCTCATGTCTTTTGCTCACACCAAGGAACATAAGTCACAACATAATCCTCTGGCAAATATGCTCATTAAGATTTAGCCTAAAAGCAACCACATTTGTAAACTATTACAAGTTAATTTATTGTATTAAGCTACTAGTTGAATACAAATGACTGCAACAGAATAATTAAGTTAATAAAATAGCTTGTTTAACATTTTTAAAAACAAAGCAAATCACATGGAATTACTGAAAAACATAAAATATTTCAATTTATGTTTCTACTAAACTGATATGCGAATTTGTAGTCCTTATGTAGTGATTGTGTTGAGAAATGTGGCAGTTTTGCTTAAGATGTCTTTGAAATAGATGAGTATCTGTTTCGAAGAAATGCCTTGGTGGCTGCCACGTTTAAGGCCATTTTGGAGCTACCTTTCATGGAATCAGAAAATGTCCTGATTTGGAAGGAGAAGGAACCCACAAGGATCATCAAGTTCAACAGGCTGGCTTTATTTCATCAGTGAAGGAAACTGCAGACGTAAACTACTTTTACTGTGTTATATATACAATAACAGGTTTTGGACTGCCTTAAACAGAAAATATGTCTGGAACTCTGGCTGGAAGTAGGATAATACAAATGTAATTTATGAAATGTAAAGTGATTAGGAAGCCTGTGTACCAGATATCCCTGATGCTTACTAGGGCTATAGTCAAAGATCAGACTTTTTAAAAGCAGACAGATGGCTGAATAAGAGATGGACAGATTATAAGTTATGTACCTAAAAGTGGAAAACTGCTTTAAATCCTTGGCTAAGATTCTGGCTATCATGGCATCACCTTTGCCTTACAAGGCATTCAGAGAAATTTAAAAACAAACAGAATCCTTGAAGATTTGTCTTGTGTATATTTGCACCTACCTTGTACCCATTCCTCTCTATGGAGGAATCCTGAAATAAAGAACCACTGAAAAGCAAAGCAAAATGGAAAACACATTTTATTAGTGGCACTCTCACTCTGCTTAACATAGTCAGTGCATCCCAAAGGGCAGCACTGAATTCAGCACAAGCTGGAGAAATTCCAGTCACCTTTTGTAAAAAAAATATGATGATAAAGAGATAAACAATCTTATCCATACTAGGCCATACCGTGGAGCTTTTGACAATTCTCATATCATCATGAAAAAATCTTTTGTTCTAGACATCCAGGTATCATGGCATCTGCAAATTCCCTTAATTTTTCATAAAACTTTTGTCACCAAGGTGCAAAGCAGTGATTGTGGCATCTTCAGATGTTGGTAAAGTTCAAATTTCCATCAGCAGCCTTTACTCCAGCAAGTCTTTCATTTTACATAAATTAGCTACAAGCAGACACAAAGAAAAGGAGGTTTTCAGCCCGAAGCTGAAAATTTCAGAGCACTACCCAGAGGTTATACAGACAGTTGTTTCACCACAGTTTAACTATTGATGAAAAAATCAGCATCCACTTCATTCAATTAAGAATCAAAAGACTAGTTGATTCTTAATTTGTTCTGCTGTAAAGTCAGTGTTTTACAAATTTGGAGAGACAAGATTCTTTCAGGAATGTTTGAATTATCTCTGAGTTAGATGAAAAAAACTGAACAGTAACCAATGCAGTTGTAAAAACACATTTTCAGAACAGTGCAGTCTACATCTCTAGTTTGACTAAAGTGCATGTGAATATTCAACTAGGTATGGACTACTTGCAAGGACTTTGCTGGAAATTATTTTAGAAGTATTTGAAAGAGAACTAAGAGTTTTTGTCAAATGAAGAGAAAAATATTGCAAGAAGTTGTCAAAAAAGGTAAAATATCCTGAGATTTCAAATGGATTCTCAATGATGTGGTGGAGTCACTGTCCTTGGAAGTGTTCAAAAAACAAATTAACATGGCACTTTGTGGGCATCATGGTATTTGGTTGAAGGTTGAACTTTCTGATCCTAGAGGTCTCTTCCAAACTTTTCTACGATTCCGTGATGTGGAAAGCAATAGAAATGCATATGACAATGTGTCTAAATTGACATCAGCTGCAGAGAACCAGAGTTTTGATCTCTAACATGGAAAGACTATGGAGATAATATGAAGTGCTTGAGCAGCAAAAAAGGATAGTTCACAGATGGATTCTAAAGAAAGACTAGAGACAGTTTCTAAAACTTTAAATACTTTGTGAAATTAGCATATCATAAATCCAACGTCTCTTCATGTTTCTTCAGCTCTTTTGCATTTCTAAATAGTGCTTTATTGTTTTTTAATTGTGACATCAAAACAATGGACTCTTATTCTACCAATTGCATATGTAGACTGGGATCCCTCTTGGTCACCAGCAAATTAGTCATCTAGTCCAAAAGTGGATATTTAAGTTGTCTCAGTAGTTTGTGGTAGAGAAGGACTATTCCTTTTAGATAGGGTGGGCAAGATGTGTTGTTCTTGAGAAGTCTCTCCCTGGTTAATTATGGCAGTAGTTTATCCTGTCTGCGTACCTTTCATATGGGTAATATTTGGTGAGATGAGTCTAACCCACAGACAAAAAACCAGGACATCTGACATGCTACTTGGGACCTAGGTTACTGAAATAAGGAAAAGATGAGAGGTATCTGGTTAACTTATAGACATATGCTTATGTAGTTCACATGCATGTAAAACTTGCATGTTACAGGTAAAGTTTGGTCACTAAAATGAGGATGTATTTGCGTATGCAATGTTTATGTCTGTTTTTCATTAGGTAAACATAAATCATTTTGATACAAAAGTTTTTTTTCTGAATGCAACCTTCTTCTAGAGAGGCTGACCCTTTTCTTGCATGAAAACAAGTAAGTTTCGTCAAGTTTCCCCATGCAATGCTGTTTTCTGAAACCCTGTATGTTATGACATGCTGATGAAAGCCAATGTGATTCAGTAGAAAAACTTGTTCACAAAAACAATCCTAATCCAGTTAGCTGTTTAATTGCAGGTCTGGGAACAGCTTGCTTCGGCATATATTCAAAATTTAATTGTCTGCTGAGTATAGATCTTTGTATAATTTTTAAAATCCAAAAGCTGTATCATAATTGTTCTTTGTCAGACAGTCTACTACTGTTCTAAGGTGAGTGCACCTGCATGGATACAGACAACAATTGCATTTAGGCTAATTCTGTGCAATGGAAGTCACGTGCAAGATAAGTTATCCAAGGGCTCTGGAGAAACGTAAGTCCATAGAAGCAGAAGTCCATTTCACACTATGTTTTTCGCAAAGGGCTTCTGTATAGTTTTGTCTCCAGCTCCTGGATCAGGACTTCTGACTTATTCTAGGATTTTCTGCAGTTAGATATTCCCTTGATTACACCTCTGAAATGCCAGTTTTCTGAGGTCCGTCTGGGTAGTCAGTCATCTCCCTCACCACCTGTGGGCTCCTAGGCTTTTTTTTACACAGAGACTCTTCACATCGACGGACGACTAGGCAACTAGACCTGCCTTGAGACATCTCAGTCACATGGGAACAAGGGGATTTGCCACACAAAGGGCTGCAAACCATTGCCAGGTTTCTCCCATTGTCATCAGGGAGTGAATAAAGCCATGATGGGGGGGTGAGAGAAAAACAATCCTGGTTTTACTACTGCTGCTGCAGCAGATGCGGGAAAGAAGGAAAGAAGGAAAGAAGGAAAGAAGGAAAGAAGGAAAGAAGGAAAGAAGGAAAGAAGGAAAGAAAGAAAGAAAGAAAGAAAGAAAGAAAGAAAGAAAGAAAGAAAGAAAGAAAGAAAGAAAGAAAGAAAGAAAGAAAGAAAGGAGAGTTTCTCCTTTCTTTCCTGCTGTCAGGAGAACTCTGTGTTTCTCATAAATCTTGACTCTGAGTTGGTGGTGGAAGCAACATCAATAGACTCGCCTTTCCAACGCACTGTGGGTCTGCGGCTGCTTTGCTAATCCTGCAGAAAACTGCTGTAGGTGACTGCTCTCATCTTTGTCTAGAGCTGCTCCTGATTATCTGTGTGAGAAATGCACTGTGCATGCAATGCCTGAATTCCCTTTGTGTAGATACATAACTGCTTTATCCTGGGAGATTTAGCTCATGTACCTCACAAAAAGGCAGGTCAGAGAATCATTTGCCAACACAGTCAGTACAGAGCCAAAGTGACTTTTTTCATGGCAGTGCCTCAGAAAAGCTTGTTTATATTGTGCAAACAGCTTTCAGGGGAGGAAAAAGAGAACAATCAGTTATTCATGCAACAGCATTGGTTTGGCTAGAGGAAATGTTCCTAAACCCTTACAATTGTTTTTGAATGCTAGCCAGTGTGAAACACAGAAGTAATGTTAAGTTAAATGCAATTTCAAGTAGCTAGCGGTGAAGGAGCTTACCAAGGACAAATGTCTACAAGCTTTTGGGGTACCAGACAGACAAAACGAAGAAGGCGAATTTTCTCAGGCAAAGAACTCCAAATTAAAACTTTGTCATCATATTAAAGGTGCATTAAAAATGAAATACACAATATTTAGCCTTCTTAGCAATTCTCAGTGTAATTTTAACCCGAGACATATTTAAGATTATTCTCTCTGTCTGATTTCTTTTATGATATGTCTTTACTTGTCCTTATCTAACACAATTGCTTTTAATTAAGGTAATCTGGATGTAGACTTGGCAGCTGTTGCAGTGGAGTAAATCACAACCAAGTCCTTAAGTGCAGAGCTGCAGAGAGGAAGAAGACGTTAGGGTGCCAATTTATAAACGATGAATAACATTCTGCACTTCCACATTAGAGCTGGGTGTGTTGTCAGCTTCTTCTGAAGCTGACACAGGGGCCCACGAGCCCAGGTACATCCCATCTAAACCATGGCACTTATCTGAGGCATCTAAATTAGAAGCATACTTAAAGTTGCCCTCATGTCTGATTGGAGAGTACAAGCACATCTGGAAGGTAACTCAGCGCACTTGGGATCTGGCTGATTCCCTGCAGGTGCCCTCAGCTGGCTCCTTTGGCTGTGCAGAGGATGGAGAGTGACTAGTGTGCTAGTTTATGTGTCCGAGGTAGGTCCACAGTTAGATGAGGAAGTGTAGACCACCGTCCTCTGCTGCCTGTTTGTATTCTCACCCTCAGGCTCCAAGGCTTTGAATAGAGATAGATAGATGATAGATAGATAGATAGATAGATAGATAGATAGATAGATAGATAGATAGATAAATAGATAGATGATGGATATGAAAACCATGACCAAAGAGCCAGCAAGTTTTTGGGAGAATTGCCTCAGCCAAGGAGAGAAGTGTGTATCAGGGTCATGACTGTATTAATACCTTGTGTAGCACAGCACCCACAGCTCTAAAACAAGGCATGTTGCTTTGATATACTTTTGCCAGAGCGTTGTCCATATAAACATGGACATTTTATGTGTACAGTTTCGTACTACTAACAGGAGGGCAGACAACTTTTTTAGGTCCATTTGTCTTCTTGAAGTTCGGAGGAAAATTCACGCATGGTCCTGAATTCCAAACAGGGAAAACGTGCAGGGTTTCTTCTATATGTGAGAATTTAGACTGTTCATACTGTGTTTATCAGATACAGCAATTTATTCAGGATTTCAGAATGCATTACCGATACACTTCTCTAGGCTTGAGAAGCTGTGCAGCAAATTAGGGCTACATCCAAATGGGAATTCAAGTGTTGCAATGCTCAGGCTTGCACAGCTAAGGCATATAATCTCTGCAGTGGAAAAGTTGAAAGTGGCTCTTGTTCCCCTCTGGAACGCACAAGGACTAACATGTTACTCAAAATCAGATTCAGAAGCACATTGAGTAGGGACTCATATGAATCAAAATTAGGAAAGTCTGAGGACCACAGCGTGGCTACAGTAATTTGCTGTTCAATGTTAAACCAACAATAATATATATACTAATAGTTCCGCATCTTTCCTTTCTGAAATGTAAGGAGGCAGAGTACTCTTTCTGCTTCTCCTTTGTCAGTCTGACACTAGTAACCCTGTTGGCTGAATTGATGACCACCTTATTAACAGAGCCTTTAATTCTTGTGTACTTTTAAAGTACTTTAGCAGCAGGGGCAAGCCGAAGGGTTTCTTCCCAGAAAAATAACAACCGAATGGGATGATGTTGGAAACAAGGCATGAGGAAACAGAAGCTGTGTTTGGTCTGTGTGTGAAGGTGCTGTTTCAACGGCTGTACAATTCCCACAGCAGTCTTGCAGTGCCAGGAAGAGTGAGTGGGCAGCAATTTGGATGGGGGTGCTCATGCAAAGATCACAGGAGAAATGCTGGCAGCACTTCCCCTCTTGTTGTTTAGGGCTGTGACACAAAGTGGATGTGGTAGGATCAGTATTCAAGAGGGAGTACACAAATAATCCCTTGACTGAAAATAGTTCCACCAAGATGTTAGTCATCTGGGGTAGGGCCCAAACCACAGCATACTGATCGAAGAAAGCTTGGGGCCCTGCCTAATCCAAAAGATGTGAGGCAGAAATAAGAAAGGTCTGCTCTGCTGCTATGCACTGTGGGAGCTGCAGCATCTCTAGATTTACTATAGTTTATGTAGACAATGTTACCTATCAATGGAAAAAAAAAATTCTGTACTTGTTGCACAGATTCATGGTCCAGTTTACTCTGTTGCTTCGAGGGAAACATAATTGTTTTTCCCTAAGTATTTCTGTTATTTTAGTTACAATTTTGATTTAAAAGGGAATCTGATGAGCCAGGACAAATTGATTTTGGTTAGAAGAAGCAAAACAAAGCCTGAACCTTTAGTTGGAGGTAGAATCACCTTCTGCAATGCTAATGGAGAAAAAAAATCCAAATTCAGAGTAAAGCAAAAGATTTATTAATCCCCAAGCTTAAGTGCTTTTGAGAGTCTACTTGACGTTGAAACGTAATACAAGTGGGCTGCTTCTCACATGAACTTCTTGCCCTGCTCCTCTCAGAGACTCAAACCTAGACTGAAGTCCATATGTGATATATTTTGGGCAGGCAGTTTATCTAAAATCTGTGCAGAAGTTTATCTAAAATCTTCTACAAAGGGATCTTGTTTGCATGCATGGATTTGTACTCAACATGCCCAAATACTATTATAACTAATATAAACTATTATGGCCATTAGTTAAGTTGGGAAATTTGATCTGGAAAAAGTACTTCACTGCATCCCTATGATAGGTACAAAACCTATATCCCCCAAACCAGGCAACAGAAAACATTTAATCTCTATTGTGAAGCAAAAATCTATTCACAGCCTTTGGGTTTTGGTTTTTTGTATTTTTTTTTCATTTTTCCTTTTTAGTAATGGAAGAATTATAAGCAGGGCATATTTTGTACTCTTATTTTGACATTATCCATAATTTTTCTCCCTCAAGAAAACTGGGGAAATACCATCTAGATTAAATCAGCATATGCATGTGTTCAAGTTGTTGCTTATTTTGATAGTATTAATGTGATGTTGTCAAACCCATTTCAAATCTGTCCCTGCATATCTCCTCTGGGCCAAAAGAATAAATAATTTCCATTCTGAAGTGGCCATGTCCACTCTGCACAGACAAGTAAACAAGCAGAAAAAAGGCAGAGTATTAGCCCCTTGGAGTTATTGCTGTCTGTGCTGTCATGCATCGCCGCAAATGCCTCTTAAATACCTGATGACATGCTGAGTGTCTGCAGCATGAGAAAAATTCTACAAATCAGAGTTCAATTACAAGAACAGCAGTACAAAGTGTAAGGTCAGCATATATATCACTTTGATTTATTTGCAAGACAAAATAAAGAGAAGGTGATTAAATTATTTTTTTTCTTTTGAGCATTTCATATATCTGCACTGGTCCTGGGTTAGGAAAACCATTTCAGTTTTTAACAGGAATTAGAAAATATCAGAAGTTTGATCCTTGATTTGGCTTTCACTTTTATTTCAGTCCGGGGAAAGATGATCTCAATTGCTTCTTTGTCTTTCAAAAATTTTTAACTTTTATAGATGCAAATGAGGTTTTACCTTATCTGAGCAGTCCATATTTCACAATGATTTTAATTGAATCTTCCCTTTTTGTAAACAGTGATTTCTATGAGAATTAACCAGAGTGACTAGTTTTAAAAAAGATTATTTTTCCAGAAAGGAGTAACAGTTAAATTCTCATACAAAAAACTCATTCCAAACTGTGATGATATTTTATATGCACCTTGATAGTTTCTGCAGCTGTACTAGCAAGTGAAGCCTGTTAAGCTGTTGGCTGACATTGACCACATTTGAACATATTTCAAGCTCCTGTTACTGTAGCTTTGAACAGTGGGATTTGGTGTATTTCTTTGTTGTTTTTTTTCTTGGTGGTTTTTGTTCGTTTGTTTTTAAACGTTACATTTGTTTGTCATTGTTTCTTTGGTGTTTTGTTGTTTTTTTTTTTAAACCTTAACATTGATTTATATAACCGACAACACATTCTGCTTTATGTATGGTTAAAAAATCTAAAAATGTATCGCACATCATTATAATGTTGGGGCTGTGTTATACTTTGAAAACCAATTAGAGTAAATCAACATACTGCTTTAAAAAACCATTTAAAGTAAAAACCCATGATTTAATCAAATAGGTGCAGCTTTCTTCCCTGGAAACATTTGCATGAATTTAGCTTGCACATGGTGAGCAATACTGCTCCAAGATTTTTGGTTTTATACTGAGACAACTCCATCAGGGTTCTCTCAGTGTGAATCATCTTCTTCTTGCTGTTCAGCTGAGGCATATGTTTTAGTCATATGGATGTTTGAAAAATTTGCTGGTGTCAGAAGCTGTGATTTAATGAGCCTAGATTGTTACATTACCACAGCCAGCTTAATCTGTTTATTTTGCATTATAATGTGAGATACTTATTTTATAATAATATATTTCATAAATAATTATGTAG
Organism: Rhabdornis inornatus; assembly: GCA_013397075.1. Taxonomy (NCBI): domain Eukaryota; kingdom Metazoa; phylum Chordata; class Aves; order Passeriformes; family Rhabdornithidae; genus Rhabdornis; species Rhabdornis inornatus. The sequence goes on along the minus strand of VWZS01007472.1, from coordinate 169,438 downwards.
CTCTGAAATTCATTAGAGAGTTATAAAGATTCTAGTTGGGTATATGTAGTAGTTTAGCATAACTACAATTCACTTTTATTAAATGTCTACTCCAGTCTGTATTAAATGAGTCAAATGTTCTCTGATTTTTTTGCCACTATTAAATTCAGTGTGTGTTACTGAGTAGAGAAATGGATTGATATTTGGTGAAAAATCTTTTTCTACTAAACTAAGAAGAATTCCAGTATAAAAAAGGAAAAACTATTTATTATAAACATTTAGGCATAGGTAAGATAATTATTATATATGAATACTCCAAACAAATGTAGGTAGTTCTCCTACCCACAGTACTAATGTCTTGTGGGTAATTAACATTATCATATAGAATAATTTCCAAATATTTTTTTCATAAATATCCTAACTCTGTCATGCAGGTCACCTTACAAATATTAGTTGTCTTACAGTTAGTTCTTTGAAAAATACTAACCTTTGTCTTTCTTAAGGCAATATTTCTTTATCTTATTTGATGAGTTTAGGAAGTATATTAAGTTATTATGCTACATTGGTTTACAGCAAGTTAGGTCTGACAGAATGAAGAAAATAATATAGAGTAAAAAAGATGCTGGCATTGAAAAGGTTCTGACAACTGCTAATAGATGTGGAGCTCTGCTTAGGCAATGCATAAGTACACTAGAAATAATTTGTGTAAAGAAACTTCTACGTAAACCCATAAAGTACAGATTTATCATTGAAATCTACTTGTCTTATGCTGTCCCTATGCTTGGAATGTTATCATTATCAGATATATGTATTTCATGCAAACCTATTAAAATACTGGTTGTGGCATTTTGCTTAAGTAGAACAAGACTGACCATAGATGTCATCATTCCTTTTGTCCTAAATTTATAATATGTGGTTTCAACAGCAATATATCTGAGAGCAGAATCAGGCCTGGTGAGTGCATTTATAGAATTCCAAAATTTCTTTATTAAATTAAGGGTTGTGCTCTGCCAGCTCTTGTTTGATTTACCAGAGAGAGTTATTTGATCTCACGATATTTACCTCAACACTTTCCAAAACACAATGCCATATGAAAGCAAGGGTTCACGAGGCATGAGGCTGGTGCCTGAAGGGACTCCTGTCTGTTTTGATGGTAAACACTCTGTGGATTTTATCTTAATACATATTTTTATGTTGGTATTGCAAATTTATATTTATATAAATAGGTGTTGTGCTTCATTCATCACAGTTATGAGTCATTCCTTCCAGACACCAGTTTGATTCAAGCAGCCTGATTATCTGTGACCAAAATCTGATGACAGTTCGCTCTGTATTGAGGATTGGGATTAGATGGAAGGCAAAAGTAGCCCAGAGCATTTAATGATAGAAAATATTACTCAAAAGTTATTTGGATATTCTAGGAAAAAAAAAACCAAAACCTTTAGAGTTCATCTTGATCCTGTAGAATTTGAAAATGTCTATTTTTAGCTTAAATTGGCATAAAACCTGCCCTGAGAAATTTTCATTTTGAGGTTTTATGCAGTTCTTCTGCTGCTGCACTGACTTTGCAGAGGCTTGGATGCTGGGAGTAGGAGTGGAGAGGACTGGAACAGCATCCAGAAAATACATATCTGTGTTCACCTTTACTGGGCACATTAAATTAAAATCCATGCTGTAACACATTGGTCTTCCAAATACCACATGATAATAAGACTTACAAAAGAATATTCAGAGGAGTAACCACATCATCATATTTTTCCTGAAAGTGGTTTTGTTTGTGGCAGGCATAGGCAAGGTAGGTCGTGATAGATACAACAAATAACAAAGACAGGCATGACAGTGTTTGAGAGAAAAGGAAAGAGAAAGACTGAAACTTGCAACACCATCAATGTGGACAAGAGAAAATGATGGCGTAGGACACATCTGTGACAGTTCATAGATAGAAATGGCCTGGGAAACTTGCTTGAAAAGACTCATTGTCTTTGTGTATTGCATGTGAAGTGATATAACTGCAGTTATACCTGCAGTTCATTTCAGGTCTCAAACAGAAATACAAATGTTTTCAAAAAGCAGGGAAGGTGACAGGATGGTCACAAAAAGCTCAAGTCTGCTAAGGGTGATGTAATACCTGGATAAATTCTGGGTGTAGAATAAATTAATTGTGTTGTATTTTCAGAGCCTGGAAATTCCTGTGATTGTAAACCTGCTCTGCTGGTAATAAGCAGGATCATGTGGACTATTCATGATGAAAATCTAGTTGAACATGACTTTTCTTGGTGAAGGAAAATGTCATGCTCAGTGTTCTGGGAGCTCTCTTAGTCTGTTCCTTTGGAGAAGAGGCTGCTCTGTGCTCTGCTGTTCATGTGCCAGGCTGAGGACAGCCCTTCGAATGTGGGGCCACCTTGAGGAGATGCCCTGGCTCTTTCTGTGTGCTTGGATGAGAGCGTGGGTGTGTTTGTTAGTGTAACACATCCTTAATGAGTTTGTGCCATGTACTTTTGTGGGAAAAAGCTTTAGAAACCGGATTACAGAGTGCATCAAGTATAATGCTGATATTTGCTCCCACAAATAAAAAGAGTTCTTTGTAGGCACATAGAAGCAAGTGACCAATCACACTCTCAAATACAGATCGCTATTTTAGTTGAATTACTGTGTTTAGAATTTCATTCTCCTATTTCATAAAGTTGTGAAATCACTTGTTTTTGAAGTACTTGTTCATAAAATTATAATTTCAAGGTCTTTATTTTAAGGTTTCCCTACACTCAGTTTAGAGACAGAAGGTGGCTTTGTAGAAGCAATGGCAGCAAATTCAAATAATAATAATAACAACAACAACACTAATAAATACCACCTGGTAATACAATGATTCTCATCAGATAAAATGAGTAGCTCACAATCTCAGTGATGGAGAAAATTTGTCCTGAATGAAATACAATGTACCTGTGCAGTGCAACATGTCCAGTACAGCTCTCTGCAAGACAGGGTGGTATGTGTTTTTCTGAATGACAATGCTGTTGGTGTTTTCCAGTCCACTTTCCAAGCTACGTGTTCTGCCAGGGACACACAGGGCCTTTGACATCTACTGCATCATAGCCCCATGTGGCAACTTGTGACACAGCAAGAACCACCAAAATAGAAACAGGCACTGCTCACACCCTGTTTCCTGGAGTGCTTGCGATGAGTTTCTATTTATCTTGGGGTATCTCACCTAAGCACTGCTGACCAACATCTGCTTTGAGCTCTGTTGAATCTTGCCATACAGGCACAGGAACAGTTTCTAGGGTCTAAAATTTCTTGTCACTATCTCGGGGTGTTTGGTCAAACTTCTTGATTAGGTTCTCCACCCAAAGGATGGTTGTGCAGTGGAACACGCTCCCCAGGGAAGGGGACATGACACCAAACCTGCCAAATTTCAAGAAGAGTTTGGAAAATGGTCTCAGGCAACATGGTGCAAGTCTTGGGGCTGTCCTGTTCCTGTAGTAGAAACAGGGTTATGCGCTGGGTAAGAACCATATCAACTGCCTGAAGCTCCTACTGCCCTGTAGAAGATGCAGTAAACTTGGTTTTAATCAAATGATAAAGGTGATAACATCATGGCACAAGTTCTATCACCTTAACACAACTGTCCATTTTGTAATTTCTGTATTCTGGGAGTAGCTTGGACATGGCCTCTCCTTTTACTTTGCTAGGCTTAGCAGCGTGGCACACTGTCCTCAGCACAGTTGTCAACACACATTTTGATAATATGTATGCATATTAAGCCAGGTTTTCTGCAGGGTCTCAGAAAGGAGAAGGTGGCATTGAGACTGATGATGTAAGTACCTTGTAAGTACCTCTGGAGTCAGTCGACAGAAGATTTTGTTCTGATGAAACTTTTCCTTCACCATAGGGGCATCGATTTTTCTGATTTAGCAATCATTTAGATTGGCCACAGCATGTAAAAAGACCTCTGCTTTGGTTGCAGCTACCTTTGATTGCTTCTGTCTTCCTCTCAACATGTTCCTTATGTCATGCATTTGAAGTGAGAAGGCAGAGAATCTGCATTTAGGGAAGTAATGCAGAAATCACAAACTTCCTTTAACCAGTGTAGGTTTTGCACATGCCAGGTTAGTCATCGGTGTGTTTCACGCAATCTTCTGGAAGCAGTCTGGTCATTTTCCTAAGTAGGACAAAGGCAAAGGCAAAAATAGGATCTAAATTAATGACCTAGAAATCCAAGATGCTAGAGCAATCTTTGAAGCAATTGTATACATGTTAACTGGGTCATATAAATTTGTGGTATGACAGCTCATACAAGGAAGTTATAAATAGATGTCAAGAGGAAGTCACATAAGAAGTGACAAATATGAGCCAATGCAGGCAGAAAGATGACCTTTCAATTCTATTCTTCCCTTTTTAAAATATTTTTTTAGCAGAAGACGTAGGTAGGAAGGGTGGTTTGGGGAGTTTAATGAAAACAGCCCTTCCTTAGTCAGGAAAAACGTAACCTTTGACATATGGATTCATCAGCTCTCTGCTGGCATTTCATTTGCTGACCTGGTGACAGGGAATCTGAGGTGTGCTAAGGTCCTACATATTCCTGATTCCTCTAAGTCACTGGCAGAGAAAAGAATGAGGGTATGATCTGGTAACTTCTCTAATCTCCAGGGACTGTTAAGTCCAATATGTTTATTCCTACACACAAAATAACAAAAATTGGACTTTTGAGGTGTATTCACATCCTTTGTGATGCATAGAAGGAGCTGATTTTAAGATAGAATAAATACGTCAAATGTTCTAGCTACTAAGTTATGAAGTTTTTTCCTCAGCTAATGTTTTTACTACTTTATATAGAACAAATTGCTATTTGATTTCCAGCACTGGGAAATCCTTCTCCTTTGCTGTGGATTTACCAACTTGTGTTCCTGATGGTTTTATCCCAGAGGCGGTTGCATGTTAGCAGTGATTACCAAGGCCTTTTTGACAAAGCATTCACTGGGTGAATTGTCACTTATTTGCATAATATATGCTCAATAATCTAATAATAATAATGGTTTTAACCTGCTGGTAAAACCACACCATCCATCAAGATTATCTTCTGCCTCAGTATTTTACAGAAGGTTTATGTAAGAGATAGTATGTTTCATAAAAACAGAATGTGTAGAATGATATCACAAAGAATTAGGAGCTCCAAGATCACTTAACTTCTGAAATGTTTTTCGAAATTTAGATTTTTCCTGTGACATTTTGAAAACTGATTTAGAGGTATTGTTGCAAATACTTATTTCAGAATGAGCTATAGAGAAGAGAATAAAGCCCAGGTTTCTCATGCTGGTGGAGCTCAGATGTGATATCTCAAAATATGCTGAGTCATTGATGATTTAATTTAATATGTCCTTGGGGATGAAGCTCATCTGGATGCAGTGAACCAGCACAAGGCCACGTATTACTTATCTGCGTGGTTATTACTGTGCATGTGTTTTACACTGGCCTCTTGCAGAATTGGCTTATGTGCCCATCTTTTACTAGCTTATCTCCTCAGATTTTATTAGCTTTCTATCACTGGCCTTCCCTGTTCAAAGGAATCTCTAATCTTCTTCATCTTGTTCTTCCTATACTGGAGGGGTTGCTTTTCTTCTCACTCTTGAATACTTCGTTTTGCACTTGATCCAAAGATCCATGTAACCCTGAGCCTATCCCAGCAGTGTACCACAGCACATTGCATGCATGCCTGGGCTGATGGGGCCCTGGAATCAGGAGGAGGGTGGCCGTGTCAGCACAGTGATGCCAAGCTCATTACTTGGGCGTGGTATCACACTGCTGCTGCTCTTCTGCTCCCAAGACACAAGAGGATAACCTGGCACTCTGCTCTGCCACGCAGACAGACCAGTTTGGGTACGTGCTAGCTCAGGTTCTCACTTTGCACACCCTCGCACAATGCAGATATGCTTTCCAATTCTGTTCTAAAGGCTCTGCCCATCCTGAGTTCTACATAGCCTTTATTGTTAAAATCATGCCGATGTTAACTTTTGCTAATTATCTCATTGTTTGATTGAGTGCAAAGAAGTCTTCACTGGAATACAAGATGGTTTTTTCACCTGCACATGTTCTCGGTGGAGAACAACATGCTCAGGTGTTCTGGAAATTCAACCCTCACAGTGTTGCTGGATTATACACACCTTGTAAAAGCATTTATATAACACAATTGCAAAAAAAGGGAATGTTACTAGATTATGCACTGAAGTGATTCATCTCAGGTGCAGAACCTTGTGTAAAAACCAAGTCAATTTTGTTATGACATAATTTCTAATATGCAGAAATATTTACATCTTATTACACATCTTCTTGCTACAGCACTGACAATTACCCTGTCCTGTGTTTCCAGGCTGCTTGATACAATTCAGTGCTGATTAGACAGTTGTAACAAGAACTTCTGTTTCATATGTAATGTGCTGCCTTTAGATAGACAATCTGTGTTGCTGTTTTCTGTCTTAGCAGAAAGCAAGCAAGATGGAAAAGTTAATTTGCAGAAACAGCAAAAAATCATCTTTACAGCTCTTGTAGCCTGAACTGTGCGAGCTTAAGCTGCCCAGCATATCCTGGCATCCAATCCTTACCCTCTCCTACTTTAAGCACAATGAAGCAGATGTGATGAGATAGATTGGTATAGTTGTGGATGTAAATCCAACAGGCTGCACCAGTTTGCTCCTTTAAACTGCACAATCATGTCCCTGAGTGATACACTCTCTACTCAGATATAGGAAGCTGGATGGCCCTAGCCTTGTCTCTCTCCTTGTCTAGGTCAGCTGGAATCACAGAGAGAAGGGATGTACTTCAGAGGTACATGGAGGGTGTACAGTGGTACAAGGAAGGAAAAATCACTGTGACTCAGTCATCTAAATCTACATGTTTCACCAGCACTGTTAACCCCAGGTAGCTCAGATTTCTCACCTTTCTCTTTATCCTGAATTACTTTGATATTTTCCTTTCTTCCCCACCATTCACTTACCACACAGCTAAATCAGCTCTGGGGAGCCTTGTGTTATAAAGTGGAGTATCATTTGGAAGCAACCACTTAGACTTTCTTCAGTACAACACATATCTGTATACACAAGCAAAAACTTATAGACTGACTAATCTTCCTAAAAAAAGAAAAAAAAAGAAAAAAAAAAAATAAAAAGAGAAAAATTTTCAAAAAAAAAAAAAAAAAAAAAAAAAAAAAAAAAAAAAAAAAAAAAAATTAAAAAGAGAAAAGCAGTGAATGAGCTTATGGAGTGGTTTGCCAGTTTTCTTCAGGTATGACAGTCAAGAATTTTAAACCCAGCACACCTCGCCCTAAGGCAAAACTCTTGAGCATTATAATTACAACTGATTAAATGGATGGCAGTCACTCCTTATCTAGAGTGAAAGATACTGCTAGGCATACCACATGTCTCTAAAGGTCATTTGTGACCTATTCCTATGATGTAAGTCTCAAAGAGGAATAAAATGAAAACCCCAGAGAAGTGTGAGTCCCTGGCATCCCAGAAAGCCAGTGGTCAGAGAGCAGAGTCATCAACACAAGATTGGGGACTTCCCCTGCTGCCCTTCAAGACAAGTGTTTCAGCAGAAACAATGACTTTCACTTCTTAAAGTAGCACACACATAAAGCCAAGTGCATGACTAGATGCAGTGTGATCATTTTACACTGAAAGAAGAAAAACTGGACCTCTCACTAAAGCAGACATCCATATACAGAAAGTTTTATTTTTCTCATTATTTCTCCCCAAATACTTTTTTTTTTTTTGCTGCTAAATAGCTTCACCATATTGGAAAAGGGAGAATATATTTTTTTTTTTGTTGTTGTAGTGTAGAGAAGGTGACAGTTAGACCCTTGTGCCAGCCATGACTTCCATTGCAGTAAAGCCAGAGATGATTTGGTGAGTGTGAACAATATATATCACGGCATAAAATGTAAAAAATCACAGTCATTATTTGCATTTTAATGGTAGTGTTAAATAATAGAGAGGAAAATCCTTGCTATAAATACATCTGGAAATGTTCTTTTCACAAAATTAGAGATTCAAAATCTATTGAATTCAGTGGAAAGACTTTGTCATCCAAACCTCTAGATGATGTATTGTACTATTAGGACCAGTTCTAGAGGTAGTGCTAATCTGCTCAACTCATCTGGCTTTAACTGTTCTGAGTTCTTTCACTGCATCTGAGGGTTTTGGGCTAGATCCAGTATGAAATTGTGGTACCAATGGGTTTGCTGCTACCAAAGCAGCAGCTCCATCTGACTCCCACAGCGATATCCTGGATGCAGAGGTATTTGTGTAGGCAAGCTTCCTGCAGTGTGTGGGAATAGACAGGTGCCTGAGAATGCTGTCCTCAAACCCATAAGCTCTTGAGAGAGAGCCAAAAGAAAGGGTTTAGCATAAGGACATGCTCTGGGTGGTTAGGCGGGGGTGCCTAAATTGTGATTTTGTAGTTAATTATGCTGCTCTTCCCCTTTTGTCAAATTGTACATTGTACTAGGCTATTTGTACATTTGTACAGGCCTATTATGCATCTCCCACAGTGAGCTTAAATGAATTGTAACTACTTGGATGCTATCCTTTATCTAAAAGAAAAACCTTGTTGATAGTACAGCAATAATTAAACAAAGAGTATTATGAATAATTAGGCCATGGATATGAATATGAATAATTTAATTTTTCTTGGAAGTAGATACTCTCTTTTTACTTAAGAGCTCAGAGTGAGATATAACTCTACATGAAGGTGTTAGCTGGTGACTCAAAATTTTTGGTTTTCTGTTTGTTTCAGTTTTCTTAGTATCAGTCTTCCATCTTGACACCATCTTTAACACTAACCCACGCCCTAGAATGGCATGCACACTTACAGACATGTACATGTACATTGGCAGAAACATGTCAAGGAGGCATGATAGATACTGACACTGTGCCTGGCTCAGGCCATTATTAACATTTAATTGTTGATAATTTTTTTTAAGCTCCTGGCAGCAGTGTGGGATGCATGTGGTATGCTTGGTGGAACACCTAGCAACATGGCAAACAAGGATATTGGGAGTGCATACCTGACCTGGATGGAGTCACAGGGCTCCTGTCCTTAATCCTCTTGCTTTATAAGGTGTTTGTGGAAAAGTTCACCCATGAATCACACAATGGTGTCATCCTTACTTATCTGTTGGCAGACTCTCCAAGAGCATAGATGTTATTGTAGCAGAGGCCTTGCATTAAAGAGGATTCTTTGGCTGTGTGACTCTACCATAAAAACCAGTTTACAAACTCATAAGACAACTGAAAAAGGACCCAGTTCAACAAACGGGAAGGATAGCAAAGTCTGCATCATGCTTAATTCAAACTAATTAACTTTACTGGAAAAAGGGCTATTTGGCAGCATGGCAAAATAGCTTTCAGGGCCTGTGATGGCTTTTCTGCATGGGCTGCAGAAATGAAGGCTGCATTGCAACACCTTTGAGTTCTTCTCTGTGCTCTAGTCTTATCTATACAGCAAAATATTTTCTGAATGCTTCTTTAACTTGATGTCCAGGATGTCTCGATGTCTCTTTCTTCAAACATCCTACAGTGCCCTTATGAAAAATTCTCATTTTCCAGTGAATCTATGTTCTCTGAAATCTGGCTATAGTCTCTCACTTCTTCTGCAGAGTCTGTTATGGGATGGTAGCAACAGGTTGCCCCAGAGATTTCTGGGAGCAACACATTTCAGAATTTACAAGCAATTGTTGTGGCTGGGGCACGTCATATCAAACTGTTTGCAGTGGGTCCACTGTAAAGCTGCCCAAGTGACCTCGGGATCAGGACTGCAGAAACTGGTAATAAGACGTTTGGACACCACTTATGATGCTCAGAGTAAGCACTGCAAGACTGAAGGAGTAGACAGTGTTTGGAAGGAAGGTTTTGCAGGCTGCCACTTGTCTTGGATGCCGTGGAAGGGTGATCTGTAGACACTGACCTCTGACAGCCGCCAATTAAAAAACACAAGTTCAAGAACATTTCTGCACTTCAAATTCTCTTAGGAGCCATAGTACCTTAAACCAGAACTGATTTTGAGACCCTCCCATCTACTCAGGATCTTGAGCGTGAAGAGTGTTTTATTCATTTAGTTTTGAAGGCTGGTAATATATGGCTTTTGCCCCAGACACAAGACTCAATAAACCCCACATTTTGGCACTTCCCTTTCTGGATCATTGCCGATGCCAGAGTTTGTGAGTGTTAAATATCCAGCCCAAAGAAACAGAGTGCTTCTTACCATGCATTGTAACTTCATTTTGTTGCCTAGTGAGCTAGAAATGCTTCCAGTCAGTGCTGGGAAGGACCTGGCTGGGTGCTTTCTTGGAAGTGTGTGCACAAATACCGCCTAAAGGCAAACTTGGGCAGTTGCAGGTAAGTCTGATCTTGCTCATTTGGTGTGTAAGGTTTGATCCTGGAAGAGATTGCTGTGATCAAAATGAATGACTTTCAAGGTCTGGCTTCTAGCTTTCTGGGTCTGAGAGGGAAACTGTGACTTCAAAGGATGACACCCTGTCTCCCTTTGGCACAAGCAATGAAAGGTAGTTCCTACAGGTAGCAAACTGATGGCGGTTCCTCCTGCTTCAGGGCTGGTCTGGAAAGTCATTCAGAAGGGCAGCTGCAGCCTGCATGCTGCTATGAATAGTGCCAGAATGTTACCACCTGCCTTCCCACTGTGGGATCACCACACACCTGTGCAGCCCCTACCTCCCTTTTTTGGCATGGCAGAGTCCCATCAGGGGTTTGCTGCTCCTGGGCACCTGTGCATGGCTGCATATGCTACATGCACCAGCCCATGGTGTTGTTTCAGATGAACTTACACTGCTGTTTTGGGGCCTTTACTGCAACTGCAATAGGGTGTAGGTATCTAAATTCCGTCTCTGTCACAAGGAACATTTTGTTCCTTGATGGTTTTGTACACCATCTCTGTGTGTTTTGATACCTAGAGCATACATATAAATCTCATTAGCCTTATTTTGCATCACTAACCCTTTCCAAGGTGTGCGAAGTTTGCTGGAAGACCTCTGAGGATCATTCCCCAAATGCCTGGAATATCCAGGGCCCATATTAAGGCAACACACTAAATCCTTCAGTTTGACCTTCAAAAAGCAGAGTAGCAGGCTTCATAGCTTGAGGCTACAGGAGATCCTATTATGCAGGTTAGGAGAGACCTGAGGTTACTGTTACCAGATAAACACGACTGCAAAGCCAATCAGTTCAGAGCCTTCGAGAGGCTCATTTTTAAGTTCAGAGTATCTCTTGAAAAGCAGAAAACCAGAAAGAGATTAGGAATATTCCCAGCAAACCTGTCGCTCTAATCTTTCGTTATTTTTCTTATTATGCATGTATCACGTAAAATATCATGTAGAAATACAAATTGTTCTAGATTAAACAAAATATTATCCCAGTTTATTAAATAAAAGCCTCTTGCATTCCTCTCTTGGAAGGTGTACATTTCAAATATAATTTGAATTAGTTTTCAGAATATTTCATAACCCAACATGCTGAATTACTTGCCTATCCCCTGGCTTTCAGCCTGGAGTTAGCTTACTGTCATGTCTGCAACGAGTTCAAAGTACAAATGAAATGCCCATGAATTATCATATTCCTTCCTTGGCTCCTTCATCACTCTTCTTTAGACCCCACAACTTTCTTCCTGTCACCTAGTTCCTCTGTGAATATACACCTCTCCTAAAGTCCCTCATCAGATAGGGCAGTAGTCCTATGTGTGAAAGACCAGATTTTCAGTGTGTCTTACAAGCACAACTAGACACAAAATTTCAGGAAATCAAGAAACCTACAGAGTTTTCAGCCTTTTTGTAAAAAAAGGAACAGAGTTGTTATGGAGCTGCAACCCTGACTGGGGCTGGGGCACAGGGAAAGAGGCAAGACCTGCTGAACACCTGGTCTAGGTGGGACTTAATCGTAATGCTGTCACATAAAATGTAAGATCTCTGGGTAAGAATGTCAAAACCCACTAAGACAATGAAATGACTCAGGCTGACTGCCACTGTGAAAATCAGGATGCCACAACTGCTTCTGCCAGACACTTCGACAAAGACAGCTTTTGTGGACAGGTAGTTATACACAGACATGCATTTACAAATCCAAGAAGGGTGCTTTTCATAATGTTTTAGGGCCTAAAAGTATCCAGATAGACTTTCCCATTAACTTATCAATAAAAAGCTCTCCTTTCTCCCTTGTCTGTGTCTATATTGCCAGCTTAGGTCAACAGATCCTCAAAATGGGATCCATCTCTTATTCTCAGTTTGGTGTGCCAATGAATGACAAGGAATTTTGTCCCATGACTCCAGGCTTTTTGGTAATTTCAAACCTTGAAAACAGTAGTACAGAAGTACAAAATGCTGAAGGAAAAATATAGGGTTTTCTTGCTGCAGGGATCTTTTTATAGTATTTTTTCCTTCCTTTTCCTTATAGTATTTTCATTCCTGTCTTTGGAGAAACAGCAGCTTAACTTTCCAGAGATATGCAAATAGGACATTGTCAATAACAATGATACTTTATTGCTTGACATTTTCACTGCTATTTTATTGCTCTACTTTTAAAAAAAAGCGGCAATCCCTATCAGAATGTGCTGATAAGGCAGAACTATCTTAAGTAAATACACTGCTTTCAATATGGCCTTTTCTTCAATAAACTTTTAAAAAAGCTTTTGGATATTAATCATTACTTGATTCCTGGGGGTTTTCAGTTTAATTTCCCTTTTCCATGGCTTCAGTGTTGGCAATACAAACTCCCCAAAATGGCAAAACTGCTTGCTGTCAGACTGTGGAGGCTGTTTTGCCAGAACAAGGTAGCAGCAGAAAGGCTCTTGGCATGGCACTTCTGTAACCCTTAAGGAATTTCGTGATCTTCAAGATGGACAAGATAAATTCCCAGTGAAGTGTTGACAGCCCTGAAATATTTAGGATTATTAAGTCAAATCTAGAAAGCAGAGGGCTTGGAAAACTTGAAAGCTGAGGGAGGCAGGCAAGGAATTGCATGCAATCCCAGACTTTTCTTGTATTACAACATCTTGAAATGTCTCCCTGTAGTAATTTTTGTAAACTGTGAAATTTGACTATAAGATAGATGCAAGGCATAACAAAGGGAAGTAAGATTTAAAAAATTTTGTTTCTTTAATTTTAAAATTATAAGTAGTTGCTGTGAAGCAAAAAACATGCATGTGAATACTAACAAGGTGAAATTACTGGCATGTATGTCCCAATCATAAAAAAATGTTTGAAGGAGTTTTGGTGTTAGTCTATTTTAGGACTGTGGAGTGAGGCTAAAGAAAGATTAATTAGCTAAACCTCAAATTAAACCTCATACAGACACAGTTTACTGCTATTTACCTTGACTTAGTAACAGGCAGGGTTTGCTGTTGATTATGACTGACCTCACAGTGACTTCATATTGTCATCAAACTTGTTTGTAGCAGCTCGTAGAATTTCAAGAAAACCACTTCTGCAGCAGATGAATGTCCTGGCTGTTGCCAACTGCTGTGAAAGCTGGCATACAGTGCTGCTGTCTCCTGCAGATTCCTCTGAAGTTTGACAAATAGTTCTTACAGTTGTTGAGGGTAAAACAATAAACAAGTTTTCAGAGCTTTTTTCATAACAAGTTGACCCTGAAGCAAGCTGATAGAAGATGATCTGTGAAAGTTTCTGACACTGATTCCGAGCTGCAGAATGTCAGAGCTTTAACTCATATTCATCACACTCGAAAGTTGATGAACTCTGCCAACTCTCAGCTGTCCAGTCACCCTTTTACAGTATTCCATAATTCTTTTCTAGACTTTGATATAAGAGGACCCTCAGAACAGTTTCCATTTTAGGCATCCTGACACATGCCGGGGTCAAATGTAGTGGGGTCACAAAATTGCTGTTCACTTTGATGTCGCTTATTTCCACAAGGATGTCACAAAAAGCTTATGCAAAGTGGTAGCTCTGACTCAAAATTTTAAGACAGGCACCTAATTTAAGTTTTGCATGTGACCTGGTTTGAAAAGCAAGCTTTTCAACATTGTTCAGTATTTACTGGTGAATGTCTAGATGTACTTCTGACATTGGTGCTGCTGTTTCAAGGCACCTACAGAAACACTGTATGTAATCCAAGCAATAGAGAGAAAAATCTCTTTGCATTGTGCCATCTTTTGAACATCTTTTACCCATTAAAACAACAACTGTACATTCTAAAGAGTTAGATTTAACCTAGCATTCCCTCCGCTAGCAACAATTTGTGTGAAGTTGCTTTTCTGATTGTCCAGAACTGCTCTAAGCCATGAATTTTCATAAAAGACATCTATTATTGGGGAGCAAAAATGAATTTCATACGTTTTTATGTGAAGAAATCTTCACAGAGTTATTGTTTATAATCCTGATTTTCACTTTCAGCAGTGTGTTGAACTAAGATTCCAGAAATGCTGAGTTTGCATTTTTATCAACAACTTTGAAAATATTTGAAGTGGAAAAATTTATTTCTTCTTCCTCTGTGCTTATTTCTTTTTTCTTGTGGCAAGAAGCCGTGAATCACCCTGTGTGTAGATTTCAATCACTTGTCTCTCCTCTGCTTATCTTAATATGGATGGCAAATAAGAGTCAATGCAGAGTAAGTGCACGGAAATGCAAGCCACATTGGAGTATCAAAATGAAAATTTACCCTGCATTTGGTATCACTTTTCTGATCCTCAGATCTCCCCAACTTTATGAGTATGATGACACTAACTGACATTTGGAAAGTTTTTTAAGATTTCCAAGTTCAAAGGCCTAGTTACCTGTCATTCCATTCAGATTAACTCCCCCATACATTGCATCGTTGTGCCATTGCAGAGATAATAGAAGTGGTAACAGTGTTTGAGTAAAAAGGGAAAGTTGTTTTTTTCTTGAAGGCATTCAACGACAAGCATACTAATAAGGTCTAAGCTGAGATCAAAGACTATTCTGGAATTCATGGGCATGTTTATGTTTTATACCTTTAAGCTTTGATACAGCTTTCTACTAAATTCATTTACAGCTTAGCCTTAAAGTCCCAGATTTCCTGGTTTACATGCTTTCATTTAAAGTGGATTGCACTTGATCCATCTGTTTGATGAGACTGTTGTGCTTTTGTCTTACTCGTAATAAAACTTCTGGGGGTAGGACATTGCATGTTTATCCGGCTGTTGCAGGAAACACTATCACTAACTCTTGAACAAAGGTTCTTTCTGTTGACTGCATAAATTGTTTTTTTCCAGAGCAAGAGAACAAAGATTTCAGATAGTTATAAACAATAAATTGAAGGGAAGTTTGGGGTCAAAGCGGAAAAGGATTACTCAGATTTCTTTTCATCATGATTGAGAAAAGGTACACAAATGAAGATGAAAACCAATGGTGTTTACTTCAGAGCATATATGCCACTTTCTAAAGTCCGGCATCTCCCAGGGACTGCAGACCTCAGAACGTACCCCTGCCTGCTCCAGCCACAGGATACTGGTCTGTGTAGCCAAAAGCACTTGAATTGTAATAGGTTAGTTGAAAACCTATTTCAGCTAACAAGACATGAATATTAGTCATCATTCAATGCAGAAAAGAACAAGTCTTTGTTTTACAATGTCCCGGTTGGAATTGTAATGTTGGACTGGAAGTGGCCCCAGAACTGAGAGTCCATGCCTTGCATGCAGACATTGGTAAAGTTTATTGTGCGTCACAGCCTTCTGCAGCCCGTTATTCACAAAACTTTTTCTGAAGTCTTTTAACAAGTCAAGACCTTTAGTACTAACCTCCAAAAATCACAGCAAAGCAATATGCCAAAGGAGGAGAGCAGGAAAGATTACTGTTAAGCCAGTGTTTAAAGTCCTGCAAGAGCGAAGGGGTTGTTAGGCGATAATGCCTGCAGGAGCCTAGAAAATAAGTGAATCCACTTCCACACAATGATGCACTGCCTTCACTGCTGCCAGCTGGACCTGGAGGAATAGTCCCTCCAGGTTTAGCACTGAGAATGTGAAAGAACACTCTAATAAGACTGTGAGAGACTTTCAAAAAGCTTTGAATTTCCTTTCAATGAGACATGATTTTCTGCTCCAGGAAATACCTCTTCTATGTTTTATGTTCAGATCACAGTGGAGATACTACCTTCACATCTCCTTCACCAAGATATGAGTTTATACCTAAATAAAGTAAATTTTAAACATCCTTCTGGGTAGTCCATATCAGCGCTAGAGTGTAGTGAGGTGTAAGCATTTTGAAATGTACATCCTTAACATAATTTCTTAACACAATTCTTCTAAGATCACTCGGGTTTAGGCCCTGTATGAGTTTGATCCTCACACTATGAAAATCCCACTGGACATCCTAACAACTATTTTCTTAACAGTGTTACTGTTTTCCATTATTATGATAATAACAGTATTTAACTGGTATCAAGACCAAAATTTTCACAAAACATTTCCAAGGAGTTTTGTTGCCTTGCATTTTACAGTAAAACAATAGTGTGCTAAAACAATAGCAAAGATTTGGCAGAAAAAAATTTGCTGCAAACTCCATATATAAGGAATGGGAGACAGCATAATGGAAGTTCAGTTAAGGGAGGAGCATCTTTTCTAGATGATTTTGATGCATTTTATTTCAATGCCAGCTGGCCTCAGAAAGCATCTATCCATGAAGAAATATCCTTTGGGAAGGCAAATTGCATTAAAAGCATTTCTATTATCAAGAACCTCTCTGAGTGAGGTAATTGTTCAGCACATTTTGCTGTTTTTAGGATGTGATGCATGGGAAATGCTGAAGATTGTTTTGAGAAAGCTGGGAAAAGCAGCTTTTTCTTTCTATGAGAAAACATATAAAACATGCAAACACACATATACAAGTAGATATAAAGTCCACATTATTATTACCATTTCAAAACACATTTACTCTTTGAAAATATTCAAGATGAGTTTATAAAATGTGATGGGATGAGGTGAATTCCATTGAGACGAAACCTCTTAACCCTGCATTAGCTGAGGAACTCCCAAGAAGGACTTTGTAGTGTATCTGCCAGTGAAGTTTGAACAAATCTTGGACCATCTCTTTTCAGTCCTAAAGCCAAGCTCAATTTCTTTTCCCCATGAACTATTACCAAAGACTTTAAGTGAAAACTGCAAGAGAAGATGACAAATCAGTTTAGAGAAAGAAGGAGAAAAGGTCTTTAGTATTTAGGGCTCAACTACAAGGAAGATGATACTAGAGCTGTTTTTCACTCGACGTTACTCCCTTAAATATATTTCCTTTGGTGCTGAGATACTGATCAGCATACTACAGATACTGTAGATAGTCCTGATACTGCTGGCAGTGGTGGGTCTAGAGAGACCCACAGATTTGCAACATGCCATACCAGTGACAGAGCTCTGGGTGGAAAATTTGTCATTTTTTCCTTGTGCCTCACTTTTGGCTGTGGATTTTTCCACAACAGTTAGAGATTCCAAAGGAAATAAGAGTAGAAGCAAATAAATGAATGGACTGCGGTTAGAAAAGGAAATGTTTATTCAAACACAAGAATAATGCCAGTTGTAGAAATCTGGATGCTTCTAATGTATTGTTGATTCTGAGGACATCCAAATGGAGGTTTACTTATGGTGAGCAGTATCCAAAAAGTCTTCTACAGTTACATACCATAATAATTCATCTGTTCTCAAAGTGCTACTGGATTTTCTCTAAATTCTTTTGTGCTATGGACTTAATCTCCTTTGCTATTTGCATTCTGTTGTTTTCAGATACAGCGAATATTTCATTTACAGTTACTAGGAACCTGTACAGCACACATGCTTTGTATTCTGTGTGTACTAGTACTTGTTGGCACATAATAACCATAGCATATTACAGAACTGTGTAGGAATGAAAAAGAAATTCATCTGCTTGTTTAAATACATATGTATACAGTATGTGACTGGAAAGGCATTGTCATTATGGTAGATGGTATGCATTTTAACACGCAAAAGTGATCTGTTTCGAGCTAAATGGATTGTAAAATTCATCTGTTTAATACACTGGAAAGCAATCAGCAGCAATTTCATTTTCAAGGAGTAACTGGAGATCAGTTTGGAATAGAGCAACAGTTAAGGATATTTTAAAAAACTCACTTCATCCTCTTCCCAAATTAATACTCTTGCCAATTTCTGTCACTCATATTGGCCTCAGAGGTCATGACATTGATGCATACAGCCTGAGAATAATAAAAATAACAATGATGGTGATAAAAGCACCTGGGGACTACAACACAAAACTGAGAACAGTACTGTCTTTCTTTCTGAGTGTTTAGGATGAACCAATGACCTCTAAATTTATGTACAGTTGTTTTGGGTTCAAAATTCAGTTCAGAACATATACACAAAAATGTTTTTCTTTCCTATTAACTGATTTTAAAGAGTTCTACATTTCCTTGCTTTGAGATGAGTTCACTGCAATGCTGTATTATTTTGTGTCTGAATATCCTCTGTATTCATTTCTCCTTTTATTTATTTTCCATTCCATACCACAGTTGAGTTGGAAAATTGTAGCTGTAAAAAATTTCTGGGTAATTTCCATTATCTTATCTGATGGTGGAAAAGCAGAATGAGTCCAGATCTTCCTCACTTTCAGGGCACTCACAATCTGTACATTGAAATCCTGAAGGTCAAACCACCTCCTCTGGATGAGGCCAAAGCAGATGTATGGCCTTTCAGCATTGCAGATGATGTCTGAACCACCAGAGAACCTTCCACACTGCCAAAGGGTATTTTAAGCATCCTGTGTAATGGGATTGAGAAAAAAATGCTCTGAAATCTCAGCTATTTTTGCTAAGTAAAGAGGAATGGTTAAAGTTGAAAGGGAATTGACATTTTTTCTAGCTCTCACTCCTTCTACATCACATTCTCCTCCCATTTCTCTTACCCATAAAGCAGATGAGGTAGCTTTTCTTTTTAAATGTAAATTTTAATTAATTTTAGGAATTAATTAAATGTCAGCCATCTTGACCAAACAATTTCTTCATCAGGCTCATGGAAGATAATGAATCTTTGTAGTTATTTTAGATAATGTTAAACATTAACATTAGCTAGAATTAAAAAAAAAAACAAACAATCACAGAGTATGGCTACATCAATTTCAGACCTTTTTATTCCGCTGTATTTGTGAATATGGCAGTGCAGTGTGACATATTTTCAGTTTTCAACATATAGCATGGGAAGGATAATGTTTCAATAAAAGAGATGTGATCATATATTCTACTGCTTAGGATAATAAATCAGATTTGTGTAGCAGAGCAGAATTCAACAGTATTATTTCACTACTACTACTACTACCACAGCAACAACAACAACTACTACTACTACTACTACTACTACTACTACTGCTGCTGCTGCTGCTGCTGCTGCTGCTGCTGCTACTAAACATTTCTAAACTTCCCTATGAAAATCCTTGTCCAAAATCACTTTAAGCAATATGGCCAAAATTATATGGAAGGCTTTTTCAGCTAAGTTGCTTAATCTATATTTAGGTATCTGCTTGACTTTCCACTGCTGACAGCCAGAGCGTGTTGGATTTATGTTATCTTTTGTACAGAAATCATTAAAATCTATGGGATAAGAAACACAGAATATCCTGAGTTGGAAAGCACCCACAAGGATCCAACTCCTGGATTGAGTCCAACTCCTGGCTCTGTACAGGACAACCCCAAGAATGTTTTTGTGTCCCTGAGACTGTTGATCAAATGCTTCTTGAACTCTGGTAGGCTGGGTGTTGTTAACCAAAAGGATGTAACTCATTGGATCTAGAACTGCCAATGTGTTTTTGTCGATCCTGATGTATTTGCATCTGGGATATTAAATAATACTAATCTAGAAAAAGCTGTCAGAACTAAAAGCATCCCAACCTTCATGCTCATCACCACCAAACAAGCAAGGTTTGCACTTCAGCCTTGCTCTTGGCTGTTCATGAGAATCTGCCTGTGGTTTTAAAGTAAAATGGAACATTTTGTTTTGAGAATTTGTTTCTCTGAGAAATTTGTGAATGGAATGAAGAAGAACAAGAATAGCCAAATAGCATGTCAGTGTCTCATGTTCTCTGAGACTGGATCCCCAAGGACATGCTGTCAGCCAGGTTAACTCCTCTGCTCCCAGATCTTGCTGTCCCCCGAGTGGCAGTGAGTGGCAAGATACAGCTCTGTAGAAGTCACCATCATTATTTATTGATGACTCACAGCTGCAAACGCCTTGGATCCCTCAAGGAGAAGAGAAAGTGAGACTGAGCAAACTCAGGAAAAGGAACAAGAATTACAAGACTTGTGAACCTGCATGGGAACTTGTCACACTGGGTGGGCCCATTGTAACACCACAGGGGTAGTTTTTAACACTGAGCCAAATCTGTGAAATGGATGACAAAATCTTTCAAGCTGTAGTTAGGCCAATTCTTCACATGGTGGAAAAAGCTGTTATTAGAAATAGCAGGAGCTACATTTTTAAATACTTCTGCAGAGTATAGTCCCTTAGCAAGGAATAATATAATGGTTTGTTTTATAACCAAATCATGTATGCAGAGTAAGTTCCCCAGGGTGGCTGAAGGGATAGAAGAGGTTATTCTGGCTGACAAATGTGGCTGGTGAAGAGCTGAAGTTAAGGTTAAATGTTAAAATAAAAGGTCTGTAGGCTTGTCTCACAGTAAAGTAGAGAAAAGACATAAATGTGCCATTAGTGTATCTGAACAGTTAGAAGAAGAACACTCAACGTTCAAATTGGTGTAAAAATGTAGTTTCTCCCCTGAGCAGCCTCTCTTCGTCTGGTGAGGCACAGGAGCCAAATGCTCTGATGCGGGCTTTCATATCCTTTTGGAGAGGGAAGGGAAGAAGGGGAGATGCTGTGGTTCCAATACTGATTGCTGTGCTTTTGCATCATCCCTGATCAACATGGGAGCAGGGAACGAGACTCAGCATCATTCTCTCTGGGGAGAAAGCACTGATTGTTAGAATGCAAGGCTGCACATCTTCCTGCATGACTTCTTCTACTTTATTAATTATGTCTTCCTTACCTTAGAAAGGCACAGCTTTGCAGTTGGGAAGTGGTTTCCCCAGTGCAGCAGGCTTACCAGCTCATGCTGAAGCCCTCTGAGCTCCTGTCTTTCCTCTGGTATTTCACAAGCAGGTGCTCACAGGTGATCATGCCTCTAACCATAAAAGGGAGTTTCTAACCTGGCAGGTGGCTGTGTTGCCTCATAAGAAAAGGATTCCCTCTGCATCTGCCCATTTTCCATGGATACATTTGCATGAGATGTGACATAGATAAGAAAGAACTGCCATTTAAGTGAAAGAAACCTCCCTCTGGTAAAGAGCCACTTCCATGAAAGGGGATGCATGGAGGCAAGGTCTGACAGGGCTGCCAGTTCTTTGCCATGCTCATGAAGAACTACACACTTCCACACTTTCTATATTTGAAAAGCCAAAGAAAAAGGTAAAATTTCTGTCAACACCAAGAATTTTTGGAAACTATATCTGATCCCAAATACTTCAGGTGTAAATAATACCCCACATAAAAACATTGCCTCCTTAGAGGGACATGGGTGTAAGAACAGCTAAATTATTCTTCCTGAACTGCTCAAATATTTATACATTTTTGGGTGTAAAATGGAGCCTTAGAAAAAATAAGGTATGTTTAGAAATTTCAGACTTCTCAGATCAAGGCATACAGTAAAAACAGGCTTTCACACCTACATAGTATATTAAAACTGTGAGCATTTTCTTTCAGCTGCTCCCAGATTTATCAATGGTAAAAACTTCAGAAGAGACCTTGAATTTTTTTTTACATGTTGTCACTCAAGAAAGACTTATGATCTTCTAAAACTGTGACAATCCTTGTAAGCTTGTAGTAAATACTGACTTAATTTTTCCTATTTTTAGCTGGCATAGGTATGCAATCAGTATTGCATGGAGTCAGTGGGAAAGATCAAAGGGAAAGATTGCTGTGCAGTGCACATGGCCTTGTGCTGGGATTGACGTCAGTGCTACCCCTTATCTGTAAATGTACATTTGGTGGAGACATGAGGAGATCTCTTTGGCTGCTATGTAAGTGAGTTGGGAATTGGACTTTACTCTCATTTGCGACTGGGAACTTGAATTCTGTTAAGCTGAACGGGAAAAAGTCTTTCTTCAAATTCACATGCTACAGCATATAAAGGAAAAGGTCCATTAACCGCCCTCTAGTATAAATCTTCAGGCTGTACACTTATAAGAGGACGTCAATTGTTAATATTCCTGAGACCACATTACTATACCTTTTGTCTACAATGCCTACAGCCATTAAATATACTATTGTCATTTAGTAACAGTCTAAGGAATGTGATTTAGATAAAAGAATATGTTGATATTACCAAAGTAAAAGCAACAGTGCTTGAGAAATTAGTTTTATGGTCCCTCAATGGATGCCTGAAATAATATACTTAGTTAAGACATCAGGTGTTAGTTATTAATGTCTTTATGTTCCCTTCCATGTGTTGCCCTTTATGATTTATATTACATTTTATGACTTAGGCTGTACTTTGCCTATGGGATGGAGGCACCCAGTGTTTGCTTTCCCTTTCGTCTCTGTAAAAGTGGAGATTACAAAGTGAAACTTTTAGGCTGGGAGAATGATGGACACAATATTCTTAGGAGTAACGCAATTACTCCTGCATTCTTAGAGGGCTCATGTAGAGTTTTAATTTCTTTGACTTTGAAATGAGAGCAGGGAAATGAGTTGGGCATGCATGGTGGCAGTTGGAAGGGGAAGGCATGGCAGAGGGACTGAGCACTTGCTGAAAGCTTTGGAAAAGCCCAAGCAGAGCCTTTCCAAACTGTTTCTGTCTCTGGATTTTTACTTTTATTGGTGCTGACCCTTACATCTCAATCACTCTGGAATAGATCTACAGTAACTCCACTGAAGTTACAGTTTTGTAAATTAAGAGACTGCACCATTATCTTTGTTCTAAGATAGAGACTATTCAGCTTCATTATGCATTTGTTCTAAAAATGCATAATGAAGTACATGTTTTACATATTTGTTCTATGTGTTAAACTCCATGGACTCAAATTTAATTTAAACATATTTCTAAAATGAAGCAATCCCCTCACTGCTTTATAGAGAAAGGATTTTTCAACTGAAGTTTTCAATCCAAAGTTAATTATTTGAATCCCTGTAAATTAAGAGGCTTTGTTTCTAGAGTTGCTGAGTCCCAGATGTACTCACTGACTTCATGCAGGGATGAAACATCTCATTAATACCCAAATTCAAAATCTTAATCTCTTTTATACCAACTGAAAATGCATCTAATATTTTAATTTCATTGACTTGTGATGTGATGTTATCATAACATTAATCATGTTCCCAAAGAAAAAAGAAATCAATATTCTGTAAAGATCAATGGAGCAGGAATAATGAAGATTAGAAAACACTTTTAAAGACATTGGTGTGAAAAAATTACTATCTTAACCTTACTTTGTAATGTACTCGATGAAGTCAGCATATTCTGGGGCAGCCAAAAGCATTTTCTGTTTTATTTCTACACAAGCAGATCTCATTGGAGATAAATTACAGATCTGTGTAACTTTGTTCTGTACCAGAAAGTTGTGTGGAACGTAACAGTGGGTTTCTAAAACTAGTTTCAGTTGCATCAGTCTGTGTGCTCTGGAGTGAGGGCTTTCAAAGTCTAATCACTTCCTGTATCTTTATAGCATTAAATTGTCACATAGGCCCTTCAGGAAGTTAGGCTAGAAGAAAATTTCATTTTTAAGAGTGTCTAATATTACTCCACCCTGCTAAAATGCACCAAATTGCTTTTTATTTTTTCTCCTTCTTCTTTCTAAAGACCCCCAAAATTTGATTTGATGCATCTCATACAGCTCCATCCTGTGGATCTGACAACTGCATGTGATTCTTTCTAGTTACTGTGGAGCAGAGATCTTTGAAAAGTTTCAGAAGATAAAATTTACCTGAATTAAAATGTCAGATATCATAGCGTTTGGGAATTATGCGAAAGTAATAGAGGTGTGCAGATGTTTTTTGTTAAGATGCAAATAGATATGTTACAAAGGTCCAGAATCACTGTGGCATTTGAATAGCAAATACTATGTAGATTTCTTGTGCATCTTGTATTTTCTTATATTTTTACACTGCTGAAATAGAAAAAGTTTTGGTCCTTTTACTGTGAAGTTCAAAGGAAAAAAAAGGAAAAAAAAAAACCCTTCATAATTACCATACACTTTCAGTGCTGGGCTAGCATGTAGAAGAAAGGTAGGATGGTGAAAAAAGCAAATGACTGCTGGTATTCACTTTTACAGAGAACCTGAGCTCAAATTATACGTTGGAATTGTAGAATGGTTACTGCTTGGAGTATTTTCTGCTGTGGACACAGAAGAAAAGCTCTCTGAGAGAAACACCAGAGCCAGGCAATAAAAAGTCATTGTCCTTTTCACAGTCTTATCTGCACACTTCTTTCCAATTTACCTCCTGCAGGACAACTTGAGAATGCTCCTGAAATTTGTATCAGTCTGTCTGTCTGTCCCTCCAGAATTGAAATGCCTCAGGCCTGGAATGAGCAAAGTTGAACTCTGCATAAGCAGCAGCTCTTGTAGTTGTTACTGTGTTGCTGTACTTTATTTACTGGAGAAGTAAAAAAAAAACCAAAAAACAAACATATAAAATGTTTGCAGTGTTATGGTAAAAACTGCATCATAACTGATGTCTAAGGTGAAGAAGTATAATTTTTATGATCATGGTTTTATTAGACACTGCATTTGTGGGTCACTCTTCCTGTCACTGTGGTTTAATTAAGCTGCACTTTCTAACAGTGTGCATCAGTGGTGTCAGTGGAAAAGGAAAAAACACTGAGCAATGACGTTGTATTGACGCTGTAAGCCAGACACAAGTGTCTCAATTAGATGCTGATTTGAGGAATGAGAGGTTGTTGACTTCAGGACTGGAGAATATGTTCTTTTTTCTTTCTTTTGATGTAGGCTCCCAGTAAACAAAATAGCAATGGTACAGTGGTACAGAGGAAGTCTGCCGAAAATATTGCCACACTGCTCATAGTAGCTGTGGAAGGGGTTTGCTGTGTTCTCTCTGTCAGTGTCACTTGTGGCCCAAGCAGCAGGGAACTGAGCTGATCAAATGGCAGATACAACTGTGGTCTTTGTCATTGTGCTGGCAGAATAATCTCTATGAGCAGCTGTGGCTATCCTGTCAAATAAAACAAATGCACAAAGGCTTTGTGGCAGCATTGTGGACCTATATGGACACTTGCCCCACAGCTCATCTTCAGGTGCATCCTCTCTGCATCTGTGAAGTTGCCTGGTATGAAAACAGTTATTATCAGGTATTGTGGATCCACCCAAAATATCACATGTTTCAGAAGTTCAGCTGTTCATCATACTTTACCATAATATGAAAGCTTTGGTTGCTTCTTACTCAAAAGAAGCAAGGCTAAGGGTGTTTAACACCCAATCCTAGATACTCCCATTACATGAGGTCCTAATATGCTTAACACTTCTGAACATTGGACCTTGGAAATTACAAGGTGATGTCCAGGTGTCAGTCATGCTGTCATGTCTGGGACATTCTTCAGTGAAGAAGAGTTTAACAAAAAAACCCTGGAGACCAGATTTTCAGCTGCATGTTACTTACTTTGTTCCAGTGGGCACAGCAAAGTTGGAGAGCAAGTTATACTGGCTGTGGGTTACCAGAGCCAGCCACAGGTGGACAGACTGGGCACTGCCAGAGCCCCCACTGCCTTAGTTGTGAAGTGTTTGAGAGAAGCCTTAGGTGTTTGATTTGAGACAGATTCTTGTGTAAACCAGGAAGAGCTAAGGTGGGAGAAATTAGTAATTGAGGTAGAAATATTCAAGAAGAGAAGAGAAGAGAAAGCTCTGGGGAAATTTTACTGTGGCCTTTCAGTGCCCAAAATATAGGGACAGACACTTCAGTAGCAGACTTGCAGTAATAGGACATGGCGTAATTGTTTAAACCAAAAGAGGGTAGATTCAGAGGAGGTATAAGGAAGGCTTTTTCTTCAATGATAGTAGTGAAACTCTTGAACAGATTTCCCAGAGAAGTGTTGGATGTCCCTTCCCTGGAAACATCCAAGGTCAGGTTGAACTGGGCTTGAGCGACCTGATCTGGTTGAAGATGTTCCAGCTGATTGTAGGGGGTTGGACTAGGTGACTTTAAAATGGTCACTTCCAACTCAAAGTATTCAGTGATTCCATGAATTTTAAACCCAGGGGCTGCTGCCTAGGTCACCATCTTTTATTCTTGCAAGGGGAAATTTGTGCAAATGTGTCAAAAAATGACAGGTAAACCAATGAACTAGTCTGCACTGCCTTGTCTCTTTTTTTCTCTGCTATTAGAGAAGAATTTGACTGCCAAGCTAATTTGTCTCTTTAACTAATTTTAAGAGGTCATAAATGAAGCTACTGCCAGGGATACAGCCATCCTAGAGGAACTAGTGCCAGGATGCTTTTATCTATCCATTGACTACCTGCTTCTGGAATAGCTGTCCAGGCCTTGTGCCAGGTCTGCCTGTGTGTGGGTGTATGGATAGGAGCAGGTTGTTGCTTCAGCAGCTGCCAGGAGAGAGTTGTCCTCTGCCTCCCTCTGAGCTTAAAGGTGTTCACCCTGAAGCACTCAGTTACTGGAAGTTGCATATACACACAGACAAATGTCCCCCAACCCACTTTTTCAGTTAGACTTTTATAGTAAGAGATCTTAAAATAAGTATATAAGGGATTTATTTTTGCAGAAAATATTATCTTTGTAGAACCTTAATGAATACTTTGGCATATGGTGTTAAACCTGTATGAAAAAATCATGATCTTCCAGTGGTCTTATATCCACCACACAATATATTCCCTTATGTGCTAGTATGGCTATAAGTAAATTAATCAGGTCGAAGTGGTTCTATTTTTCTTTTAAGTAAGGATGTATAATGAAGATGTAATAGAGGATGCATAATGTAATCTAATCTCAAACCAAATGTCAAAGGAAAAATTTGACTTTCACAATGTTCACAAGCCCTAGTTAAAATCCCTAAATAGCAGTGTTACTAACTCCAATCCTATTTTTAGCTACTAGTAAACCAAAGATATTAGAAGTTTTTGCATTGTTTTGTCCTTACAGGTCTATTTTCTGTAAATAAATCCATAGGGGGGCAGAAGGACAAAAATCCAAAGGATAAGAACACAGGTGATAAAGTACCATGTGAAAAAGTCTGTGTGCTGTTCAGCATGAAGAATAATATCCTGAAAGTATACTGAACCATAATGTAGTATATCTATAAGCTACCTTGATTTAGTATTTACAAGTAGGAAAACACTCTTATCCTAATACCTTATCATTATCCTAACACCATACTCTGAACACCTTTAGTTTCCACAAGTATCTGGGAATTGGTATACAGGAAAAATTTCTGATCACATAAAAACTGTGAAAAGCAAACATCTGCCTAAATGAATTGTAACTGCAGCATATATCTGGTGTAAACAGTCAGAATTTAGTCAAGGGTGCACGGGAGAAACATCTTTATATTACCACTTTTTATCCTGTGTTCCTTGTCTTATACAACATTGTCAAGGTACTAGTTTGTAGATTAGAGAAGCAAAGTGAAAAATAAACTTGTTGATTAGTATTCACCAGAACAGCCATATATTAGCAGATCCCTTGAGCTAGAAGCTTTCCTTTCAACATGTTCTCCAAATTAAACAATCAGAATTATTTCTATAAATCTAATTTTTCAAAATGTATTTTGATGGATGGAACCTTTGTAAAAATTAACTTAATGAGGCAGCTTTTTATATCTCTCAATTCTCCCTCACAAAAATGTTCTTTTCAAGCAGACTCCTCTTTATTTCCCACGCAAATATGTATGTCAGTCGCTTCCACCCAATGTGAGCACATAATCAGGGGCCAGACAGAATTATTGCCTATGTGACTTTTTTTAGAGGAAGCAGATGGAAATAAACCTACACTTTGAACAAAGATCTGGTATATGTCCCTCACTTCAAAGTGGCAGCAGCTATTTTTCACCAAAATAATAAAAATATAATTTGATTATAACCCATATCTTCTTGCAAATTGCTCAATGAAAATTTTCAGATATTCTCATACATAGGTATGGTGAGTAGGAGAAACACATAAATATGTATTCACAGGTGAAGATGTTACATATAAACTGTTAGTACTGTTAAGCTGATTTATCTGTTTAAGTAATAAATTCAGTCCTATATGCTTTAAATCGCCATAACACTGGAAAGCCTTGCCATGAGGTTAATTCCATGGCTACCTAGGCAGAGTTCATCTCAGTTTTTGCTCAGTGCATAAAGGTTGTATTTAAATGAAATCAGAGGAGGTGCCTGCAGGGGAGTGATTTGCTACAAAAACTTTATAAGATGTTGTAGTTCAAGGATGCTCTAAATTGTACACAGTAGATGTCTCTGTCCTTTGACTGTAGGGAGAGGTGCAGCAGCTGCCCAAACAATATGATGGCTCTCTCCAGTGATGCTGAGCCAGCACCAGCAAAGGTGCACCTCATTTTGAATGACTAGAATCCAACAACAGTGGCTACCTCTTCCACAGACTGAACAACAGGAAAATACTGAGGTGAAGCAGGAAGAGATGTCTCTGTGTGTTCATGTGTGTGTCAAGCAATGGGGTTTTAAAGTTAGTATACAATTCTAATGGTGAAATACATTAATCAAGATAATGGCAGAAGAGGAAAGGGAAAAATTAAATTTAACACTAGCCCTTTCAGACAGAAGACATTGTTTCTGGGATGTTTTAAAAATAGAAGGCTCTATGCAACACATCTGTTTTTTGTGGATCTCCTGTTGACTCCAGATTGAGTGCCACACAGTTGGTGGCTGGCTAGAGAGAAGCTGAGATGCAATTAATATCCTAATTATAATGGTCTAGTGTGTGTCTTTCCACTTTGATGTATATCCTCCTTTGTGATGTTTCTCACTATTTTGCCTATGGAGTAAATTCTGTCATAATCATGTGGAAACAAAGTGGAACATTTGGAAAATCAGAGCATGTACATGGCACAAACTGTATGGACTGAAGGGCAAAGAGAATGTGCCGGCATAACCTGGGAAAGTTGGAAAAAATTTCCTGCTAGGCAGCACAGACTAATAGTTAAATGCAAATGCTGATATCTAGTTTCTGTTCTTTACAATAAGAACCTGTCATGTTTAGGAGAGTCATGCAGGTTCTGTGAAACTGCAGTAGGATCCTATATACAAATTATTAATCACATTTAACAGAAAAAAGCCTCTCTGGTTTTCTTTCCTTTTTTACAACTGCTACCTCTGTACTCTCAAATTAAATTATTTGAAGAACACATTTTTGAAGAAAAAACTCCCCCTTCGACCTTATGTATGTTTATATAGTCACTTTTGGCATCTATGGGAGTTGACGATATTATCAGGTATTGTCCATTATTTTTATTTTAAGGATGAGAAATATCAGAGAAGTTGAGGCCGGCATTTTCAAAGTCAAAAAGTTTAGCTACTCCTGTGATTTACAGTAAGTCCCTTTAACAAAGAAATGTGAAGCAACTTACTCTATGGAGTGTTAGAATCTCTGAGTTCAGTTGACAACCCTTCTAACTTTCAAACCAGTTAAACATCCACAATGAATCTGTATTTCCAGTACCCTTAAAGTTGTTCTCAGAGCAGCTGCATGATAGATACCTAGTATTAAATTTCTCCAAATCCAGGTGCTTCTAAAATAGATTTATGTGAGCAATTTGAAATCAGCTAGTAGAAGAAATCAGGTGTCTCTGATGTCCAGTCTGCTGATAAACCCACTGGCCTGCTTCCTCAGTCTGGTACAGATTTCTGTTTCACGGTACGTGGAGATAGTGATTTTTCACTTAGCCAAGCAGCAAATGCCAAAGTGTAAGAACATATATGTTAATTCAGAAAACAGCACTGGATTATGAACTGAGCAATCATGCTTTATGCAGCTCCCTTTTTTCAACGAAGATTTTGGAACTAGTACTCCAGCCTGGTTTAGAAAATATTTATTTTACATACAGCTTTTTCTCAAACATAGCAGCTCTTTTTCATCAAGAAACTTGGGCATTTTTTTGGTTCATTTTCACTATAGACAATGTTGTACCTAGCAATCCGGCTTGCATTTCATAGAATCTAACGTCATGGAATCAATCATAGAATCACAGAATCATAGAATCAACCACAGAATCACAGAATCATAGAACAGCCTGGATGGAAAGGGACCTTAAAGACTGCTCATGTAATTCCCCCCTGCCTGCCATGGACAGGAATACCTTCCACTAGACCAGGTTACTCACAGCCCCATCCAACTTGGCCTTGAACACTTCCAAGAATGGGACATTCACATACTCTCTAAGCAACCTGGTCTAGCACTTCGCCACTCCCCAAGTAGAAAGTTTCTTTCTAATATCTAAACATACCCTCTTTCAGTTTAAAGCCATTTCCCCTTGTCCTGCTCTTGCAAAAAGTATCTCTTCATCATCTTGTAGAATCCCTTCAGGTACAGTCAAAGCTTAGCATAAACATGCACTGAGCCAAATTTAAAACAAAGATTTTAGAGTGAAAATTTCTCTTGTTCCCATAATCATCTTAACTTTCTCTGAATTATATAATTACTGTGTTCAAGTCTAATTTGTGTGTAAGCATTAGGTTATTCTTCATGAATGAAGCAATGTGAAAGTATCTGCAGTATTTTGCGTCATGAATGGTTTTGTATAAAATAATTATTTCAATGTCAGTGATCAGCAAATATAAGTCTTCTATATCCATGTATGTAAATGACAAGTGTGTTTCCCAACAGAAAACTCTGCCATGCAAAATTCTGTGACGCAGCTGTGGGAATTAATGAAGTTCCTGTGTTAAAAATCTTAAGGGCAATTAAAAGACTGTCACTCACTATTAGCATAACAAGGACATGCTTCAGAGGAAGCAGCAGCTCATGACAGTATACTCCATTTTCTAGAGGAATTCAGTCCATTTGTGTTAGTGCTGCTGCAGTTTCCACTTTTATGGACTATTTAGCCATTGGGATTTAAAAACTCTGGTAGATTTGTGCAACCCACAGAGCAGTCCTGGCTGTGCAGGCTACATGTTCTGCTTGGCTCCAGCCTCTCCATGTTACAGCCTGCATCTTGCACCAGAAAGCAAAATTAATATAAATACAGGCTGTGGAGAAGAACTGGAGTCAGGGCACTACCAAACAATGCAGGGACACAAAACTGTAGGGAATCAAGTTTCATCCGTGTGCTGTTGCTCATAGAGCTGTTTGTTTTTCAGAGAGCAACATGTGCCATGAAGGTCGCAGATAGCTTTGTTTTTAAAATTTTTTTTTCTTTTTCTTTTTAAGGTAGTCTTTATCTTTCCTTTCTGGAGGTTTTGGTTTGTATTCAAAATGAGAAAAGAGAAATAGATTTGTATAACAGACTGGCTGATGCACATCTGCACTTCAGCTCTAAGGCTAAGCAGCTATTTATTCTAACATAGTCTGGAGCCAAACGAATGGGACTAATTCTCCTTCCCATCCTGGCCAAGCCCAGATTGCTGAGTTTGGTGCCAGAGGGCTCCTGCAGGAGAGATGTCAGCTTCACCTGGGTCACAGACAGTCTTTGTCTATGCACAGTGTGGTCCTGAGCCTGTCACTGCTCTTCCTGCCTATAGTCCATGTTAGCATCTCTGCTACTCCTCAGCTTGTCTGCTCCCGTATATCTATAAACTCTCCAACTCTTTAATTTTCACCCGTTTGAATGATCAGGGGATCTCTGAGGATGTTTAGAAAAGGACTGATTTCTTTAGGGCTAATTGCTGAAGTGTAAATGTGCCCATCACTGAAGCTATGCTCCTCACAGCCCTGTGTAGTGCTGGGGTAAGGGTGATCTTGTGGTTGTGATGTGGAAATGCAAGCAACTGACTAAGATGACAGACACTCTATTCAGGTATCATTCGCCTCTGTTTTAGTTCCTGACAGATCGGCTGGGACAGTGGCATGTCCCTACCTTTTACATCTCTGTTAAGAAGTAAGACAGCATGTGATGTGGATGAATGTTTCTCGAAGATTAAAACATGCAGAAATACACCTCCACTTAATTTTTATCTGCATTATTAGAGGTTGGAATGATCTGAGCATCTCACTGCACTCACTTGGGCCCTAATTTGAATTCTATTGTACATACTGTCAGAAACGGAGCAACATATTGCACTTCATTTCTGAAGAATAGAAGTCTGAATGTTGTCCCCTCATAATCACTTGATCTGGTTTTTATTTGCTCTGACCAAATCCCACATTTTTCTGTGAACGATTTGCATCCTGCAGGGACTATTCCTCCACCCCCTCAAGTGATGTTGCAACTTGAACAATGCTTAGAACATTTATAGTGCTTTTTTTTTCCTTTTCTTTTTTTTTTCCTTTTTTTTTTTTTTTTTTTCCTAAGAATAAATTATCTCTGAACTGCTTTTTATATTCTAGTTTCCTGTCTGTATTTTCAAAGCATACACAGGGACACTTCCTCTCAGCTACAGCTATTTAAATTCCTTTGAAATGTGCAGTGAGCTAAGTTTGATCTTTTTTCCAAAAACATGTAGGGTTTTTTTAAAGGGAATTATTCTCCTGCTCTGATTATTAGTTCAAAATCAGGTCATAATGAACTAAACCATATCCAGTGGGACAGCTATCAGAACAAAACTATATTCAGCTTCTTCTATCTAGCCCAAATTCATTCAGTTCAAGATAAAAGGATCCAAAAGACTTGACATCAGCTTTAAGGTAAAGGTAGTGTTAAGGTAGTGTATGGACCTATGGATTAGGTCCATAATCCTACATTTACTATAGGTGGTTTTATATTAACGTGGACGAACTTGGAGAGCACCTTCTCCCTCAGTCATATATTTCAGGCACAGAAAGTTACCTTAAGCTGCAGCATGTTTAGTATTTAGTTTTAAAATACAAGTCTTCAGCAGGAGCAAACATGATTTTTTCATATTATTGCTTCTCATTGGACAGCTGTCACTGCTACCATCTGTTGCTGTCACTGATAAGATTTATACCATTATTTGAGAATTAAGCTTGCAAAATTATGTGGCCAGACTCCCCATGAAGATGTTGTGCCAATTTTACCCTTAATGACTGTATACATATGTATACAAATACTTTGTATAGATATAAAATATTTTAAATTGTTGAAAAGTCATATAAATAGTTTTAAATCGATCACTGGAAAAGATAGTATAAGATTTTGTGTTTGCTGAATAGATTCTTGACAGTTCCACAGTTCTGGTGCTGAATTTATTTAAGAGATTCTCCTTTTCCAAATTTTGGTGTTGTAAAGAGGTGGGAATAGAGGGGGCTTAGAGAACAACATTGACAAAATATAAAGGTGGTAGCAACTCCATTCCAGATCAGGAATCGAGTATCACAAAACAGCAGAAACCAGAGGAGAAAGAATACTGCTAGAATGAAGGAAAGAATTGAACAAAAATATTCGAAGAAGATAACCTGTGTTCATGATATGGTGTCATATGATTTTGTAAGCCTGTAATGTTAATTTTACATAATCTCTCTTTTCTTTTCTTGGTAAGACTATATGAAGAATATAAATTTTAATCTAATCTACAGGTTTACTAGAACACTACTGAATCTGCTTCCCAAAATCTGCTAGCTTTCTGTTGCTCAGTTAAATAAACCAAAGAGCCCTTGAAAAAATTAATGTTGTGTGGATGTGAAACAGAAGGAAATGTAGCTGCAATTTAACTGGCAATGTCTGCTCACCTGCAAACCCTGTACAGACATGTGAATACTCTGTTCTACACAATCAAAACAGAAACAAATAGATTTAATATTCTTGGTTTTCTTCTTTCCAGCAGCATCTGTGCTGCCAGCTCCCTGTAATTTCATGGTGTAGTGTGGACCTAATTCTTGAGGGTATTTTACGTTACTACTACTCCTTGGAAAAGATATTTATGTGGGTGGACATAATCTTTTTCATGGTGTACAACCCACTTTTTTTCAGCATATCACCTGGTGTACTCTGAACAGAACTTCATGGGAAAAAAAGGGATTTCTCTAGTTTTTGGGCTGTAGATTACTGAATCATTTTGCAAATAATTAATTTGCTCTTCAGAGACAACAAAAAACCTTGTCCAATAGAAAATGTGAGGCAGCTGAAATCTACGAGTTTGTACCAGCTCTGCACTAACAAAGTAATCTGGAGGACAAATATGACAAAAGTAAATAACCATTCAAATGCTTACCTCGCGCAGTGGTGAGTCACTGCACAAATGTTTACGACATACATCCTTTCTCTGAAGCTGCTCAGCTTAACTACACATTGTTTCCCAAGTGTCTTGGATATGCATAGCTGGGAGAGATCTTAAGAAAACCACTGTAGAAATTGTATTGCTTGGAAGATAATTGGCTACATGGAGACCAACTGTAAAAATATCTCTCTTAAAATCCCGCAGTGAAGGACTTTCTCTAACAACCATAGTTAGCTTTTTTCCCAAGTGTTTATTGCAATAAACATTCTTGAAAGCAGCATATCTTTACAGAACAAATTGAATTGAACTTTTTTCCTACCCCAGTGGGCATAAAAGACAATTGAACTGATTTCTTCTTTCTTCTTTCCTAACCTAAGCAGCGCAACGGTTTCAACCTACTCATCTTACCCTGAGAAAGACCTTGGAAAGTGAACCAGATTTGCATCCTCAGCTATTGTGCAGTTGCTGGCATGGTTGGTGTTAGGACTGAAGCTGTTTTTGCAACACAAAGAAATTAATACAGCAACAACTGATTTGCAAGTGAATCTTGCAGAAATAGGTTCATCATGCATTGACGTAAAACACACACATATTTTCACAGTATGTGAGTATCCCCATCTGCCTATTTCATCACACTGAACTTTGGGGACTTCAAAAATGGGCTACTTATATCCTGTTTCTTTTCACTTTACAGAAATTAAAGCATGACTATCATGAGCGAATTTCATCAGTCCCAAAAGTGAATGTAACAAACAAAATTGAGCTCTTCAGCTATCTCAGAGTCTCAGTAGACTCAGGGTTATGGAGTTATAGGATGGTTTGGGTTGGAAGGGACTTTAAAGATCAGCTGGCTCCAGCCCCTGATGGCAACAGGGACAAATTGTGCTAGACAAGATTGCTCAGAGCTCCATCCAACCTTTAATCTATTTGGTGACCTTCTTTGGGACCTCCAACAGGCCTCTGTCCCTCCTGTGCAGGGACCCCAGCTCTGGATGCAGTGCTCCAGGTGGGTCTCAGCAGAGCAGAGCAGAGGGGCAGAATCCCCTCCCTGCCCTGCTGCCCACGGGGCTCTGGGTGCAGCCCAGGACACGTTTGGCTCTCTGGGCTGTGAGTGCCATGGCCAGGGCATGTCCAGCCTCTCACCCACAGCACCCCCAAGCCCTTCTGGGCAGGGCTGCTCTGGGGCTGTTCATGCCCAGCCTGTGCTGATACCAGGGGTTGATCTGACTCAGGTGCAGCACCAGCAACTGGGCCTTGTTAAACCTCATCAGATTCCCATGGACACACTTCTTCAGCTTGTCCAGGTCCCTCTGGATGGCATCCTATCCTTCAGAACTGCCAACAGCACCACTCAGCTTGGTGTCACCTGGTAATTTGCTGAGAGTGCATTTGATCTACATCATTAATGAAGATATTAAATGAAATAGTCCCAATACAGACCACTGAGGGACACCACTTTTCACTGAAGTCCATCAGGACTCCAAGCCATTCACTGCTCTCCTCTGGATGTGACTAACTATGTGTTTCCTATCCATCTAACAGTTCACCCATCAAACTCATGTCTCTCAATTTAGAGAGAAGGGTTGTAGGTGACCAACAGAAGTCCAGAAAAATGATGTCTTTAGCCCTTCCTTTGTCCACTAATGTGTTCATTTCATCACAGAAAGTCACTAGGTTGGTTATGCAGGACTTGGTGAAGTCATGCTGGCTGTCCTGAATCACCTCCCTGTCATGGATTCAACCTGAATTCAGGTAAATAGAGATGTACAATCTTAAAAATAAGGTAAGACCACTTCAGCTGGTGTGGAGAACAAATTTCAATCAACTTCTAAAGAATTGTTTGAACTTGCCAAGCTTCCTCTCTTTCTCCATGAGTCTGTTCAACCAGCGCCGTGTCTTGATGCAGGACAATGGGTGTCTGGTCCTCTTTGCTGGAGATCAGAGGTTGCAGGGACACCATGGAGTAACAGGGTGTGCAGAGGGCCCCATGACTGCTATGTGTGGTCTGGGCTCCCCCAGTCCTTATCCTGATGCAGTCTTACTTGAGTCTGAAAGCAGCGGGAAGGCAAGAGCATAAAACATTAATGGGACACTTTACATGCATTAATTTTCTCTGTCCTTTAATTCTCTTTAAGAACTTTGCATGCAGTCAGCTCCTCTGAAGTAGTTAATGGGACTCTGAGCAAACAGACAATATCTGAATAAAAAAGGGCTCTATTAAAATAATTCACTTGAGGACATCTGCAACCTACTATTATGAGCATTAGCTTTGGGTCAGCACAGTGTGTTGGAATGGTTTGCATCTGTTGGAGTTTGGCTGTGCACCTTGCAGTTTGCTAATTCCCAGGCATGTCTTTATCTAACAAAATATTTCATCTTCCTCTGCAGAAAAGACATTACAATTAATCCTTTAAATCAGGAATTTCTAATATTTAAAAGCGCTTTTATGATGTGTCTTCTGGGTTGCAGTTGAAAGAAGGAAAACTTGTACTAGGAGCCAAACAGCTGCCAGAATTAAGACAAGTGTATTTAATTTGAATGATGTAGCAAGTCTGCAGTTTTATTCTAAAGCTGTAATGTCACAAGATTTAGAAATACCACCTCTTGAAATCAGACAGCAATACTGACAACTTCACATGTATTTAACTTACATTTTAAAAGGTATCCTTTCTTAGAGTCATGTGCAGCTGTCAGCCACTGTCCCTTTCGTTCATGATTTATCAACAAAGATATAATGAATATTTTGCACCTATTATCTGATCTATCTCTATAAATATTATTACTGTGTGTAAACTACATTTTTTTAATCTTTGATTTCTATTTGTAAAGCATGAAATAAACCATTAGTTTTATTTGTATCAACCTCCATAATAACATCTGGGCTGTGCTTGCCAAAAGTCCCATTAAAGACATATGTGTTTTGACACAGCAGTTCCTGTGACAGAATATGTACCAGTTATTAGCAGCTGCAGCAACACTGGTTGCTACAAAATAAACTAAACAAACTGAGAACTGCTTGAAAAAAGTGGTTTTGATACTGTCTAGAGTTTCGCAAAGTAAAGATTTAGCTCAAAAATAACACTCCTTAAGTCCTATTTCCAATCAGATTGAACACAGAGCTTGCTAATTTGTGTGAGAAGGAGGACACATTATTCAAATCCAGTTTGGGGTGGTGATTTTGGAATCCCTTGGTAATACATAATAATTGTAAATGATGTTTATCTTGAAGCAACACTACTCTTGGAACAGTGCATTATGTGATTCATGCATAGGAAGAGAAAAGAGAAAGAAGAGGAGAGGAGAGG